>JAOXJM010000033.1:70248055-70258403 GCA_026413425.1 Tringa solitaria
TGAAAACTAGCAGGTTCAGATAAGAAGAAATAATTTCTACATATTAAATTATTATGTAATTATTTTTTACACAAACCCCCCAAACGTTATTAAAAATAACAAACTTATTTCAGAATGCTTACAAATCTGTTATTAAAACATTTAGTAGCAGGGACACCAGTTCAAAAGATCTAGTTTGGATATTTAGAACCTAGAACCTATATTTCTTGATTTTCCCTCATCAGTACTGACCAGTGTAGACACTAACAATTTTTGCAGGCAATAGACACAACGTAGCAAGAACAATCTGTCATAGCCAAAAATTGAGGTTTGGGATGTTCAAGCTGGAATATAGAAATAACTTGTTCCTTCAAGTGGTTGATGAAATTCTGGAGGAAATTACAGTCTCTATCCTTGAGGTTTTCAAGACTCTGCTAGACAAAGCTCAATTTCAAGCAGCACATTCAACTTTTTTTTTTTTTATTCTTTTACTGTCTGATCTTATATGTAGCTTCATTCTTCACTAAGAATGTAAGAGAAGCTTCTAACTCAAATGGGTTTAAGGCACACATTTCAAAGATTATCCCTGCTCAGCTACAGCTATAGAGTTGGTCCAGTTGTAGAACCACTTTTGTGGATGAAATAAATTATTGTCCTCAGGCTATTGTTTTCCCAGTTTACATTCCCTAGGTGACCATCACTAGAAACCTAGGTAGAGCGTCAAAGTTTTTAAACATACATCATGTTGCAGAATGAAGCCCAGGTCATCTGTTGAGAGGAAGCTCCAGACAGGAGTAGGAAGAAAGAGACTTCTAATGTTTTACAGAGACAGACAGACTGGGATTAAACTCAAGAGAGCCCATCTTCCTTCCTGAAATCAAGCTCCAGTTTTCATATGCCTATAGGCAGTATAACAAAAAATGAAGAACTCCATAATTCTTGGATAAAATCATGACCCAATGATATTGAGAAGAGCTTTATCACCGATTTGAATAGGTCCAGGTTTTCAACCATCATGCTGTGTTACTGAGTACTTGATCTTAAAGAAACTCAAAAAAACCCCACCAAAACCCAGATGCAATCCCCATCCATCTATACACCCTACTCCTTCAAAAAGAAAAAAAAAGTCTCCAACAAACAAAACAGCCCTTAGACACAGGTAAATTTAATAATTGTCTCATGGAATAAATCTAAACCCGTGGTCATGGGGCAAAAGTAAGAATGGACTACAGTTTTGCTATCTAGCTTCAAAAACACTGGAAAGTGTTCCTCATAACTCTTGATACTGCAGAAGTTACTGCATTTCTCATGAATAACAAACCAGATTATAAATACTTTCACTTTGATATTCATAGACTGATATCAAAATACTATGACATTCTCCGAGTTTCCTGTTTCCCATGACTTCCATTTCTAATCTTCCTTAGTGACCTTTGAGAAGGGGAATTTTTTGCTCTCCTAGTTTCTGTGAAAGCGAGCGCAGCCAAAACCAGAATCAAGACCAATATTTAGACTATTTTGTTGTTCTTTATTCTTCCATATTTTTTTTCCTTTTCTTCCCATGCTAGTTTGGGAATTATCTTTCTTGTTCTGTTCACATTTTGATAAACTTTCTTGCCTCCCAGGTTTTACCATCTTTGTACAAAGCTCTTCAAATATTTGTAAGTTATCACTTTTTTTTTAATATCATCTGTTCATCCACAATGCTGATAAGTTTTGGTTATGTATCTTTAAAAAATACATATGATATCTTAAAAATATTTATTTCACAGTTATTCTGAGGGCTGGGGGAACCAACTGAATTGAGCCATAGGAGGTTAACACAGAGAGTAAATGGTTAAAATCAGTTAAATGATGCAATTAAACTAATTTTAATTAATAAAACAATATTTTTCTAGTATTTATAGCAACCTTCTAAACAGCAGTAAGATAAGAAGAGAAATATAAAAATATACAGTGTTCAGACAATGCTAAGACTGACAAAGTTGTACCAGTCAGTGATGTGTTTTGGTTTGGTTTTGTGGTTTGGGTTTGGCTTTTTCTTTTTTTGATGTGGTTGTTGTTAGTTGGTGTTTGTTTTATTTAAAAAAAAAAAAAACAAACAAAAACAACAAATCCCCACACTGTGGACCTTATCTAAGAGACAACATAGAAAGAAGCAGACTGGAAAAAGAACCGGGGATCACAGAGTAACTGGACTCACTTGTTCAGTATAACGGCTGTAGTGAAAGTAGACTTTTCAGAAGTATGACTTGCTGGCATGACACTCTGCAGAAACAAAATCACTTTCAGAGTTTATCTGCCTCTTGGAAAGAGCCTGAAAGACTTGTATGAGCAGCCAGCAGTTTGGTTTAGCAGCTGCTTACAAGTGGTACACACTGAAGATGGTACTGGGCTTAGAAGTGTTTTTATCATAAATCTAGACAAGGCAGAAAATGACTTCTCATCACGCTTATGTGGGGAGGTGGTTGATACACTGGAGGAGAGCAGAATTACTGCTTCAAGGGACACAGGCAGACTGGAGAACTAGACCAACCTCAATGTCATAAGATTCAAAGACAAATGAGAAGCCTGGCCCCTGGAAAATTGAAATCCAGTTCATTGCAAGGTGAAGGCCAGGCACAGACTGATCTGGTATCCAAAGAGAACCCAAAGGTCCTGGTGGAAAGCAAGGGGAATGAGAATCAGTAGTGAGCCTTTGCTGCAACGATGGCTGGGTGCTTACTGGGCTGCAAATAAAGAGCACTGCCAATGGGCCAAGAAAATGGGTTATTCCTCTTCACCTGGCACCGGTGAGGCTGCGTCTGAAATACTCTCTGCTGGATTTTGGCCTGCCTGTAGGAGAAACAGTTTGTCAGTTGAAATACTGGCGAGTCCTGTGATGAGTCACTAGTGTGGGGGCTGGAGCACATGATGTACAAGGAGAGGCTGAGGGAATTGAGCTTGTTTAGGCTAGAAAAGAGATGGCTGAGGAGAAACTGGTTGCAGTCTAAGATGAGATTGTTGCTCAGACAAGTAGAGCAAAAGGTCAAGGTGACATTCATGAGTAGGAGCAAGAGAAATTATGTTGGATATAAAGGAAAAACATCTAAATAATGAAAACAGTTAAGCACTGAAGCAAGGGTCCAGAGAAGCTATGTATTCTCCATCCCTGAAGATTTGCAAGACAACTAGAAAAGCCTGATCTAGCTTTAAAATTAAACTGTTTGAGAGGAGCTTGTAGCTGATTACCTAACTTTTCGTAAGATTCCAAGGCCATACTTCAGAACTGCTTTACCACTACAACGCAGCAAATACTCTGTAGTTTCACTGAAGTGGACAAGTTTCCCTTCCCCAGGCTGCTAATATAACTATAAAAGATTCACAAAAAAACCTGTATCAGGTTTACTACTTCATTTATTAGGAACATTATCTGTTTGTTAGACCCAAAGTGCAACCTAAATACCGTGGCTGTAACAATGAACACTACTCCTAGATACGTAGCCTACATTAGAGAGTCCTGTCTCCACAGCTTCCACCAGATTTTCAAAAGCTGCCTTGCAGTTTTTGCCAAATAGGTTTTCACTGCATACTCTTCCATCTACTATGTTAAGGGATAGAATGTAAGCCAAAATTACAGGAGTAAGTAGGTTGAAGTTTTTCAGAAATTGTAACTATCTCTATTTAAAATTTATCCCAGATTAGGGAGATTTATAAATCACTAGACAATTGCTTCTGCAGAATGTTTGTTATTTATTGAAAGTATGCCAACGTAGCATTCTTAATGGTACTTGATGTTACATTACCTGGAAAAAGCTGTCCTGTTGATAGAAACCAGTGACCACAGAAAAGTATCATTAAAACGTAGGATTCACATTTATTTTGAAGTGGGTGTGGTAGAACAAAAAATTCCAGTAAATACTTAAAAATAAAGGTGAGGTTTAAGAAACAACATGGTATTGGTTGACATGGGCAGATCACTTCCAGTAGCTTCTGTGGCAAAAATGGAATAATGCTCCTTTCCCAAGCAGGGAAGGATGACTGAAGAATGATTAAAATAGGCTTTGTGCAGAAGTTTTGAAGATGTAAAATAATATTTTGTTAAGCTATTTATCACAACTAATTACAACACAAAGTATTCCTTTTAAGGTATTGACATCAAAGCAGTACTGGGGTTCGAGGCTGGTGTTGGTATAACTGTTTTGAAACTAGCAAAAGTGTAGTAGGTAGAATTTACAAATTACCCTTACACAATGAAAATAAAAGACTGGGACCTAATTTATTCCCTACATAGATTATAAGACTGAAGATCAAGCCTTACAAGTTCCTCACATAACACACACTCTCACCAGTGAGAGAGAATCTGTCAATGGGTTTTCATCACGTTTTCTTTTAAAGTTAAATCAAACAAATATTCCAGAAAGCAGTTACCTCAATAAGTAATGTGAGCCCATATTACTCTGATAAAGACATGTGAGAAGTGATCACCTCCCTCTCTCTGATTTTGATGGAAGGAAAAAAATAGCAGAAGTTTATAACATATTTAGGTCCAATCTCAGCAAAAATTTCTATTTATTTTTGAACTAAAATATCAACTTGGCCTTTCTGAGAAAAAGACATAGGAAAAAATGGGGGCAATACACTCACAAGAGAAGAGTTATATGATGTAATCCTGCTTATTAAACAACAAGAATTATGTTAAACTGAGCATTTTTTATTGTTTATATTTTCCCCTAGTCTCCCCTCCACCCCCACACTTCCTTGCAGGCTTGGGAATTTTATTTTTTTTATTTGTTTTAAAATTATGTCCTGGACTACTATTTTTTGGTAATAGAATCAATCTGAAATCAACATTCCTTTTCTTTTTGGGCTACTAAAATAAACAAACAATAAAGAAAAAAAAATAAGCACTAAGCTTACATTTGGGATCAGATATTTTGCTCTTGTGTTTTTTGCTCTTCCTATCTTTTTTCAACATAGTATCAAAGTAGCTGCTTGCATTGATATTTTGAACTAGGGTAGGCATTTTATTTTTTTGTTGTCTAAGTGAAGTCTCAAAGTCTCACAATTATGGGAGCATAGCACTAAGGGGGAATTAACAAACCCTGGAGTTCAAACCACTGATTTACATAAATCCACTGCCAGGGAAGCCGTGGTGAGAGGCTGAAGAGAGGCTCCGTGCCTCCTCATGGAGAGATATCAAAGATCCAGACAGATTTGCTCCAGTGCCAGAGCTACAAAGTTCACATAGGACACAATATTCAGTAGCACCTTGCAGAAAAGAAACATCACAGAGGGTCTTCCTTTGATATTGACAGCCCATTTTATCTATGGGAGGAAATAATTAGTTATAACCTGGTGCCAAAGTATAAGGTTGTGATCCCACATTAGCTACAGCTCATCACAAGTAGATACCTGCCTACGACTGATATCCATTTAAACAGTGAGAATAATATAGATAAATAAGGATTTCAATTAAAAAAAAAAAAACCACCAAAGTTTAGATTTCTTTCATATGCTAAGAAACCAGGCTTGGGGCTAGAAATAGCAGGCCTGGTATTTTCTCCCTCTTCTTCTTTTTCTCCTCCCTAATTATTTATTGACCCCAGAATTCAACCATTTCACAACAGTGCACAGAAAAATTACTATTTATTTTTTTAAAAGTATAATTTCAGGTGCTTTATGGTGAACTGCATGGTAACGTGACATCTTGTAACTTCAGAGCTTGCAAGACCAGGATAGTAGATGAAGCAAGCAAGATAAAGAATATAAGTGCATGCGTAGAAAGAAAGGGAAACATTTTTGTATTTAGCGACAAGGACTGTAGTAAGTTTTATTCCACATGTATTTGGCCTGCATATTCTAATTATAATTTACTCAGAGATTTGTGTCTCAAATGCACATCTGGACTTCGTCCATTCGGCTGCATTGCTACTTGCTCTGATGTTTATTCCAAATTTTATTTTCACATAGCTCTGAACAGTGCTTCCTCTTCCCAAGGGAGTTGTTCCTACCAGATGGTATTTACACGTCCACCTCATGTCTAGATTTCAGTAGTTTTTCCACAACCCTACTTTCAAGTGTCAGAAACAAATTTTAAACATATTACCACTCATATTTTTGTTCACATTGCAGGATTCTGAAGCAGAAGGCGAAACAGGAATTTGCTACACAATTTTCAAACAAGAAAAATATACTATGATTACGTGGTGGAGTGGGGAGAAATTTTCTAATGTTTCATATGGCTCTCAGGACACTTTCACATCTTTTTAGCTTCTATCCTAGGACGCTGTATTCTGTCTGTGCGAGAAAAGATCTTGCAGTGTAATCAGAATATACCTTTGGTGACTAAAGAGGTCATCAAGCATATGATGTTTCTTTTGAGACTACACACCTTGCCACAGAGCCTGGAAGAACCTGTATTTTTCTAAAGCTTCAGAAAAGTCACAAAATATTTAAAGTTTAGGTTCCTTTCCAGTAAGAAATAAGGTGTTTATATATATATATTTAAGATAGCTATTCTGAGTCCTTCCAAGTATACAGCTACAGCAAAAATATAACCCTGGAGAAGGAGAGGAGCTTTTTCAGAAGAGAAACGCAAAAAGCATTTTCAGCAATAATTTTGGAGAAGATTGAGCTGTTGGTATTTGTTTTTTATTACGCTTAAATCTTGTTATACACATCCTGCCAAATAACTATCTTGCATCACTTTCTTGTCGCAATTCAACAATGTAAATTTATAGTAACACTGGATATTAAAAACATGCACATTGAAGTGCAATTTAATAGACCCCAGATCTCAGGTCTTAGTAAAACAGAATATTCCAACAGAAAATGTTTTTATACTTGATCTTGATGTTAGCACTTCTTTCACCCAGTCAGCTTCCTTCTCAAATGTCAGTCATGCAAGATATAAGGGCAAGATATAAGGAATAGCCTGTCCTTTTACTCATATCTGTTAAATTGCAGTTGGATAACACTATTTTCCAGTGGAGTTTTAAATATTTATCTACCAATATGTTAAGAGAAGGCAGTCAAAGCGTTAACCACTTTAATAAAAAGTTATTAGACACCTTGGAAAGCTACTCAAGAAAATTGGATGGAAAGAAGTCATCTATACGAGCCAAAACAACGAGCATCAAACACACTGGGACACGCTCCAGCAGCATAAAAAAAGGAGGTTATGCTGAGACATTAAAATGCCCTCTTATAACATTAAGACAAAGTTTAAGAATCAAAACGAGATTACTTTATCCTTACAGTCAGACCTACTGTGTCTCTTTATCTGCATTTCCATAGAACAGCTTAAATCCTCCAGTGCTGTGAGTAATGGAAAGCAAAAATGATACCCAGTGCTTAGCCAGCACTCTGCAATCACTGTTTGTTGTGTCAGAACACAAAGAGCATTTCCAAGACACCCGCTGACACCTGACAGATAACAATAACTGGAGTAAACGTTAGACAGTACCTGACACTCCAGCTCCCAGAAATAGATCCCAACTGCTGTACCTCTTGTATGAGTAGTGTTACTTTTAATCACACTGTGGTCATTTTTACAACTTCCCATTTTAAAGCATTTAGCTACAGTTATTGAAAACAATCACCATTGCTAAATCTGTGGCAGCTTAGCATATCTCATACATTAACAATGCTCCGATCCTGTTAGTCTTTAGATATTGGGTAGGCAGGTTTGTTATTTGAACACCAACCTAACCATCCTTTGCCCACCAACTACCACCAGTTACATTCAACCAAAATCAGCAATTCTGCAAGTGAGAAGCAAGCAATTACTACTGTTCTGGCAAATTATTTAGAAAAATACATATGTGATAAGTTCTGAAGGAATATTTAAACCAGGTTCTCTTCAACATCTGCCCCAACCCTGCAAGTTACTTCTTTCTGGCCAACACTGTAGAATACCTAGTGGAAATCAAAGCACAGATGTGGTTCTTCCTCTCCAGCTGAAGGAGCATAACCACTAGGCAGGAAAGTCTTCTTTCATACAATCGTTGTATTATTTCATTCCATTAGTAGTGTTTTCATGGGAAGAGAGAAGATGCTAATAACACAGACTTAATCATGGCTCAACTTCCCTTAAGAGCTGCTCTACCTGCAGTTGCCATTAACTGAATTTCAAGTTAAAATGGGAATGTTTATAACTGAAGTCAAAGTCTAGAATTTCATTTTCCATCTATGCCAGAAACAAGACAAGTAACTCTTACCAAGAACAGCTTCATAGCCTTTAGAGAGATGATAAAAGACAAAGGCATGAACGACTTAAAAATGGATTTTTTTCCTTCTAACAATGCAATACTTGTTTCTTGCCTTTCAATTGACATCCCTCCACACTGTTGTGCTCTGCAGAACAATAGAGGCAGTTGTAGAAATGAAATGAGTCACAAACAACACGTGACTTGGGCCGTGTAAGGCAGAACTGACTGGTATCACTTTGTCTCAGCTCCAAAGGGTGTAACAAAATCATGTTTGTTTACTGCTTGAATTCAAAGCTTCGTTGTGGATCTGAACATACTTTTCTTTATGAAGTAAGACATTATGTAACATGCAAATTTCCTCATAATTTATCAGTACTAACTTACAGTTTGGTCAGCCCTAATGTGCTTTTGTGATACAAGATACTGCTCGTGTATTGATTAATCATCTCATATTATGGAGGTGACAAATCTCCTTGTTAGAGCAGGAAGTAACGATTATTTCCTCTGTGTAAAAACTAGGTTGGCTGTTATAGCCAGACAGTTTTGTGATTCAAGATATATTAATCTTAAACTGGAACTGAATTTCTCCTCCCCTCCTAGAGCTCTAATGATTACATTCCTGCATAGGCAGGCAAGTAGCTGGAAACCCTGGTTTTATTGCATTTCCTTCCTTGCTGACTTTCTTTCTACTCTTTCAGTAGGATACCCTAAAAATAAAAGTTGTAACTAAGTAACTGGAGTATTTTTTCTCATCCCTTGTTGTTAAAAAGTTAACGATCATCTTCCAGATCTTTCTAGGTTCACTTCCCTTAAGTGTCAGAGCACGTGTCTATAATACAGTGTCTGTTACACAGTGGCAGCCTGAGGCACTCCCATTAATACTAGCTATTGGATTAGAAAAACAACAAAAAACAACAACAAAATGGAAGTATTTTTGCCTAACTTGTAAATTGGAAACTGGTGCTCTAGATGAGGAGAAAAAGAAGAAAGAAGCTTGAACAGAAATTAAATATCTAAAGGGAAAATTCTGTTTCCAGCCAAGCCATGCCTATATGAAGCTTCCATTGCTCTCAGAGTCAACATTTTTATTTTGAGATCAATAATCTGTGAGCAATAGTGCTCATGACTGTTTGTCCCAATACTACCTGCTTATTAAAATTTTAAATTCATAAAACCCTTCTGAGATTGAATTTTAAAAGCTGAGGAAGAGTGCTGATAATTGATCTACCAAATGCAAGTATTCTTTCTTGCCCAAAGAATTCTAGCATAGTACTCTGTCAAAGTGGCAAAGCACAGATAGTCCCACACCAAAGTTTTTGCAGAGCATCTCTGTCAGTTAAGGTTCAGCTAAATTTTAAGTGATGGTTGTACACTTATTCCCCAGCTCTAGTTAAAGAGACAATTGTGTTCAAAAGGTATTCTTGTGAAGCTGTACCAGATGATGTCTGGAAATCACCGTTATCATTGTCATTTTACCACGCTGACAATGAGAGAAATCATCATTCTTGTTGCCCTCTTGTCCTCAAGTTAACCTTCCAACTCCATAAGCCAGAAGAAATGACTTTTTGAAGTTATCAAAAATCTCAAGGCTAAGATTTAACCACCAAATAATGCAGAAAAGAATTGTCCATGATTCAGACCTGAACACAGAAGTGAATGCCTTTCAGTTCAAGCTGCACAAATTGTGATAGTGAGGAGGTAACATTCTAAGCTCCAGTAACTAGTCACAAGCATTTTCTTTGCCACCTCCCACTGTTAAATACAGAAGTAGGACACTAAGCTAACGTGTTACAGTTTGCAGGCTGGGTGGTCTAGAAGCATCCAGAGTGAGTTACTACGTCTCTCCACTGGCAGGCACTTCCTAAGCTTTATAATGCTCTTCTGTGAGACTTTATGACCACATCCAAGCTGTCAGAAAGAACATATTTCCTTATGACAGTGATTATTTCAATTTCTATTTTTCACATTATCCACTAGGCATGTAGGTTTTTTTACAAACAAGAAATATTTGCATTTATTGCTACAAACCTTACAGAATCATAGAATCTTCTAGGTTGGAAGGGACCTTCAAGATCATCTTGGCCAACCATCAACCGAACTCTGACAAAAATAAACACCCACAAAAACAAACAAAATAAAACACCATCACTAAACCATGTCTCCCAGCACCACGTCAA
>JAOXJM010000033.1:70258503-70281767 GCA_026413425.1 Tringa solitaria
CTTTGTCATAGAAGGAGATCAGGTTTGTCAAGCAGGATCTGCCCCTCATGAACCCATGCTGGTTGGGCCTGATCACCTGGGCATCCTTCATGTGCTGCATAATGGCACTCAGGATGATCTGTTCCATGGCCTTCCCAGGCACCGAGATCAGACTGACAGGCCTATAGTTCCCCGGATCATCCTTCTGACCCTTTTTGTGGATGGAAGGGAAGGAATTCCTGAGGGAATTTCCCTCAGGAAATTTCACATGCAACTAAATTACTGGAACAAAGCAGCTGGCAAGTCAGATATATAAATATGTATAGTCCAAGAGATCAATAAAAATGGTTATTTCTACTGAAGTCTGTTTCAGTATCACTTTCAGCAGATACAGGTACAAGTATATGACTTGACTGTATTAGAAGGAAACAAATACTTCCAAGATGCTCCTGCCTATTTACTTTCATGGAACTTGCAGTTGAGATTCATTGCAGAAGGGTCTTAAAAACCATTTTCTTGCAAAACAGAATTTTGGTCACTAACTTAAAAAGCTTCAGAAGCAAAATGACATCATTCCATTTAGCTTGGCAAATCACAAAAGTGTATATCAGACGTTATTCTGATCAAATGACATTATGTACATTTCATTCCACTAAGACCCTGAAAAATGAAAAATGTTAGAAGAGTCAATATTTCTTGACTGACTAGTCATTCATAAAACACAGATGTAGCCAGAAAAAAAATTACTATCAGCTATGAAGACAATATCAACATAGAAAGTTATGGAACTCGAGGTTATGATTCTATAATGAAGGCTCAAGGCTTGTATTGAATTACTAGATATACCATTGGAGCGTGAAAGCTTTAAAAAAAAATAATTAAAAAAATCGGCTGGGAGCTATTAGTTCTCTGTTCCCCCACCCAGTTTCTCTGCACAGTTCTCACCTTTAGATGAGATTAGATTAATTAAATAGGCCAAACTCTAGGAGCGTATTTGTTTACAAACACTGTTAATTAAGAAATAAATGCTCAAATTTAATCAGAAATACAAATGCTTTAGTTACTAATTCATGTTTGTCTTAATGCTTAAACATTTTCTCTCACAGTACTCTGATAAGTCACTTAAACTGTATTTAAAACCTAAGAAAGTGTGCACCAATCTCACTTTCTCTGGCTAGCAGCAATCAGCCGGTCACAGGCAAAAAGAGAAGAGAAATGATAAATTCCAGAAGGGAGACCTATACTTTGGCTTTGGTTAGGAGGAGGGACAGAAATGTTTTGTACCACAGGATGAATCAGTACCATCTCCTGACTCTTCACATGGGGCACAGTGGGGGAAGGACAATAAGGAAACTCCTTTCCTCCCCTTCCAGGATTTACCTGTCCCACCTTTCTTATATTTTGGAGGCCACTTCAAAGTAGCTCGCGTATTGTTACTGGCAAGGAAACATTTCAAGAGCTGATTCGAGGAGAGTGTTAAAAGCCTCGAATAAGAAAAGTAGAACAAACAGTGACATCGAGTGGCAGGATTCTGCAATACACTTCTGAAAGCCCCCCTTAGAAACTTCATCAGCAGCCCATTTCGAAGGCCTGTGAAACTTTTAATTCTTAACTCTATTTAAGCTCTATTAAGCTATTAATATTTAAAGCAGGGTGCATAAAGTGGAAAAGGTACTTTTTGTCTTATTTGTGCTTGAACTTTCAATTAATTGAAAAGTATTCTTAAGTTAAAAACAAAAACCTATAAACACAGTTCATTCTAGGAACAGGCTTAACTAACAACTTTAAAAAGAACAAGACTTTAACCTAACCAGTTTTTGAAGCATTTATAAATCTTTGCCTTCTGAACAGATTATAATATCTCAAGCTATAGAAAAATCACATTCAGTGATAAAAAAAGGTATGTGTAAGGCATTTGTGTAAACCATATTCTACCAAATCCTCCTTCCCTCTTAGGAAGCTACCAATGAGTTGAAGTTCAGGATGTTTTAATTATTCTGTTTAAGTGTCTCTCCCTTTCAGTCCTGGAGAAGAGTCATCTTTGACTGACACATATATCACAATTAATAGAACCCTGAGTTTTGGGAGTGATGTGTAGTGCTGCTGTTAAGCCTGGTCTTATAACACATGCACACACTGAACTATTTTACAAAGACTGCCCTCTTTTTTAAACAGTTTTGTTTCTAAAATGAGGTATGGGTTTACTATTTTTAGTCTTTTCAACCCCCCTCACCCCAGGGAATATTCCACGGAGTTAACTGCTACTATTCTTCTGTCAGATAGGTAGCCAGTGTGACAAGAGCGATATTTATGGCTTGAAATCTCCTAGGACATCATAATACTCAGATAATACCCAGGTGGGTAGTTAGTGACAAAAGAAAGATGACTTACACTTCCTAGGACTGCAGCATCATACTGTGCCCAAGGAATGGTAACACATAGGGGACATTTATTATTTGACAGCGCGGGAGATGGAAGGGGTTTATTCATTAAGTTCACAGGTCCTGGGCACGATATTTTCTGGGTAGTTTACAGTATGCACACAGCTGGATTTTGCATGCTGAGAAAACCGTATTTGATAGTGAGGAATCTTCTTTTCTCTCCCCAGTACCCCCACAAGTATTAGCTGCAAACTCTAAAATTTAATCTGTAGTTTCTAGAGGAAATATACACAAGCCTTTTTAAGGAAAGAACAAGAAAGGGGCTTAAAAAAATAAAGGAGTACTTCATTGATACCTTTCAGGTATCAATCAGACAGGGGAAAAAAGTGAAAGTTGAAATAGATTAATGAGAATGTGACATTAGGAGATACGTGACATGTCTTTAACTTCACACCATAAAGCTTATTACATTCACTGCATTATGGGATGCCGTGCCTGTACTATTTGTCAGTATAATCCAAGATAAAGAATTACCTTTAGAAAATTCATATACAGCACGAAACAAAGACTATTCTTCTGTCCCATCCAGTTGCACTGTGTTTTTGTGTATATATATATATAAAATAGAGATATTTCTTCTCTACACTTATCGGCTCCTAAGAATCATAAAGCCATTTATTGCATAGTCACCTGCATTTCTCACATCCCCATGGCCTTCCCTGGAAGTTCTAGTTAGTACTTCCTTCTCCTAGCTCCCTGCTGAGCAACGAGAGCTAAGTCTGAGACAGCAACAAGCTTCATTTAATTTCCTAGTAATTCTGTTAAATTCATCAGAAGATAAACAAAGAAAAGAACCTTACTTCCCCTAGTTTTCTGTTGTCCAAGAAACTTGCAGAAGAAAAAACTAAAGCAATTAATGCAAAACAGTCTGTATTTAATTTTCTCTTGTCATACTAGGGAGCTGCCAAGCCAGATACCACAAACAGAATGGACAATAGTCATGTTCAGAAATGAAGATAATCTCTGAGAATAAAGTGTATTTTAACAACTTGTCACTAAAATGAGCTCGGTAAAGGAATATTTACTGTTTCTCAACTCCATAGTAACTTGTCTTTTGCACAAATAATGCATTTTGCACATAAATCCTTTGGCTTTCAAATTAGCATCTACTTGAAAGTTAGGTGCTTGTGCTAGCAATCGTATTTTCAAAACAGTGGTTAAGGAGATTGGTTTGCACAATATTTCTGAATAAGTATAATAAGCAGCTAGCAATTCTAACAAGTTACAAACTGAAATGACCTAGAATTGCTCTGTATGAAAGCAGTCTCCTGTACACTAAGCAAATTATATCTTCAAACAAAAGCTAAAAAGACATTGAAGACTTAACATTTTTTTATAGAAGCTTTTCCAAATAACAAGGTTAAAGCTTCTAGAATAGTAATTCTTCACAAAACACAGGTTTTTTCTCTTTTTCTCAGAGGTTTCAGTATAATTAAAAATTATACTCTCCAAAGTCCATACAATAAAAACTTTGAGGATTTTGTTACTTAGAAATCAGCGTCACAAGGTTATGTGCACAGGATGGGACAATCATTTTACACTGACCTTTTTGGTCCATTAGCTTTTGCAAAGCGGATACCAAATGTCAGTTGTGCCATATGGGCCAGCTGTTTCCTATCTGTGTTCCAATCTGAACTGTTGCATATGCATGGCAAGACTTGTGCGTACTACGCATTCAGTGTTCTATTTTGTCCCAAACTTCATCCTTCTTGGAACTTTTCTCACAGAAGCCTACACAGTGGGAAGCCAGCTGGAAGCAAATAGAATTGAGTTTGACCTCCCAGCCCCTTACAGATTTCCCATGACTTTTCTGCTATACTAAAGTTTTTTTTCCCTTTACACAAAGCAGCATCACTTTTGGACAACTATCAACAAGACAGCACCGGAACATGGATCACAGATAGCCATTAATAAAGAGCTGTTAGAAACATATTCAACATCTCACCCTCAGGAAGTGATAACCTCTTACAGTTAGATACCTTTAAAACCGCCAATAGCAGCTGAAATATTTAACAAATACTGATACCTGCTTTTATAATAGCATTTATCAAGCAGCTTCCATTGTTTCTTACAGCAGTATGAAACAACATAGAGAGGTGGAAAGAAACTAGATGTAGTTCGGGACTGTGGCAGTTTTTTAGTATGACAAAATCCAAAGCTCAAACAGAAATCAGCCCCAAACTACAGGCGTTAAGATTAAACTTGGATAAACACGGTCCCGTTTTAGTAAAGCATTTCATGAAAATAAGTGGATTTCACACGTGAAATATCTTCATTTACCTCTGTTACAGAGCAGCATTATTATTTTTAATTTCATTCATTTACATTAAGAGCAATATGTTGTTCTCAAAAACCAGGAAGACCAATCTTGCAAATAAAAAAAATAATTAAAAAAATATCTCTTAATAGTTAGCTTTTTATTTTACTAGTAACTTTTACTAGGTTAAAAATATGAACAGAATATAGGGTACATGGATTGCGTAACATGAGCTTATTGCTAGTTGTCCAGGCAATTGTCACACATTTTTGGTGGATTGCTTCCTTCTTTCAAGAATTAGAGCCCTCCAACAGAAGCTGCTCTGTCTACTCAGATTACTCATATCCCAACATCACAGCAGGAATTTATATTATCCCCTGCTGCTTGTCACCTCAACAGCAGCCCTTCCCTTCTGGCTTCATCTCCTTTAAAGCTGCCAAAATTTGGGTGCTGCTTTAGCCAAATACTTACTGCGTATTACCTAGTTGAGTGGCAGTTTGAGAATGAAAGAGAATGAAACTTGAATTTCTGTTCCTCCCCCCATAACCTGCCATGTAGGGTATCTACAATCCTTTAAATTTTTTACAGGTTGATAACTTCACTAGTTTTCAGGAATAAAAATTGGTATTCCATTTGACAGGCAGTGGAATCAGGTGGATGTCACCTGTTACTATAAAGGTAACAGTTCAGTTGTAGTTTGAACTTGTCTTAGTATTCCCCAGAAGACTGATAAT
Source organism: Tringa solitaria (assembly GCA_026413425.1). NCBI lineage: Eukaryota > Metazoa > Chordata > Aves > Charadriiformes > Scolopacidae > Tringa > Tringa solitaria. The sequence continues at coordinate 70,263,915 of JAOXJM010000033.1, forward strand.
TAAAGGGTGCTGTGACAGAAAGCATCCACAGAGCAGAACTCCTAGTCTTATCGTTTAAAATACAGGAAAGTGTATTTAAACCACACTTATCACGCTTCTCTGAAGGCACAAGATCATAGTCTGGGTTCATTATTTCACAGTCTCTGCACATTTATATAGCAAATAAGTATCTTGGCAGCTTTCAATACAATTCTAGTAATATTAAGAAACCCTATATGTATGTTGCAGTAAGTTTAAGAAATAACACATCTAGATTTGTGGAAAGACAACTCACCATAAGATATGTCTCATGATAGCTGGACACCACAAAGCCAAGTGCTTCCGTTAGCAGCCGCTCTTCAACAGCGGTTTTCCTCCCCTTGAAGTTGGTTGAGCTTCAGCTGACTTAAGACACTGTGGTCTTTCACATGTAGAAAAACTGAAGTTTGACACCAGGTCTTTAACCTTGGATTCAGAGCTTAATAATTTCATTTCACTCTTCACAGAGCCATCAAAAAAAACTTTCCTGTAATTATCCCAGTATTTAACACAAGGAAAATCCAGGTTTTTGTTTAGACTCAGAGGTGCTTTCACAGGCAAGACGTATCCTCCCATGGGCCTTATAGTTTCTCTGAACTACATCCAGGAGATACACACACTCAGAAATGCCTTTCTTTGCAACCTTATCACTATCACAAACTTTACTATCATTCCTGCAACCTGCTGTAACGTTATTGTTAAAAACAACAATAGAGATTAAAAAAATAACAAGCCCTCTCATCTTTCCTCAACACTTCTATCTTCTGAGAGAACTCAGACGTTTACTTACTCCCAAAGCTCTTTATTAGTGACTACTCACAGCTGGGACCCATCTTTAATTGGACCTGGAGGCTCTCCAGGTGCAAGGAGCTCACTAATTGTTTAATAGTTTTGGGGTCTGGTTAACTCTTCCAAGGTCAGGGATGTTTGCATCCTCCTCTTCCGAGGTTTTACAGAAAATTCTCTTGTGTTGCTTTCAGCCTTGATAGGTGAAAAATTTTGTGCAGATAATACGCTTGCAATAATTCCTTCCATGGCTTAATTACAGAAACTTAAACCAGGCATTATTAAGGACCAACTGTTTTGCAGAATATAAGTGGGGGAAAAGTCCCCAAAATTGTAATATGAAATGTATTGAAAAAGAGGGACTAGTACATAATATATATCAATGTGTTCCAGAAATTCAAGCATGGTTTAAAATCCCAAACAAGCAAATAATAAAAAAAAAGTTATGAAAAAATATATAAATAATATACACAGAAATTATTTCAAATGACGGAAATTATTCCAGAGAATAAGGTCAAATTTTCAAGATACCATAAATTTATTAATTGCAGGTTATTTACATGAAATATGTTGCTGTGTTAATACTTGTTTTGCTTTGCTTTAGCTATTGGGTAACAACTTCTTTATGACCTCTTTTATATTGCATGATTTTACGGATTTCAGAAGAGATATTTTGTTTTGCCCTTTTCTAAATGTGAGCAGAATTATGCTCTTTTCTTTCACTCAGTTTTATACGTCTTTTTCTGTTTTCTAGTCCTCAGCCCATTAGATCTGACATCTATTTTCACTCACAAAAAAGAAAAACTTTTGTCCAGGTGTTGATTTTCCCATTTGTAATTTAATAACTGCTGCATCTGTATCTTTCTTGATACAGGAAAGGGAATGCCTATTCTATTCTGCTTACTTTTCTTTTGTATATTTTCTCTATTATTAATGCAATTAATTATCTCCATTATTAATGCAATACTTACATTATGTTTTGGTACCAGGTCAAACTAAATTGTGTCCTCTTACCGTGTTCTTTCTTTATTTGTACGAGCTTTGGCTAATGATTTTGGCAATTATTAATGGTTAATTGCCCCAGTATCAGCTTTAGTATTATGGCTTATGTACAACCTACATCCCGTAGAACAAGTAAAACGAAAGCTCTAGATACCTGCTGGTAGGCACAGTGAAATAACTGAAAACACTTAATCTGTTCTGTCATTCACCATCATCATCTACCAGCCTGCCTGGAATATAACAAATAAGGCTGCTGCTTCTTGCATTGAATTTTTTTTTCCCTAACTGCAGCAGCTTTCCTCCTGTTGTGTATAGCTAAAGCAGATAAAAGTCCTGCTGCACCTGATCTGACTTAAATGAGGCTAGTAGTTCTGGATTCTCTTCAAAGGTACATTCTCTACCTAGAAGCTCTGTAACAGTTCTCTTCGTTTAGGTTAATGTGCTACACCTGCATCGTCACTGTTATCCTGAGCTCCACCACCAACTGTGTTTGTTCTGCAGCTTCACATGAATGTGAATTTGTGTACAAGGGGGACCTTCCTTGTTCTTGTCAGGCACATCTATTACCTTCTGGCATACTCTTTCAGCAAATGTAACCTGCAATGACAGGGACCATTAGGTCTATACTCAAACTTTGATGACATGAAAGAATGAAAACCTCAACATATTAATCTTTCCACTGGGACTGTACTGGGAAAGACCATAGGGCGAAAAAAAAAATAATAAAAAAAGGCTGAGTTATTGACTATGAAGCCTAGACTTCAGATTCAGGAATCCTGAATTTCTGTGTTGTTTTAAGGAAATCTAAAGTACTCCACTCACCTGGAACTCTGTCATGTTTAGATCATGTGATGGGACTCATCTAGGGACTCACTATTCTTCAGAAGGCTGTGGGAATAATATCAGCCAGCTGCCTGCAGCAGCAGTTCTGCCTCTTACAGGAAAAAAAATTATTTCCCTTTTTCTCTTTCTCCTCAGGGAATCCTAAGAATTTCCCTGGATATTTACAACAGATGTTATAAATATTAACAACTCTTATATCAACAGAAAGAAAAAGAAGACTACAAATATACATGAGTATCTACAGCACTGCAAACTAAAATCAGTCAAGCGTTCCTTTCATAAAAAAACTTAAAGGAAATATCCTCTGATTCACTTTGCTGAAATTCTTATTTATGGAAAGAAGAAGAAAAAAAAAAGTTGTAAGGCCTTTTTTTTTGCTGTTCCTAAACATTTCAGATTTAATGCCTGAAAAAACCTGAAGAATCCTGGAATTCTCTTCTAGATGAATTTGCCTGCCCTGTCTCTCTCAGAAACGCATGGTACTTCTTACAACTGCAAAAGATAAAAATGGCCACAGCACATACGTGACTGACATCTAAGTTATGGTCCCTAACATATCATTGCATTTTTGATTATGTGAAAAATTGGGTACAGTTGTGTGACTAATGTCACAGGCTTTACCTGACACACTCGACTAAAAGTGAAGATCAATGAGTATGGTGGCATTGAGGAGCTAGAGGAAGAACACAATTAGATAACAGAGCACTATTTTTTAGCCCATTTCCATTGTCTTTTTGTTCCCCATAGTCCTCTCTTCTTCCTGTGAGGAAAAAGTAAAGATGTAAGCTGTGCAGCAAATCCTCCTCAAACAATGTTGTTGGTGAACAAGTACCTTTATCACTGAACCATGTCTTAGACACTTTTGGTCTCTCCCAGGTGTACTTCACAGGTGGTTACATCAATTTCTAGGTGAAACTCTGTAGTTCAACAACTCAAATGTGATATACCAGAAATGTGGCCCCTTTTTGTGCTGATACATATACATGGGATATTTGTACCTATCTGCTGTCCATGTTAAGGAGGTTGTGATTAGGCTGTTAAGTAAAATCACTCAAAAGAGACCTCTCTTAAATGGGTTGGAATCTGTTTCTACTCAAGACAGTCCTTTCTGTGCAGGTTTGTTCCCTCAGTCTCTCCCAAAGGGTTCTTCCATGATGTCCACCTGTTCAATACCTCATTTTCTTTCCACATCCTCTTGTAAAAAATAAGCCTACTTGCTGGCAGAGTGCCTTTTCTATGGAACATTTCCAGTTTTGGGGTCAGCTGGTGATAAACCATAGCCTGATCACTCTTCCTTTTTCCCAAGACTAGTATACTTTAAGTTTGCTTCTCCCCAGAATTTAGGCTGTCATCTTTGGGAAGGGTGAACCTTGCAAGCTTGGAGAGAGTAAACGCTTGTCTACCCTTCCCAACTAATGGCACAGCCATATAACATTAATTCTTTTGAAGCTGTTTATCTTTCTTTGCTGCATATCCATCTTTACTGCAGTTCTCTGGATGCTTGTTCTCCATTAGCTGTCACCTTTGACTCACATTCTGACAGCCATACTCATCTGTACCAAACAGATAAACCAGTGGGGAACATGACATTTATAAAAATGGGATCCATGACTACTGCATTCTTCAAACTCTCCTACAAAATTGTTTCAGTAATTACAACTCAAGCCTTCTCTGTTTTTTTTTTCATTCCTTTTACATGGCAATGTATGTAATGATGTACTTCATTTTTGTGGCTCTATCAGCTGATGTTCCTTCTGCTGCCTTTATTTGTCAAATTCTTCATAATTTTGTTCTGCACAGAGTTGGAAATGTCTTTTTGTTTCCTGCAAATGCCTGAGGTTTCTGCACTACTGTTTGTTATTCTACTGACTTCCCTTGTTCTTTCAGGCTGTTATATTTAAGACTGATGAGGCATTCATTCTCAGTCAAGAAGCTTTTTAAAAGTACACTGAGTTGTATAGATAAATTAATTACGACAATTAAATGCTTGTATATGTTTAGGAATGATTGTTGACTTTCCCCCCTAAGCACATTGTCTTTAATCAAAGACTGCAGAGGTGAAAATAATCAATTACTTGCTGCCTACTCCTACTAAAAATATCCTAATTTCTCAGATGGGTTAGCTGACTGACTACAAGATAATTTACTGTGCACAAAATCGGTAAGCAGAGAAGAGCCTCAAACCCACACTGGAAGAGGAGGTCTATGGTAATTTCAGATAATGTTTCCTCAAATATAAAAAACAGATCAGAAAGTAAGAAATTCATAGAATTAAAGTTTGTTTACATCCCTAGATTTCTAGCTGCTTTAATTTGTAGGAAGCACAGCTATGCTCCTGAATGTGACTACCATCACAACTCTCACAGCATGTCTTGCTGTAGCCAGTCTTTAAATACAATCAGAGTATCAGACTATTTTAATTATAGGTAGATTGTCTTAAGAGTTACTCTGTGCTACTGCTGCTAGGTTGTCTGAAACTTGTGGGGGAATTTTTGCTCTAATCTGCAGTGTGGACATGCCTTTAGTAGGGAAAGTACTATCTGCAAAGAATGTCAAAGAAAAAAAGGTTTTTAAATATAAATTTAGCACATAAATCACACACCAAGTGAAGAACATAAGTAATTAATGACAGTTCTAAAGATACTTTACTTATGAGTATTTCCCTGTAACTGATCTTTTTTTAAAAGATCTTCAGCTTTATAGAGATGTAAACTTTAAATTTCAATACAGACGCATTTGACAAAACCAAACCCAAAAGATCAGGGATGCAATGGAAGACATTTGCTCAAATATTATTACAAGTGTAAATTCAACGATAAGGTAAAATGTGATGATATATCATTTATCTCTGGACGAAAGCTGCATCTGTACCTTCTGAGTGCAAAAAGAATTTATAACAGCTTCTAACTTAGCTGACAACTCTTACTGTTACCTTCTTTTTCCCTTTTTCTTTTTTTTTTTTTTTTGGTAAGAATTACTTGACAGCATAATACAGCTCTGTTATGTGACATTGCACTAGGGAGATGTAGTTAATGTATGTCACCTTTGCCTAGCAGATAAAAACGTATCTCAGGGTACACGACAAAGACTATAGAGGAAGGCTGCTGAAGGGAGCTGATATGGTGTTATAGTACCCTTGGAAGGGGAGTCCTAGTAACATACTGCAAAGACTGATGACTGCAGTCATGAATATTCTCTTTGGTCCCAGGACTACTGTTTTTGAAGTGAAAGTTAGGAAAGAAGATAGATGGAGGGAGAGGATGAAAGTGAAAAGAAGGACAGGACGAGCCGGAACTACAGAGTAGAAAAAGTGTACTTCTGCATGGGCCACTTCCCTTAGCAAGTGAGAGAAGGAGCTGGCTCTAAGCAACCTGGGACATCTGCACTGTGCAGGGCAGGAGGACGAGTTTGGACAGCAGGACAGCCTTGCTTCAGAGCTCATATCTTGACAAAGCTGCTATCTTGCTTTCTGCCCAGGCCAAGGCTGTGCAGTTCCAATGAGAAGATTTCCTCCTGGTGGGTCACTGCCTGCTCTGTTAGTTGCAAGATGCACTGGTGACACTCTCAACACACCTCCTCAGTTACATATGATAATACTCTCCGTCTGCTCGTGGGGTGAGACACAGACTGATGTGCTCATCTGTTCACAAAGTATGTACTAACAGCTTGAGGCTTGTTAGATTTGAACTGAACAGTAGGAGGGGCAATTAGTGTGCTCAAGTCTAGGTTTTGCTCCAACATGAGCTAATGTTCACTGTCCTTAATTCTGAACTGAACTGCTATATTCTAACAGTAGTGTAAGAAAATATTGTCTGGTTTTGGTTTGGGGTATTTTTTAACATCGTTAAGAGTAACTAGACAAACTTATTTCAATAGATTCATAACATTTGTTTTTGTACTCAGAAAACATTCTGCAGTGGTGGACTGTACTGGAGATACAAAGTTTAAACACACAATCACTAAGTAAAATTATTACCTACATTTCACTGGCACAAATACAGAGAGTATCTGTTCATGATTCTGCTAAGTTGTTTCATTGCTCTTGGTAATACAATTCATCAGATTTTTACTGAACTTGTCATCTATAAGAGAAAATAATGCTTGATAGTATAGCTTGATAGTCTCACCTGTCTTTTGAGCCAAACACACTCAAATAACTCCTGCTGCCAAGGATCTTGAATGATCTCTTCCCACTCTTTGTGTAAATCTAGTTAAAGGAGGTATGTAACAGTTGCATGCTAATTACTAGTTACAGCTTAACTATCAACTTTACTTTAGAAGAACCTCTGTGTTTACTAAATCTAGTAAAAAGCAGGTCTAAATTGCAGAGTTCTTCCAGGTACCTGAACATATCTTCTGGACGTATTGCAATTCCCAGGCAGACTGTAGATGAGGCTTCTACATAGAGAGGACTTCCTCTATACTGGACCCAGGCTGTTGCTGGAGTGAAGCCCTACACTTGGAAACTCAGCTCAGGAAGTTTTATGCACCTGGAAACCAGATTTTTACTTCTCTCTAAGAGTTTAAAGCACTTTTAAACTTTGTGATCTGGATGAGTCTTGATTAATCTGGAGATAGGCAAGGTACATTATTTCTCAAGTTTTTCTTTCTCTTCAATGATCAGATCATTATTACTTTATCTGGAGCTTAATTTTTTGAGGGCTGTCTTCACATACTAAGAGCACTCACTCTGCCCTGTGGCTAATCCAAGTCTACAGTTTAAGACCCTGATTCCCATCTCTCTGTTGAGGGTGGTGTTCTGTCATCCTGTGAAAGGTTACTCAAACAGGTTGACAAAACCAGTTACCTGCAATCAACTTTATTACACAAAATGTAGCTCTAATGCTGGCAGTGTATCTATTATACACTGGAGACTGGAAGCAGCCAATGGTGGGATAGGTGGGTTGGATGGGTGGATTGGATGGGTGAGATAGCTGGATTTAGCATTAAAAGCCAATAATAGTTGCATAGGTTTGGAAACACTTTAAGATTTCTGCTCCTCCTACTGTACAGCAGGCTGCAAAAAGGATCCTATAGGAGTAGGGCACATTGGATGTCACACTGGCATTACAAAATGCAGATAGATTAGATAATTGTCTCCATACAATGAAAAAAATAATTTCTTCTCAATAATTACAGCCGTGATTCTGCCAGGTGCTGAGCATGTGATAGTTTCCCCGATGCTTCAGGTTCTCACGGTCAACAACACAGTAGCTCTTTACAATACATAGTGTATCTTGTCTTCATTAACTGCTGGTAGGTGCTCTTGGGTGAAGTTCTTGTAGTGTCATTATAATGCAGACCTTTTGTAGTTGTTAACATAAATTATATTGAATAACAAGTGATTTTTTATATAGTTTCTTCATGCTGGTAAAAAGAAAGGAGGATTTGGCTGTTTTGCTTTCCTTTAGGAGGATGGTATTCAGTAGATTCAATATTTTTTTTTTCTGATTCAGAGAATAACCGCCCCACATGTGACAAGTGCCAGAGAGTAGTTTTTATTTCCTTTTAAACATTTTTCATTGGGCAGGGACCTGTAATTTCTGTTTTCAAGTCAGTTATTCCTAAATTCATACATTTAGGCAGCCACAGTTTATATTACCTTCTTTATGAGTTTATAACGCAAACGAAGCCTCCTCTAGACCCTCCATATGGCCTTAAAAAAGAAACAAAGCCAAACCCCCAGCAGGTGGCAGCCAACTCTAAAATATCTTGAAATTAGCCCACCTAAGTGTATGAATAAAAAGACCTAGAGCACAGATGATACAGAAATAAGCAAGTAGTGCATTGAGAAGCAATTTCACACATTTATTGTCCTACCTATAGGTTCTGAACCTCATACCCTTTAGAATTTCTTCATGAAGAGATGGCAGCTTCCCTTGGCTTTAGGTGACAAAATTGTACTTCTTTAACCTATGACAGTTTAATATTATTGTATTATCAGAAGAGCTACCATCTTTACTCTGAGGAAATAATAATTGGTATTTCCCCTGAAAAATGCTCATTTTATAAATTCAAAATAATATTTTCCAACTTATTATTGATCATCTAAATCAGATATTAACACAAATACTGCTTACTTTTCCACAACAGCACTAAAATAATCAGAAAATGTTATTTTAAATACATATATCTCCAAAAATAATCATAGTTTGGAAAATAAATACTTGTAAAGCATGAGCAAATATCCTTATACAGATACAGAATGAATACTTGTGGCAGGTCCAGTCATCCTACAGTATAATGACTAATGCATGTTTTGCTGTTAATTTATTTGTGCTACTACAAAAAAAAATTTCAGTGGCATTATCATAGGACACAAAAATAAACTGATTATTCAGTTCTGTAGCTAGTACTACAAATTACAAGCATTGTTTACATAAAAAGACAATCCATGTCAAAATATATTCTTCTGGTGAATCCATTACTGAGATTTCACAAGAAGTTCTCTTTTGGTGGCCAAAATATGGCCACTCTGTCAACAGAAGAGCTGAAATTTGCCCTCATACATGATGTTGACTGCCCAGTTAAGCCAACCAGCTAAAGGGCTGTTGTTGTGGGCAAGAGAAGGGATTACTGGTGGCTGGGGAGGAGCATATTTTCTAGCCCACTCAGAAAGGCTGCTTCTGGATCTGGTCGAAAAGTGGCTTTCAACCTTCACTGCTTCTTGTCCTTGTCCATATTCCAACTTCAGCCTGCTAGGCAGGGCACTCGGGGATAGACTGAGTCAAAAGATGACGTATAATGAGAGACAGTTATGCAAGAGCATGATTTGGGTGTACTTGACGAGTGAAAAACCATATGCTTGAGCAGGCTCTGATGGCAAAATTCTGATTTCTTTAGGAAACTCTCCGCCCTGCAGCTAGAGTGGTGTTGGTATAGCAGGGGGTGAATGCCACTGCTTAGCTAGCAAGATGCAGTGTATTTAGGGACTGTTATCAGGCTCCCTGCAGTGCTTAACTCCAAGTTTGAAGATTCCCAAGTACATACTCATACCCAAATCTTTGGGCTTTATTCCTGTCTAGTTCTTCAGCAATATTATTGTGTAAGCCAGAATTGAATCACTTCTCATTTTTCGCAAGGGGGAGTTCCAAGAGGGAAGCCCGCTGATCTCAAGTTTGCAGGCAGAATTAAATCTAGATGCTAGATTTAATCAAATTAATTTAATTTAACCCAGAATTAAATCTCAAAGTGGACCAAAGGAAGAAGATGAAAGACTCTTATGTTTCTGGGTCTCCAGTTTGGTAAGTACGAATGATTACTAGCTTTGAGGTATTACAGCCTATGCATCCTGTGAAAAAGAAGGGCATATCAGGCTGTCCATGGACAATGCATGTGAATAATCAGAATTTATGTTTTGAAAGAATTTTTTTTTAACTATTTATCTTTTAAAATGCAATGAATTTACTTTTTGGTCACTGCAGTTTTGCTGAATCTTTGCACTTGCACCACTGACTTGGGTATCTTAGATATTCGTCACCAGACTGTTTAAGTTTGCTTTATAATGACAACTGAACTGAAAATCTTTCCATATTTTCCTGCAATTCTTAGGACTTACAAATCTGACTTCAGAAGATGCTTTCACAGATGGTGGTGAGGAAGGTGTTACCTGATCTCAGGTAAGAATGTATGCCACGGCAATTATAATTTGCTTCACTCAATTTGCCCAGCTTTTGCTTACTCCTCCTTAAAATGTCACAAGATCTTAAGGCACAACACATAAGAGCAAAGGACAAGGAATCTGTGAACTCTGTCCTGTCCTGATGACACATCAGACTTTCTTACATGAAGGTTTCAAGATGGCCTAAATGACCTAAAAAATTAAGATCTGGAAAAATAAATGTGAGATTTGTGTTAGAAATTAAAGATTTAATATGAAATATTTTGAATGTTAATCTTTTTCTTAATGCCAAGAACTAGTTAAAAATCCCTTTCTTCTTTTTTTTTTTTCCTTTGGTAACAGCTGACAACAGTACAGCATAAGACAATAGGTTCTGAGCAGATTACTGCATCTAGGTAGCTAAGAAGATAGCTGTGTCTTTCAAACAAGCATAATTTAAAAAACTTTATGTGCTTTTAAATTATTTGGGATCCTGCCCTTTACAGCTCACCTTTAAAAATGAGAAGTATCAAAATATTTTGGTGCTCTTCAACTAATTGAAATAATTCAAAGTCCCATGAGCTTTATTAATGAGCTTGCTTTTCTGTATCTGTGAAGCTTCACAGTGTGCAATTTTCTGTAATATAGTTGAATCAGGTTTTTTTTGCTTTGAATAACAAACTAGTTATTTTTCTATGATTTAGGGCACTCAAACTCTCCAAGTCAGTTTCCTCTTTTGGAACACTGTATGAAATGATATAAAAGGGACAGTCATTGATTTAAGTTTTCAAAATCTATGAAGTATTCTGACATATCAAGCATCACATTAAAATTAGACGTTGATATTTCCTATAAGAACAAAATACTTTTTGGTAACTATTGGCTTTCAAAACAGCAATCACTGAAAATTCATGAACTAATTTTCTAAATTGCTGAGAGGTCACAACCCCCAGGAAGTCAATTGAACTCTGTGAGTTCAGTGAGAAACAGATTCATAGCAACTGGTATGGTTATATTTTAATATTAATCACCTGACAGATGACAAATAAAGAGTGTGAGACAAAAGCGTCCATGGAAGATAGAGGGACATGACAGAAGCATTAGTATGAGAGCAAGTATTAGTATGACATCTAACTAAAATGTCAGAACTTAAAGGAATTTAGTAAGGAAAGTCTGCATAAGGGTACAAGCTACAAATTTAGTGGTAAAGTAAATATTTAATGATCTGATTTTAAAAAATTATAGTAGCACAGTACTTTTTCCTCATGTACTTAAAAAAAAAGTTGAAAGTTGCACTCATCTAAGAGAAATAACAAATGAGGAATGTATTTCAGTAGAGTTTCTTTGCCTGTATCTTTTGATTAATTTAATATTGAATCATTCATGTGATTCAAGTTTTTCTTAAAGTTAACAATTGGGCCAGTACATCTGAAGTCAATCAGAGCTTATGAGGTCTATGAGCAGGCACTTGTGTTGAAGACTTTTTTTTTTCAAATATAATGAGAACTACACATGCATAGCATAGCTGTATCTATAACTATCTGCTTCAGAACATAAATATACTTGTGCAAACATTATAGTGTTGAACAGTCTGTCAGAATAACAATTAATTTATTCATTCCAATTGTTTATGTACATTGTGTTATTTTCTTTTTTTTGCCTCTTTCTTTTTTCACACAGAAAGCCTCTGTGTGACTTCCTGTTCTCAAATTTAAGCACATCCAAAATCATTCACCCTTTGGAACTGATTCTATTTTCCCATTATGCCACTGACACAGGCAAAGAAAAACTGAATTAATTTAAAAAAAAGTTAAAAAGTGAAACGATGTTCAGGTGAAAAACGATACAAAGTTACGCAATTGAAGGCAGAAGAATATAAATAAGGATCAGTGTTTCTGCTCAAATAAAATAGTTAGAAATACATAAATATAAAGAATACTTCATTAAAATATGTTTCTCCTTCTGAGGGTAAAATACAATACTACACTCTAACAGGAATTTTTTTAATGCAATGTTAGGTCGTACCATGCATGAAGGTTTTTTGAAAAAATGTGCAATTGGTATCAATGGACACATCCCTTAAAATACTACTCATCATTAAGAAATATATCCCTGGAAAAGGCAGTACAGAAGTGGGAATAGGAGGCTAAGTGTGGCAAGAGGACTGGCTACTTCTTCAGGTGGCAATGCAGGCTTAGGCAGCTGTGAGGACTTTCTCTGAAATTCAGACCTTGCATTTTCAGGGTATAGATGTTATAAAATCCACCAAAAGAGAGTTATGCTCCAAGAAATCTACCTGCAGAGTTGCAGTCTCTGGAGCTAAATCTATTTGGCTGGTGCAACTTCTCATCTCTGCAAAAGTTAGAAAAGTTTTTAGAAAATACTGCATTCAATTTAGAGTTTTTCCAATTTATTAAAAAATCATCCTGAAGCACTTCTATGTACTGAATTTAATCACAGACAAACTGATTGCTACCTGAGATCCAGCAACCCTCATCTCTAAATTTCTCTCTCATTTTTAATAAGGCCCCAAATAGCTCTTCCAGTTCCCAGTTATGCTATCCTGATAATCACTAATTACCGGGTATCTTTTTTTTTTTCAGGCCACATCTAAATCACCCAGGGCAGTCCAGTGCAGAGAACAGTGAACTAGTGCTGATAAAGCTCATGTGTCCAAAGTCCTGTCTGTGTGTTGTGCAATGAATAAAACCACTAGCCTAGATTTTAAATCCACAATGATTGCGTTAGCACAGGATCATTGTTTGCCCTCTCACCTGGCCCTAAAAAACTTTTGAGATCTAGTAGTGAGGTGCCTGGTATAAGCTGTGGGGGACGCTTTCATTTTGCAGCGTAGCCAGAGACTTATATTTGGCAAAGGTCCGTGTTTGTCAGTGACAAGTAAGTTATTAATATTATTTATGTATGTTTATTGAATTTTAGAAGCGCATTTTCGTGCTGGCTTGTTTGAATATTCATGCTTTCCATTACAATCTTTTAAAATGCATTTCCTTGCTTTTTAATGGAAAACGACTTGAACTGTAGAATTCTTGGAAACACTTATTGTAATAAGAGAATAGAAGGCCTAACTTCCACTTATCATTTATATGCATAGGCAGATTGCAGTTTTTATTACGTTTAACTAAAGTGCTACTTATCAAAGTAACATAGATTTGGTTGATAACAAATCCTATATTTCCCCAAATAAATCCTTGCACGTTTTTCTTTAGAAAATTATTTTGCTCTTATTAATTTTAATCCTAGCATTCCTGTTTCGAGGAGCTGCTTCGTTTTACAAAACAATTGGGACGATATCAGTCTGCTCGTTCAGAACTCCCCGAGGGAAATGACTTTTCTGTTCTTTTCTAGGTGTGTTTGTCTTATATACATATCTAAATAGTTTTGTTACAAATTCTACCTTAATTCTCCCCATCTCTCCTATTCATATTCAAGACAAAAATGAGGAAGAGTAGAACAGAACCATACAGACAGCTTAATAATGTGCTGGAAAATCCTTCCCAAACTACCTGGATACATTCTCAGATACAAATCTTGCAGTCTTAGTTTTTCACTGAAAGAATCTCTTCTCTAACACAGTATATTAGGGAGGACATCAGAGAACGTATTTAAACAAGTTGTTATCCCTAGGAAAAAGCAATGCTGATAAAAAGTAAATGACCCACAACTGAAATATAAGGGAAATTTCTGTAAATTTCAAAACATTCAAAGGCATATTTAAAAACCTCATGCTTTAAAACTGTTCTTTTCTGCATTCACACATTCTGGTCTAAGGGCAAATATAAAAAATCTACATGCAAAAATGCTATTGTGGTATTTCTACCTTAACAAGGACAAAATGTGACAGATTTATTAGGATGTTTTGTTTCCACTCAGGCTCTTTTCAGCAAATGACTCCTTGAGCAAAATACATTGAGCAAAAATTCATATTTTACAGGTAGAAATGATAGAAAAGCAGGGTGGGGTCTCTCAAGAATATCCAGTCCATGCTCATTCTTTTGTGCATGACAAAATGTACCTACATCAACTCACTAGATATTTATCTACTATACTTCTTAAAAATCACCTCTGAAGGGAATCTCACATACAGGGAAGAGGAATGTTAGTTAGAAATCTTTCCTTAAAAATCTAAGTAATTATTTTGTATATTTTTTCCTTACTTTAAAACAAGGGGTTTTTTCCCCCTTGTAATTACCACTCAAGACAAAGAATAATAATTCTTATTATTTTACACTACTTGAATTAATTGTAATAATTTCATATATGGGAGGTCTTGAAACCCCATGTCCTTTCTTAGGATTCTATTTTTCTATTAAAAAAAAAACCAAAAACAAAATAAAACAAAAAAAAAACAGAGAGAATTGCTCCTCTTGGTACTGAATCTGATCTTACACAATTTGTTCACTTTGTCAATATCTTTTATTCTGTCCTCCAAAGAGCTTGCAAATATTCCTAGCGTAGTATCATCATTAAATTTTACAAGTGTACTCTCCATTCTGTGGTCCAGGTTATTAACACTCATCTTATGAACATGTCATGTGGAACAGTGTCAAAAGCCTTATTGATGTCAAGGTATAACATAACCTCAGAGTTCCTTTTATCTGCTAGGTCAGTTGCCTTGTCAAAGAAAGAAATTAAAGTAGTTTGATATGATTTATTCTTGATAGATCCACGCCACTTTGTTAACATTGTCTCACTGTTTGCTGGGTACTTACAAATGGGTTGCTTTATGATCTAGTGTAGAGTTCTTCCAAAAATGAAGCTGGGCTGGTTGGAACAGATTTGTCCAGATCATCCTCCACCGATGACACCTGTTCTTTAGAGAAAGCTTTTTCTTTCCACTTCTTTCTGTACTGCTAATGGTAAATGTCTTGAGCTCAGCATAGCTAAACAGTTGTAACTAGTTTCCCTGGTAATATTAGATGAATCCATCAGGCCTTCTGAAGTTAAACATCCCTAATTTATCTAAATATTCTCCAACCTCCTCTTTCTTTCTTTTGATCCACACTTCTATTTTGAAATGTTCTGTTTTGAAAATCTATTATTTTAATGATAAACAATTTTTATGAAAAGAGGAAAAGACATTAGTTATTTCACTCTTGTCTATTTCATAAATCCATTATTTACACTTTTTTTCTGCCTAAGTACAGGATTGATGCACTTATTTCCTTTATCTTCCAATATAGATATGTACACATGTGTGTGGAAACACGGGTAACTTTTTGTTACTTTCTATGTTCTTTGCTAATGGTAAGTAATATTACAGCTTCACCTTTCCGACTTGTCTCTCTGTATTTTTTGTGCTGTTCCCTTTGCAGTGTTACCTACTTGGAGGTCACTGAAGACCTTATAAAATAGATGTGTTTGTCTATGCTCAAACTTTCCTGCATATAGCGCATTTTGGCATTTCATATGTAATATCTCCTTTAGAAGATGTCAGATCTTCAGTGTTTCTTTTCTTGCCTTCAACAAGTATTTCTTCAACAGACTTATCCATCAAGTACCTGAGTCTGTTCAACTGGTTTTTGAAATCTATTGTTGTCTTCATGCTTCTTTTAGTGTAACTGATTTCTTAATAATTCACACAGACTGCTTATTAACTTCAAGTCGCCACCTTTGTCTTTCCTATTAAAACCAAATTTCTGATGCCTTTCCAGTGTGCCAGGAATATCTCAATAAGGTTTGGACTGATCTGTTCTATCACCCTGTATAACCTTCAGAACAAATAGCTATTATTACCATGCAAAGCCCTCTGGTTTTAGTTGCTTTCAAACACCTTCATCTACATTCTCTTTGTAACAGCAAGCCTAGAGTAAATCCTTACTGTGCTATCCTTTTCTCTTTTATTCTTTCATAGATGCAATGGAATTTTCTTCCACTTATTCCTTCCCCTGAATTCCAGTTGAGACTTTAATTGTATAGTGTGAATGGATTTATATTAAAAAAAATTATTGAATCAGAATGTAGATTCCACTAATGCAGTCACATTGCTCATAGGAAAAAAGTTTATAAGGGATTAGGTCTTGCTTATTCTAGGCTTTGAGAAGAGGCTAGATAACAGAGCAAAATTATATGGGAAGGAGTTAGTCAGACATGACAAAGCAGGGAAGAGTCAAAAGAAAATGCCAATCTCTACAAAGAGAGTAAGCATCCCAGATCTGGGGCTTCTTAAACCGTATGATTATGAATATATAAATGAAGCTCCAAATATTATGGCATTTTGTTTTACTATAGTTTGGTTATAATGATGGATATAATTACTATGCTACTGATTTCTCGGTCTTTTTGACGTGCCAATATTGCACCAGATAGTTATGCCTTTATTTTATTAACAATTTTAAGAAGATTAAGACATTTGGAAGTAAAAAAAAAAATCTCCAAAAGAACAAAAAAATATTTTTGGGCAATACTACTCCAGTCTTCAAATTTAGTTCATAAAACATGTACATGTGTTTTGCCTGTGATTTCCAGTAGGGATTTATATAGCAGTCCCATGGTATTATACCTAATAAAGAATATGTTTTTGTATTAGAAAACAGCATGATACTTCTGTCATTTAGGTCTACACTGAAGCAGGGGGATTATTTACCTTTTCTGAGTGACCTTTATCTGTCTGCCAAGTTACAGCTGTGTGGTTGTAATAGTCTCCACCAAGAGTTTTCCTCTCTGAAAGTTGTTACCCATGCTGGGAGTACAGACTTAATAGCACCTTCACAGAATAGCTACCAAAAATCTTTCCTATACACCTTGTTAGAGTATGAATCTGACTTGCAGTGTACACTGGGTAGCCCATAACTCCTCATCTGTTAACCAATACATGGACAACTCACACTTCTTTCCCTCCTATTTCTACATTTGGTGTTGACAACTAAGAAGTGTATGACATGGACTCCATGGGCTCCTTCTCAACCCATTCATTGGATTTTTTTGCCCTATTCCCGTGGTCTTTGTACTTTTCATATGGTCTCTTTGGTGGCTGCTTCCCTAACAAAGATTAGCCACAGTGCATCATGGAGTTGCAATTTTCTGGAAAAGCACCTCCAGAAAATAACTTCAGTGCAGCAGTATGAAACATAAGATGTCCTTTTGTCATAGTAGTCTCCACAGCCTGGGGTTAAATATCACAGCTCTGTTATGCAATATCTAAAGAGTTTCAGGGCATCAGACTGGTCATAACACTGATCAAAGAATGCTTAAAGCAATTCAGTGAAACAATAAAGTTATAACATCTTATAACTCCGTTTTTGTGAAAACTACAGCCAGGATTTTGTCCTGAGGCTTCCAAGCTTAGTTATTGAAACACCAAACAAGCAGTCACTCATCCCTTTCCAGGTATTGTGATGGAGACACTAATCTTCACTTTATTTAAAGAACTAAAATATTCATTGAAACTTGTAGATGGTCTATATCTGAAGCTATTGAACTATTGAAGCTATTGACTTTTGTACACTATTTTAATAGAAGCACTATTATAACTTTATGAAACGTGGAAATCACTCATGACTGCTATGAATGTTTTAGGGACCTTCAAGCAGAACACTTTCTTCAAATCCTTTTTCTACAATACTCTTGCTCTTCTGCAGGCCAAG
>JAOXJM010000033.1:70328850-70341183 GCA_026413425.1 Tringa solitaria
TCCAACCCCCTGAGCATTTTTGTGGCCCTCCTCTGGACCCACTCCATCAGGTCCACATCTTTCTTCTATTGAGGGCTCCAGACCTGCACACATTATTCCAAGATCATTTGTTTCAGATCCCTTTCCTGAAAGGTGGTATCATTAACATGGGCAAGGAATTGTGAAGCCACAAGATGCATTCCAGTATGTGTTCAGAATGAGTACTACTCATGCCCTTTGAAGAAAGGCTAAACATACTGTTTGCAACTAGTTGTCCCAGAACAGAAAACTGCATCGCTACTGACTCACTAAAATAAAGGATTATGGAATTTCAGTGCTGCTCTGGGGTACCTATCAACTTTCATCATGACTTAGTGCAAGACACATTATAATTGATGCAGCTCTAGCCCCAGAATACTGTGCTTTTAGCCCTTGTTGGTGCACCTTGCACAAGATAGTCCTGGGTCTGGTCACAGCTGCATCCCCTTCTTTCATTTGTCAGAGGTATTCACATTTCATTGACTAATTAAGTTAAAAATCCTTTCAAAAATGTTATCACAGTTTTCAACAACTTCTGCAACCCATCCTCCATTTTTCACGGAGAGAGGGCTGGAAAGTGAAGTGCAAAAGATTTTTCCTGAAGAAGATGCTGCCTCCTGGCACAGCTTTTAAGAATCTGTCTGATCTTTAAAAATGACAGGTTTTAAAATCTCTATGTGAAGCATGTCTTCCCTCCCCACCCCACTCAAGTCTTAGAAACGCCTGCCTCAATTTGCTCATCACAAAATGTCTATAAATCTATATAATTTATCCCATAGAGTATGCAGCCTCAGACTGGAGAAGTTACTGTACAAAATGCATAATATGAAAATAATATTATTTTTGGATAAAAAAAGTCATTGTTACAGGCAGAATTAGTGACCAGCTTGAATTTCCACAGTTGTGTGTGGTAAAAGATCTCCTTTTTATGCGGAATCTCAAGGACTTGTTATTTTTCCTGTATCATGTCTGTGCAACTCCAGCATGTCCTGCAAAATTGTAAAGCTTTTATCCAGCTTTCATATTTGTACTCATTTTTAACCTGACACCTTGAACCGTTAGCTGTCTTTCGAGATCCAGTGGGTTCCCACAGGACCATTCACTGATGAGTAAGAAGCTGAACTTGGATGTGACCTCTAGGCCTCTTCTTCATTTTCCAGCTTGTTAGTAGATTGTTCGTGTGCAGTTTGATACCAGACAGAAGCTGAAGATCTATTTTGTGCTTTACCTTTCTCCCCATGCGCTACCCTTTACCTATTATTTCTTTTCTTTTTGGGAAAAAAAAAAAAAAAAAGACCTTCTGCTCTCACAATACATAGGACATGAAGAGTTTACCTGGAAATCTATATATGAATTACACAGTTCATGGAAATGCTTGCAGAAATGGTATTGCCAGATCATACTTGTGAGAGAGACAAAGAGAGGGTATGATTTTCTGAACAGGTACACTAATACCATTCTGATTTTGACATTGGTTGCATCTATAAATATTTTTCTACTCCTAAATAAGCATTCTAGGAGTGACTTCTTTTTAAAAATAAATATACATTAGTAGAGACCAACCTGGGATTATTTTTTTTTGGGTCTGGCTTTGGATAAAAATGCAAATGAAGCCAAAATGGATTTTGCCTTTGAGGGAGAAGGTAATACAGCTATATATTGCCGTTATTCCCAAGTGGCACATATACAGTTGAGTAGCAGTGTTTTTTCTCTCCCTGTCTTAAATTGAAAAGTTCCGAGAATCAGCAGCTAAAAATCTCAGCTCCTTATATGTCTGTACTGTGCAGATAACTTGGTGAGATGGTCATACGTCATGAACTACGTTTTGTTGGAATTTTTTTCCCCCCTTTTTTCTATAGTGAAAGTCAACTCTGAAGGAAGCAGTGTGATTGGGACAAGAGTCACTCATGCTCTAAAATACAAGAACAAGTCGCAGTGTAATCCTTCCTATTTTTTTTAACTTTGCAATTTCTTTCATCTCATAGGCTACAAAGAAATAGTTTATGAAATCAGATTTAATTCTTCTCATCTTAAATTTTGAATCAAAAAGCCTGAAAAATACCTGTGTCTTGAAATCTGCCCCAAAAGTAGAACTTGTTTCATCACAGAAACATTGCCTAACCTGATTACAGCTGCAGGCAGAATCAGGTATGGAGTGCTATGTAAGAGTAGGGAGATTTTATGAATTATTAAAAATTTGAAGTTATTTTTGAACTTGGTTCAACAGGTAGACAAAGCATCAGGAAATGTTTGAGGTTTTTCATTTTAAACCCAGATCTGGTCTTCTGTGTATCCAGTTATCTCCAATAACTGAAAGCTCCCTTTTATTTAAATATCTGTACATGGAAATCATAGTTATAAATAGAGAATTGTCATCAGTGGCTTAGAAGAATGAAAGACTGGCAAAATAGATACTTAGGTAGATAGATAGGAAGGAAAAAACCGACCCAACATACACATGCATGGCTTTATTTAAATGCCAAAGGGGTTTTTTTTGGATAAACTGTCCTGGTTTGAGGTAAAACAGAACCAGCTTTCTGTTCAGTAATCTTACTTTTAGCTGGGCCTCCTCTAACTCTCTGAAATTAACAGCATATTGTGCAGAAAACTGTTCATTCTCAGAGTGATAAAACTATGTTTATAGTTAACACCAAGGAATGGTGTACAAAGAGGCTCTTGCTTATACATGTTGCTATACCAACCAAGGTCACCTCAGCTCACTTCTTTATTTTCCCCACTGGAGGGTCAGAAACAGAAAAGCATAGAGGGGTCCCACCTGCAGGGAGGAATGGACAGGACAGGTCATCCAAAACTGACCAACAGGGGTATTCCGTCCCATCTGTCCCATGCCCAGTATAAAAGCTGAGGGATCAAAGGGTCAGCTCTCTTCCTTCAATGGCCAATGTCTAAGGAGAAACCTATCAGTTTGTTCCTGATCCAAAATCCAGTTCCCATCCATCACTGAGCCCAGTGTAGGACTTACCTAGTGCCTGCTGGTGATGTCATCCTGGGATTTTGGTATGGTTTTGTATATACTGAATCTATTTCATTATTACCTTTTTATTATTACTACTTTAATGAAATTAGTTTAATTCCTTCTAATCTCATAAATCTCTTTATCTTTGCTCCTCCTCTCCCTGGAACAAGAGGTAGGGGAGAGCATCTGTCATCCTGTCATTGGCCAATCTGCCCCAAACCATGACATAAACCTCCCTTATCACTGATCCATTCCAAGAGTCACAGCCATTAATTTTCAACAGTTTCTAACATTTTTGTTTAAAATCCTTTTTTTTTAAAACAAGTATAACATGCCCATAGACAAAGCCATATAAACAAATGCATACAAATGTAAGTTTTTTAAAAACCTTTTATCTTTCAAAATTTCGAAGATACCATATATTTGTGGAGTTTGTAACATCTAAATTTGCTATTCTGTCTTTTTTGCACTATAAAAATAAAAATTTCTTAATAAGAGTTAATTTCTCAAACTTTAATTGAAATAAAAAGAAAAAAAAATTAACTTATTTTCACTTTCATATCTAGGCGTTTAAAATCTGACAAAATACAGTGGGGAAAAAAAAACCAACCCAGTAATGTATCATCAAGATATACTCTTTCCAACTGTCAAGCCAGTAAACTACATTTTATTTTTTAGTGGGAAATGAAGTTAAATCAGTGGATTGAATTTGGTTCTGGACCTTTGCCAAGTTCCATGCATACTCACATATGCCCTCTAATTGGGAAGAAAAAAGCAACTACAATCCCTCCCTTAAAGTCCTCACAAGAGGTTCAACACCACAGCAAAGGTTAAATTATTTGGCCGGGAGGAAAGGGAACCTGAGCAGCAAGAAAAAGAATCAAATATTTAATGAATTCCCCAAACAGTGTCCCATAAAGATCAAGCTCCCATAAACCACAGATCATTATTTACAGCAATTCCACTGCTGCAAAAGCCTCTAGGGAGAACGAAGCTATCCAAACTCTCTTGTCTTGCTCCTGTAATTTCACTTCTACACGCTAGCTGAATAGTCTAGTCTTAATTTTTTTTTGCCCTTATATGTCTCTGGAGGTAATGGGGTTTGTTTTTGTGTTTTGTTCTTCAAATGTTTCAGGTGATTTTATGAAGACTCCAAGAAATCTTTTCTATAACATTTGCTCGTGTTCGAAATTTCCATAAAGAGGTCGTTTCAGATTCCTTCCCTGGAGGTGGGAAGATGTAGGGAACACTGACAGCATCAATTTTAAGCATTTTAAGCACATACATTGGAAACCCACGTTTACTCTATAGTTAGGGAAGGAAAACTAGCTCCTGAGTCAGGTTTTCATAATCACTTTCTTTGTGGTAATGAACAGAACTCGGAAAAAGCCATTAAAAATACTCACAACCTAAGAGGAAAAAAGCTAAGGAAAAAATGACGGAATGAAGCAACACAGTCAGTCTACTGAGAGGAAAGCTAAAAAGTAATTTACTTCTTTCTTTCAGGGAATTTATAGGCAATATAATAGAGATTAGTTAAAATTTTAGTTTAGAACTATGACAAGAGTGAACATTGCAAGGAAAAACCAAACCAGTTTAAAATAAATAAATAAATATTTTTTAAAATACTTAAACCTATCGTCACATTTCTATTATTAGAACTTTTAAAATAAAGAATGAATATACTTTCAAAACTGAAATGATTAGCAGAAAGCACAAAGCTAATCATAACGGTCACTTTTGACTTCTAGTTCTATTCACAGATGCAAGATTTCCCTCAGAAAACACTGAAAACACTTGTTTCAGCTGAATTATTTTTTCTTTACATTAAAATTTAAAATTAATAGCAATAGAGTGAGATGATATAAACTGAAACAAATTATTTCTATTTAATCACTTTCAACCAACCCACCACTTTTCACAGTAGTCTTAAAGCAAGTTTGTTTGGTTTTTTTCTCTGCACATTTCTTTTCAGCTAGGCTGCCTCATGCAGTGGCACAAATCTCAGAGGAGATTGTTCACCTGTCTTTCCTGTCAAAGTACATTGCAGAGTCAACAGCAGCCAACGAAGTGTGATATTTCATGCTAGGCTTTTAGTTTTTGATAAATCTGATCAGTGGAGTATCTCCCATAATTCAAAATGTTTTAGACAATTAAATATTTAAATGGTACAAAAAGAAGTTAAAAAAGTGAACTTAACGTGATCATGATCACTCAGATTGTTTATAAAATAAGGAAGAATATTTCAAGACTAGATTTTAAGAATAACTTAGTGGAAAGAAGCTGAGAATTCACAAGTAAATCTGGCAGACTTTCATCACAAAAATACAAGTGCTGCTCTTGATCCCATGACTCCTGAATTCAGCAAGGAAGTTCCTCTTGTTGATCTACTATTACTTCAAAGAAATCGTTCATGCTACCGTATACAAACCAGCCTTGACCTCCCTCCAGACAAGATATAGGACTCTATTCTAGGTTTCTAACTGGTATCTGGGAAGTCTGATGGTCAGGGACAGAAGACCATATATATCCTGATCCCAAATACTGTTCCTTCCAGAATTACTGTGCTCCAAGCCTTATGTAACTTCACACCTAGGATATACAGTTCCTTCACCCATCTGTTTAGTATCATATAAAGAAAGACCGCATAGTAACAGGTGACTCTCTTCTGAAAGGTACAGAGGCACCCATTTGCTGACCTGACACACTCTCTAGAGAGATGTGTTATTTGCTGGGGGGTCCTATCAGGGACTTCACCAAGAGATACCAAGCCTCAGGGGTCCATATTGACAACTTGCTGCATAATTTTGCAAATTTATTTTAGCAATAAGTAGTTTGTGGTATTTGCATGGTTACAAGTAGGCTGATTTTCAAATACTTAATAATTATATAATTAAATTCTGTAGAAAAACTTAATTTTTTTAGTGATTACATTATAATTTGTGAACTGACAGCTGAGTTCTAAGGAAGATGATCAGTCATCTTAATGGAAGTTCGCAGTAGCAGAAAATTAGAAGAAAATAATTTGATAGGTAAGGTGTTTGAAAGCGTCTAGCCTTAAGCTAGTCCAATTAAACACACTGCAGCACAAATAAATTCAAGGTTGAATTCACTTACCCATGCTGACTTCAGAGGGTCCGTAGGTTTCAAAATTAACAGGTTTGATAGGTTTCACCCACTTCCTTTGTGAGATTCCAGAATAGACATAGTACATGAGCATTCCCTAAATCTCTTCATTTTGTCTTGGCTTTTGAAGCTTGCAATCAATAAAAGTTGTGCGCACTATTGCAGGAGAATATAGTTAATTATCTTGATGCGTTGTCTATGTCTTGTATTAAAACTTATAGTTAGAATACACGTACATGTTTTCTAACATCTCATTTCAACACCTCAGCTTCTTGAGGAAAGAGTTGTTTCATCTGTTCTCTTTACAAAGTTCCTGGTTTGTGGAGAAGCATGCCAGACACAAATAAGCAAACAGATGAATGATATATTATAATTTATAAATGAATGGCAAACGTTACTAGCCTGAAAATCTAAAAGATCAAGAGATTCTGGGAGTCCTTCCAACTTATGTGCCAATAGCAGCAAGGAGAAAGAAACAGAAAGTAGAAGTATGGGACAGGAAAACACAATTAACTCTGATTATCTGGGAATCCAGTTGGGGAAGAACTCATCTGCCTGTGATTGTTCATTAGAGGATAATTGAGTGGATTCAAACTAGCAGAATGCTCACTTTTTAAAAGAGCTTCCACAAGAGACTCCAGCTTTTTGTAGTTTAACTATATAGCAATTAGTAAATAGCTGTTTGCTAGCTGATTTTTCAATCTTTTTTTTCCTACGTGGTACAGAATTGCTTAAACTGCAGCTCCCTGTGAGTATAATTTGCAATATGCAACATGGATTAGTATTAGATAATAAAGAATACAAGTGAATTCTAATACATACCACACACTTACCTGTGTGTACTTGTATGTTTGAAAAATGTTTTTTATTTATTTATTAACAAATGTTGAAAAACCTTGCACGGTTTTTCTCAAAATAGCTGCTAACAGCAAGAGGTACGCAATGGTAGTATTACAGCCACAGTAACTGCAGAAGGATTTGATGTAAAATCTACAACGGTTGTCAGATTGGGAGCGCTACAGTGTTATAACTCTAATTCAGTGCGAAAGTATGTGTAAAAATTTGTAATTTTTAAAGATAAAATATGAACCTTGACAAAAGAAAAAATAGACACGAAAAAGGTCATGTTTTGGATAAAAGGTTTTCTAGGTATTAGAACAGATAAATCAGAGGCATCTGTCCTAGTTAACAGCAGACTTATTCTAACCAGAAAGAAAAGGAAAGACTATGCTATTGTGAGGTGTTAGGTGAGAAAAGAATGCAAAATAACTTTCTATGACAAAGATGTTCCAGGATAGAAAGCAAACAGAAACTGTTAGCAGCCTAGCTAATATGAAAAAAATAAATAAGTATAAATCACAGAATGGTTTGGGTTGGAAGGTACCTTTAAAGGTCATTTAGCCCAACCCCAAATAAGGAAGCTGCATTTCTAAAATGTAGAAACATATAGATAAATAGAAGAGAGGGTTCACAGGAAAAGCTCTGAGTCACATTCAGAGGGAAAAAAATGTATTTCCATGCCAACAAGAAGGGATAATTACATTTACACAAAGGTGGTAAAATATTCAAAAGATTTTTTTACCTATTGCAATCTATATACAGAACATGAGCCAGAAAGTTCATAATAATTTGAAGTTATTTTATAAAACAGGCATTTCAAAATAATTCATATCATGAATTCAGTCTGGAAATATCCAAGTTATGCTATCTATCATGCAACATGAAAAAAAAAAATATTTGCTTCTGCATAGCATGCCTTTGGATTGCTCAAAGGCGAAAAAAAACCAACATGGGAAGTGGAAGTGTTTTATGCAAGGCTTTCTCTGTACAGCTGTATAAGGATGGGCACTTCATTTGAAAGGGTCCTGGCTTTCAGTAACATCTGTTAGTTTATTTCTGCCTCAGCTGACTCATCCAGCCCCTTGGTAATAACGCTGCTCTTGAGCTAGGTTTACGGGACAACGCTGAACTAAACCCCTGCCAATGCAGGTTCCACCAAGCACCTGCTGCAGGTATACTGTGGTATAAAATATATCTAGACCCAAGAGAAGAGGAGCTGTGGAGAGAGAAAGCAGGAGGAGCTGAAGAGAAAAGCAATGTGCAATGATGGGCAATTGGAAGTGACAAGCGAATACAGAGTTGTCGTCTCCTGCCAGCTCCATCCAAAGAGCTGTGAGGAATCCCAAACAGGAAAGAGTCCCTACCCCTTGAATAGTAGGAAGATGAACGGGTACCACTAAAGGCTGTTAAGAGAACATAGACTCACATTTAGCGTCAAGAGCAATTAGAAGAGAAACTTATTTGATAAAATTTGAAATAACAAGTACATTAACTCGGTGGTCAAAAGGAAACGAAATATTTGACCTCCTCAGAGAGCATGGGAAAATGCTGTTACCACCCCATAGTGCAGGTTATATTCCCTACTAGACAAAGACAAGTGTGGATAGGTGATTTGTACTAAGTTCATCTGCATAGGAAACCTATACAAAGCTGAGGTTTTGAAAATTTAATGTTAATTTGGGGGATGGACAACAAAAATCAGAAGCTCACGAATGTAAGTGACCTAAATTGACAATATTTTCAGGCTCAGCACAGTGGGAAATTTTTATATGAAGGAGATTGAAATTTCATATTTTATAAGAAGCTTTTTTTATGAAGGCTACGTACCCTGTAGTACGTATCCTGTATTTAAAAGGAAAATAGTTTTGAACACATTTATTTAACCCTAGAAAATGCTGACATGTCTTACTTAAGCATGTTTGAAATGTGACAAAGAGTTAAGGCAGAGAAATATGCCCAAAATTCTGCAAAACTGTCTATTATGATAATGTGGTGCTATTTTCATGTTTGAATGAAAACTATCATATCAGTTCTGATGTCAAACAACAGACCTAGTGGGAGACAATTCATCTGACCCTGAAATATTTTTTTCAATTGTAGAGGGAGAAATTAAATGGGGCAAATTAAATTCCATTATTTTGTAAAGAAATAACGCGACATAGAAACAAGCATGGTTTCCAGGTAGTTTGGGTGTTTCTGCTCTACTGGAGCTGGTAAAATTAATCACATCCAAAATTAGAGAAGGAAAATTTTTAGCCAAGACTACCTGTAGTGAATTGACTATCAAAGAGAGCTGTAGGCTTGATTAAGTATGTGTAAAAGCTGGGGTGTCTGACAGGTTCATAGGACATCAGAGGCAAAACAGAACAAAAAAAGAAAAAAGACTAAGATTAAGGAGATATACCAGGTTTCAGAGCTGAACATATTGCGGAATTTTGCAGGCAAAAGAGATAATTTTGTTTTGTGCTTTGGGAAAATAACCTGAATGGGCAAACTATGGTTGCCACAGTAACCATTGGTATGCAAGGGATGCACGGAAAACATTTATTGAAAAAGTCTAATGAATTTGGACTTGATTACTAGGGATGGTGCAGGCATACTTCTCCAGGGGAAGAATTAAATTTGAGGGTTTTTTATTGGTGCAAAATAATTGGGACTAAAACAAAGGTATCTTTTATGCCCATTTAACATTTTACCGTCTAACTTTTTGTCAGGCTTTGGCATGAGCATAGCAACAAGGACTTTCACAGAGTTTCCTACGTAAAAAAATTTGTGTGACAAAAAGAAATATCTAGGTGGTGAAGGATAACAAGGCAAGGAGAAGAAATGAAAGCGCTGAAGATGGACAGAAAGCTCCTGTAATTAAAATGAACTGTATTTTAATACCTGTGAATGAACAGTTCCTGGCTGTAGATTACCATACCTAGGAAGCAGGCTGTACGGCCTGGAAAATTCCCATTTCCTTTTGAGCAGACTTTAAATGACATTATTTTTATATGTAGAGACAGAAAATCTGACACATAGCTGATGTATGATAATGAGCATGTTACCTCTTCTGTAGTAAGGCAACATACAGTAGGGTCTCCCTCGCCAGTCCCAGAAAAATTAATCCTTACTATGTGTAATAGCTAATGAGAAGGATCCTAGTGCCAGAAATGACAGCCCGTGAGGAACAGTCAAGCAGTACAGTGTTCCAGTACACATTGTACTCTAGGTTTTAATTGATAAAATAGAGAATGTGAAGAAAATAGTACCGTTATGAATAGCTGTATCAGAACAATGTATATTTTGTTGATTATGGGTTGGAATGCAACTCCTGAAAAAAGAAAGTTACTGTCACATGAGCTGGGATGCATGGCTGTGTCTGAGGATGAGAGTGACCGTCTTAATGCTTGTCTGATCACACAAACATTAGGAATCAGAGAGATGGAGGAAGAGGAGGGAATAAATGTGTTCATTCTAAGGAGATGTCATCAGCTCTGCTACTGACTGGAACAGCATCAGGGCACTCTTTTGTGTCCGCTGCACTAATATTAAGGTAAAGATTCTTATTCAAGCTATTATCTGCTCCTATCCTTGATCAGCATTAGGTGCTTTGACAAGCATGGTTTTAGTAACGCTCAGACACGCTCTAACTCATATGTCTGTGCTGTAATCTAAGGGACTATGTCATTTCTCTGCAATGCTCAGGTTTCACTACTTGCTCTAACCCATTCAATTTTTAAACAAATTCATCCTGCTTATATTGCAATTACAAGATCAGGATGTTTAAGTGTTTCATATGGTAAATATCACATACAGATGTTCTACTCCAGAAATAGCAGTACTGCAACTCACTGTCAAATTATTTCAGATATTTAGAGTGTGCGTTGGAGTAAGGATGGGTGTTCATCTTCCTGACTTTACTGATGAAGCAGAAAAGATAGATAAGAGAAGCAAAATCAGGAATTTCAGTGCTAACAAGAAGATGCCAACCCTTGGCAACTTTCAGCTGAAGCACAGTAGAGATAAGTGCTCCATCTCCGAGAGGTAATTGCCTTGGTGATGTTGCTTGTAGCACTCCACCTGCTCAGCCTGTCTATTGGCATCATGCTGCCCTCCAGACACTGGGGAAGGGGAGCAAGTTCTCATGAACTTCCCCAGAGAAAGCTCTGTGGGTTAGTCTGAAGGGAAGCTCACCCAAGGTACTGGTTATATAGTGGTAAACTGTAAACCAACATAGAGCCGCCTTCACTCTTGCGTGTGAGAAGTGTTAAGTAAACAGAGCTCTTTTTCACTATGAAACCAGTGAAGTTACATCCTCTCAGCTCGGTCTTCCGTTATGTCTGGCATTTGCTGCATACCTTACTGAGTCTGTATGGTTTCTTTTAAGAACAGTCCTAGCAAAAAGAGGCTTCTGATGGAAACCTCTAAAATGGTGTTGGCACTGACATCAAAAGCGCATGGTATGTGTTTCCACTTGCAATTTATACAAATAGCACCTGAGTATTAAATATTAGGACAGAAACAATCAGTTATTTCACAGAAATCAGATGCACTTCTTATGGTCCCCGTGAGACAGGTGCCAGCCTGACTCCTTCATTAAGTAAGAAGTGTTCAGACTACGCTCACCATATAATCAGGTGTTAAAAGTCAACCACAAAAAAAGTCCTTTGAAACAAATGGCAAAAGAAGTTCTGAGCAGCAGTGTGCAGCTAGAAAGCTCAATCAAATATATTATTTTCAAGAACAAAAACCTCTACTATAATAATTAAAAGCAAATCTCCAAGGTAGGATCCTGTGAAACTATACTGTGTGTGCCCCTTTTGCTGAAATAGAAAAGGGGTTAAGAAGGAAACAAAGCTGAGCAAACAGACAGTATCAGGATGCCACTACTAATAGTGAAAACATAAGCAACATTATTTTTTCCTGCACATTTCCCAAATGAGGGGATATCTTGATTAAAAATATGGAATTTCTCAACACCCAGGCAACTCAATTTTTCTTTAGCTGCTATAGAATAACATTATAAGACAAGGTAGTCCAAATGCTTGTGAAATTTCTGGCTTAACTGGAAGTTTTGCATTTTAGTAGCATAATCCATAAGGTTATGAGAACTGGCTCAGAGGAAATGTAACAGAATTTAGAAAACTACTGTCAGATTTGCTACTTTAAGTAATTTATATTTAAAATTTCTAACCTATGAACGTTGTCTTGTTCTATATAACTCATATTTTTACATAAAATATTTTCAAGTGTATGTTATTACATTTATTCATAATTTTGTATTATCATTTTTATCATAAGAATGTTGGTCTGATGATTGATCTTCACATAAGCAGAAGCAAATCACTGAGCATTTCTACATACAGCACATCATCTGGAAAAGGAGA
>JAOXJM010000033.1:70341283-70362012 GCA_026413425.1 Tringa solitaria
TCTACATACAGCACATCATCTGGAAAAGGAGAAACATCTTCTGAAAACAAGGGAAAGCTCTCATCCATATAGATTCAAGTGAGGATTTGCAGAAACAAGATGAGGAAAAAAGTAACGTGGATGCCTTCAGCAATGTACACCGATGCGAAATAAAAAGTTCTTCACCTATTGTCACAGGTAAAACGATCTTGACATGGAATATATTTAATTAATTTATAGCCAATTAAAAAGTAAAAAAAAAAAATCCAAACTCAAAACCATTTAATCACCGATTCAGATATCCATAAAAAGAAAATATTAATAATCAAACAGAGTAAGCCTTCTTCCTCTCCCTTCTCCAGGCCCAAGTCAAATATATTCCCAGGGTCATCTCCCCCTTTCCTCATCTCAGCTTGCCCTTTTATTTGCCTCGGTGACACTCAGCCCATCCCAATCCCTCCAGGGGAGTGGTGGCACAGGAGGTTGGGATCATGTGTACATTGGTTTCTTTCTGCCACTCCACTGTGCTTCTTGCTGCTTTTCTTCTGCTGCTCCATAATTCCCAGTGTCCTTGCCCAATCTGGGGTCACCTGTGGTCCACAAGGGTGTCCCTGCCCTGGCACATCACCCACTGGCTCCATTTAAGAGCTCTCTGTGGCCAGCACCAGGCAAGCCATGGCCCCTGATGTCCAGGCCCTGCGTGGTACTCCTGGTGATCTCATTCAAAACAATTTCCATGGAAGGAGAGAAAGACAAATATCTTGAGAGGGCTGTCTCTCAGCACCTTCCCTCAGGAATAAGCACTAGCTACCATGAAAAGTTATTGCATGTCAGTACAGACAAAAAGAATAACATACCCCAAAACCACAAAACCCAGACTGCCTTGTGAAGGAAGAAGAGCTGAGCCCTTTCCACAAAAACCAAATAAATAAGAGGCTTGATCAACACTTGCACAAACAGTTAAAATAATTAATACATTTACAGAGTGGAGTTGAACTGAACCAAAGCAGTAACCTAGACTTTGAGAGGACTGAAAAATAAAATAAAAAAATAATCAGATAATTGAATTTTGCAGTCCCACCCTTATGACAACCTACCAAAACAGAAAATAAAAATAAATATGTATTTAAACCTGAGAATGAGGCTGCAATTTTAGACTTTGTAAGAATGCTCTTCAATCTCCTCTGACCTTCAACACTGGACTCATTTACAGGCAGGAGACACAAAATAAAATGTTTCTCCTTTTGAACAGGTTCTTTTACTAATGTAAGATGATGTGATCTCTTAATAGAAAGAGATTTTTATATTGTCTTCAAGCAATGTTTTTACAGGATGCAAACTATTAGTTATTCCCTATTCAAATTTCTGAATCTTCACAATATCTCTTAATTAAAGACATGACGCTGTCTGCCTCCAGGAGGCTTTTAACAAGTATGTATCCCAAATTAATCTTGAATCAAGCCGAAACACAAAGATTTCTCTCACAGGTTTCAGGGACATCTGTGCTGAACAGCTCATCCCTCTGTAGGAATTGCAAAAACCTTTCCCTTACTGCCCACTGAAGTTTTTTCTGACATAGGAAACAGAGGAAGCTGCTCCCACCAGGGACAGAGCAGAGCGAGGATTAGTTGAGATAAAGGGAATGATAAAACTCTATTATCCTATAATGTACACAGCATATTTTGTGATTCACACAACTCATTAATCCGATCAATCTTGAATAGAGTGGATCCAAGGAAGCCAGGATACATATTTGGGTTTTCAAAGCAGATTTCACAAAGCTTAATATCAACACTTACTGCGGGAAAATTTACTTTCTGTTCACAACCATGTCAAGTGTATGGTAGACCAGCTAATTTCCTAGACTCCGAAAGCTAGTCCAGCATAACTAATGAATTTACTGAATCAGTCATAGTTATAAATCATCTATGGATTGACTTTAAAAGAAAATGTTAGGTAATGTAGAAGTTACCTCTCTACATAATTATGAAGATAAGGAGTCCATTGGATCATTAAGTAATTCATGTGTAAAAAAAATTTGAACAAAGCAAACTGTATTTTTCAATGTATACTGAATAAAACTGAAGGTGACAGTTTTGGTGGGTTTATTTTTTTTTTTGGAGAGGGTAGGGGAAGAGAGGCTACTCGTAAGTAATCCTGTTAAGCCTTTTAATTGTTTATACCTGCAGATTAATATAAAAAAGGTGCCCATGCCAGTAGGCTTGACACTAGAACTATGATGCAGTATGATATTTCTAAAATTCCCTTTTCTGAAAAATAAATCAGGTAAAACTTAAATAAAATTCAATGATTAAGTTTTGTCTTAAAATGTAGTCAACTCCTTCCACTGTTTGTTCATAAATTATTCATAATCTCTATGAAATTGAAAATCTCCATGGTGCCCTCTGTGAAGTCTCAATAATTCTGCTTGAAAAAACTGAAAAGAGATTTTTGTACACATTTTTGGGCATCATGCAGAATCATTTATTCCCTCAGATCATAAAAAATAATCTTTGCTATATGCCAATATAATAGTGTTGCATACCAAGAGCAAAGAGACTTTAAAGAGCCAACAGAAATCATGTCCCCATGCTACACAGAAGTGGATTCATGGGATAATGGCAGTTTGGGGTAGAATGCAAAGGGAGAGAAAAATGATTTTATAAGATAATTCTTGAAGGGCTAATTATTTGGATACGGACACCTTCTTTAGGGAAGATCCTGTCCCTCTCCATATAAACTTGTTCGTAGACGAGGACCAGTTGGAGTGATGGTGTGGAGAAAGTATCTTATGTTCTTAAAGAAAGAGCACTGTAAAAATTGTTCACTATCGGTTTTGTGCATGTTTTGGACTTTTACAGCTATGTTTAAATTACAAACAATTTATAAATAGCACAACAGTGGGTGACCGTACAACGCAACAGGTTGTCGAGATGCAACATTCAAGCTCTTATATCATTTGACCTGCTGCTGTGACTAACATGATCTTTAAACAGACTAAAGAAATAAGATTTCAGGAGCTTTGCCTTTTGTTTGTTTGTTTGTTTTTGAAAATTCAACATTATTTAGTGTAAGAAAGGTGAAAAACCTGGATACTGCCAGCTGATACTGTTGTTCCTTGTGCTCCACTGAAAAAGAAATTACTTCACTCTAAGTTGTTAAATAACAGAAAAGAACTGGACAAAATTTTTCTAGGTGACTATAATATGCTATACTGTCAAAGGCTATGCCCTTTGGGCACTAGACAAAACTGATTTTCAGTCTATTTTTCTGACTGCAGTGTAGTTTCTTTTCAGCTTACATAGCTGTAAAAAAAAACCCCACACCCTGTTTGAACACGGTGCAGCACACTGGAAGGTCAGAGCATCTGTTTTATTTGTATCGCATTACTTCAGCATTAACAGTGGGCAAACTCGGATCGACAACAATAGGAAGGGTCAAACACTCAGAGAAAATTGGTTGCAGCCTGCTGCACACAGTAAATTTATCCTCCCCACCACATGCCTTATAAAGGAAATCTGTCACATATAAACAATTGCACACATCCAGATTACTTTGTCTTCTACTTTGTTTGCCTAACTTCTTTCTAAGCAGCTGCAGTAACTAGGTTGACAATATACCCACCCGATTTATTTTCAGAATTAGCATCCTTTCTAATTGGATTTTCCTAATGTCTAACCTATCCTTTCCACGAAGGACACAGAGAATATTTATCCTTTTCTACTTAAGTGCTTTTCATGGAGACCGTTATTCACTCTCCCTTCACTCTTAGACAGACTTTTCTAGACTGAACAACCTTGTTCCTTTAAGTCTTTTCTTATGGGTTATATGTTCTAGAAATCTAATTGCCATAGTCCTACATAAGTTGCAATATCCATTGTTGAATTACACTTTTTTTTTTTACAAGTTAAAATTCTTTTCAATTCTAGTTTGATCCTCTTCTGTGCTTTTAGCCCTCTTCTGTTTGATATGTCATAACTTTTCTTTCTCTCACTAAATACTGAATAATAACTATGGACTTTTTTTTATTATTATTTCATGCCTTTCATCCATCAGAATCCCAGTGCTTCATTGATCCTTGACTTACCACAAATTTGCAGAGGGGGGATGAAGCAGAAGAAACGTTACACAGCAGAGTACTACGAGACAAGACTTGATCAAAACTATTTTCAGGAAGAAATGCAGAGCAGTCCAAGAAATGTGCATATCAGAGTGAGCTGCCCAACACCTGGCAAAGGAGGTAGATCTTCTTAGTGTTAACAGAAACCGATGCCCACATTTGTTGTATTCCATTAATAGCACCTCTGTCTTATAATATTGTCAAAGAGAGAGAGGGAGAGACAGCTGCTTTGTTTCAGTGTTGTTGCAGTAAAATGTTATTAAGTGGGACTTCAGATGATACCAGAGGCAATGAAATATTTAGAAATACTAATAGGGCTTTAGAATACATGGAAAAGATTATATGGGATAACTTACACTCTTGTCTACTATTTAATATGCTAAAATACATTATTTATCACAAACTCTGATTTCTTCTGTAGAGAGACACAGAACTGTATGGCAAACAAGGACTTGGCCATTTATGGGAGCAGGGAGTTACTCAGATAGGACTCTGGTGTCTGGCTCCTTTTGCCACTCTCCTCCTATTCCCACCACTGCTTGTTCAACTTTTATGAAATAGAAATTTCTCCCCCTCTTTTTTTTTTTTTTAATTATTAGGACTCCTGAATCCTGTCCCAAAAGATACATCAGATTCATTGTATTTAGGAAAAAAACCAAAAACCCAAAAGCAACCTAGAGATTTCCCTTAGTGAAAGATCTGCTTCTCTCCCCACACAAGCTGTTCTGTCAGACAATTTCCTGGTATAAAAAGCTTAATCTGTGACCTGCTGCTTTGTTGTGGAACGTACTACAATTCTTTCAATGAAAAACAAAGTCTTCCAGAAATCTTCCTAACATGAAGAGTTTGTCTTTCCCTTTGCAGTTGTGATAAGGACTGCAAATTGGTATTTGTGGTTGGGGTGCAATTTGCCTGATGTAGGCAGACCAAAATTTACTTACATAAAGTATTGCAGTTACATTTACTAGAGCTGCTCAAGAGTATTGTCAAAATGCACTACCAAAGGGTGAATGGCTCCCGTGTGCAGGTGCTTCTCATGCAGTGGTGGAAACCATCAGGAGGAGCAGGGAAGTTTGGAGCTACTGGGGACTGCCAGCCATAGTACTGACTATCCAGGGAGGGGGGAAATAAAATCTGGAACCAAAACAGAAGCAGCTAAT
Organism: Tringa solitaria; assembly: GCA_026413425.1. Lineage (NCBI taxonomy): Eukaryota > Metazoa > Chordata > Aves > Charadriiformes > Scolopacidae > Tringa > Tringa solitaria. The sequence goes on from JAOXJM010000033.1 coordinate 70,346,543, forward strand.
TGAGAATTAGAACAATTAGCATGATTACAATCCCACGCAGATTCTGATGAGGGTTTTGTCGATAGCTTAGTTTTGGGGATTTTTTTGTTTTGTTTTTGATTATTTTTAATTTTTATCTATAGACAACCTGGTATGATGAACTTCTCCAATCAAGATAGATCTTCAATTAACGCCCGGTACCTTTACTGTTTTCAGTGTTTCTGGTCTTTTACGTGCGCCTTCTGTAGTCTTAACATTAGAGCATCCAAGGAAATGTAAAGAACTTCTATCTAACCCCTGCTGTACTCCAGAGCTTTGAGCTGAGAAATCCCCTAAATGCTAATCCTTCAGTAGTGCTAATTTATACAGGTACAATATCTGCAAAGGTTAAGATATCTACAGATCATGGCGGAAATGGTCAAAAGTAAAATTGACTGATGGGACATTTGCTACTAGCTGAGAAAAATAGTCTGAGCTGAGTGAAGTTTGAAATTCAAGAGGTGGGGGAAAGAAGCAAGGGGAAAGTAGAAGAAAAATGTATTTACAATGACGCTTTTTCTTACCACATCTCTTTCTTTCCAAATTTCCCTGGCTACTTCTTCCTGCGTTGTTATGAACAACCTGTCTTCACACAGAAGGCACTAAGCTTTGCCCCTCCTCTAATCTCCTACAAAGTATGGTGCTCTGGCAGAGGTTCTCCCTTTTAATTGCTTTTTTTTTTTTTAATTTATTATTATAGAGGCTTGCAACACATATTTCAAAATTGATTGCATGGAAGACTCTCCAAAAATATATGGCTTTGGAAACTCATAAAGCAAAATTAACAAATTATTATCTCCCTGTGACTAGTCAGCTATCCTCAACTCCCTATATTTAGGCAGAATAAAAGCTGATTTGCAGTAAATTACTAAGAAAATAACTTTTTCCTTTTTGGTTTTTTTTTTTTTCAGCTATATTATGTCATCTTCCTTCAGATTCTGGGCTTAGAGAACCTTTTACTTGACTTACTTAACAAATAAATACTACATCTATTTCACCCCAGTGGCCATAAGTATTTCCAGCATACATATATATATCTATCTATTCATACTGGATATATAAGTACAAAGTAGATAACATCAGTGAGTTCATGAGCTAGCATGGACATTCTCTAATGTTTGGTCACATTCAATGGGGAACGGAAACGGCTAGCTACTTAAGCAGTGCAGTTTATTTTAGCAACAGATATGGTTTGCTGGTGATATAAACACTGTCTGCAAAGCACGTGCAAGTAAAAAATATTGATAATAGCACAAAGCGCGTGATAAAGTTACAAGCAATACAGCCTGGCTATAAATGTAACAAGTAACCCCCTAGAGAGATTTCTAAGTTTCCCGAGGAAGCACTCAGTATAGTCTAAGTCTTACCCACAAGGATCCCTATGGGGGGAAGAAAGGCTCAGTCCGTCGGCTGGTCCCAGGAGTCTGTGATGGGATCCTCCCTGACTTGTTTGCGATGGTATCTTCCCTAGCATCCCCCCTTTCTTGGGCTATTTTTATACTATTTTTTACCTTCAAGGTGGAGTTTGAGTGACTTTAGTCATAAATACTTCTATTATGATTGGTGTAAAATTTTCTCGCCTCACATTTAAAGGTATAGTTTATGAAAAATTCAGGGCGCAGACTCAAGGAAGAGTGGTCGCACCTTGGAGTTGGGGAGCCTTTGGGCTGGAGGCGCGTTTTGGTATTATAATGACATTATAATGAGCAAAGTTCTCATAAAGGACAGCATTTCATCAAAATTTGACAGACTGTTGGCTCAGGGTAGCGAGCATGCTGCTTATCAGTTCCATAGGATCACCTTGTTCCCAGATCTGCTGTGTAATCACAGAGTTCGGTCATGGAATCTCCACTCCATTCCATCCTCCGTGTTGTTTTTGTAAGCAATATAATCCACTACATCACTGACTCCCTGAATAATTCGCATACCAGCTGCCGCTGTGTTCTATCCTGGAAACATTTCGATTTTATACTTTTCCTTAGTGTGTGAACAATGCTATATATTTTCAATAAAAATTATATTCTAGGAATTATGGAATTATTTCACAGACACCCAGTAGTTCTCTTTGCTATGATGGTTGCAAATCAAAAATATTTCTACTAATGTTGACTACTTTACAATGTAAAGAAACATTGTCTCTTTAACATATCTGTTTTCCTCCAGTCTCGAGGAGAACTAAGACTTTTGACTTAGTCTGTATCGCATTCCCTAGTGATATTGCAAAACAGCCAAAATTTTCTCATAATCATTTATACTAAATGTCACCTCTGAAACACAGCAAAAAAGATATCCAAAACAGAGGTTGGGTCAATGATTAAGCTTTGAGATCAAGAAGTCAGTTTTCTTAGCCTTGTATATCCATCTAGAGGAATGAAGAAAAGTATATAGACTGATTAGTGTCCTTTAAAAGGTCACACTATCTAGCTCTTCTTTTCATAAGATAGAAATTGGTACTCAATTACTTTTTTAAAAAAATAAGTTGGGTGTCTTTTTTTTCAGGTTAACATACTTTATGACTAACTGTGGTAATTCTTCATTTTCGGTGCAGCAAACCAGTGCAGTTTGAGGATGGTGTTATCTTGTAATGCTGATGACTATATTTATACTTTTATCAATATTCAATAGAGCAATAGCTATAATTCTGAATCACTGCAGTTTGGCTGTATGGAAATCAATACCACAACCACCACGTCTACTGGGACAAATAATATGAGACCAATTTTCCATTATTCATAAAGTCTAGTTATTGTTGTCATTCTTAAACAGTTGTTTAGCTATTTAGTTTGTTGGCAGAGAGATGAGTTAGTTATGAACATCTTTAATTACTTTTTCTGTCACTTGACAAAAGTGATTGTTATCAAGGGAAATTAGACTTTCAAAAGCAATAAAAGAAAGGAGGAATCAGCTATGTCAGAGGTCTCCCATACAGCAAGAATAAGTAAAAAGGACTTATCATTTGGTTTCTAATTGAGTCTGATGGAAATAAAAGATACAATACCATATAATAAGAGACATGCATGCTTTAATCGTACCTCCTGTTGTTTTTTACCATCACATTTTGAGCCATTTTATCCCATCACCCCCAAACTATGGGACATCAGAAAACCATTTCATTGAAGTCGTATTTATTTTTTAATCCATTATGGTCCTGAAGTGAGCAGAATACCACCATGAAGGAACAACATCTTAAATTCAGTTTCAGAAATTTTAGTTAGACCTAAAGTGATTAGGCTTCTTGCTCAGACTTCATGAAAAATATATTCATGAAAGTAAAATCACCGTCGTTTCTTAGCAACAGCTTCATGACTAGCAGCAAAGAAATGCACACCCTGCTTAGCAAACTGTTTCCTCCTTGTTCATAAACAAAAAAAAGTGATTTTTCCATCAGGAATGAAGTAACTTTGCCGGGATCTTAAAATATGTACAGCTGACAGTTGAATAAACTCATCACAAATCTACCAAGGAGCAAAATATTGGAGAAGACTGAAACTTTACAGTGACAAAGATAAAGCCTAAATTAGTAACTAGAGCTGCTGGTACCAGCGACCTATATTACCTAATAACTGCATCTATATCAATATCAGTTCAATGTAGAAGTAAATATCCTAAAGGTTTTGAGCTAAGTTTGCCATTCCTTCAAACTAAAAGCTGTCAATCATTGTTGGAAAAAACTGCACACTATTTAGTCTTAAAGAAACAGGTGTTCTTTCTTTCCTTAATTTTCAAGAAATAGTTCAGAAAAAAATACACGCTATTTAGTCCTAAAGAAACAGGTGTTCTTTCTTTCTTTAATTTTCAAGAAATAGTTCAGATTACACCTGTTTCATAAACTGAATCTCATAGCCCCAGGAAGTAAGTGCAAAGCAGAGCAGGAATTTGTCTAATAGCAAAGATGTTCTTCCTTGTGGGATTTCTCGAAGGAACTCAGCAAGAAGTCTCAGCATCCCAGTTAGTACTCTTCCCAACTTAGCTTTTAGCTGCCTGCAAAAAGTACAATTTGAGTTATCTTGGACTAAATACAGTAAATAAAACCCCACAAACTTGATTTTGCTGTTGACACAGTTCACAGATCAACATGAAGTTCGTTTTGATTAGAATGAGGTTGGACTTCCAAAGATCCTTTCCAACCTCACAGTTCACACAGTGAACCTAGGAAGCACTGGCTTAAAATAAACAAAATCCCCTGTGATCCCCAAACAATGTATTTCACTCACAGAAGTTCTGGACACATATTTGCAAGATGTATTTTTTGAATCCACCATGCTCTGTGTCTCACAGTGTATTATGGATAAGTTGTGATATCACATGCCTTACTGCTGTTAAGCCTATTTGAAAGAGTCATTAGGATTTCACACATAACAAGGGAAGTGTCTCCCAGATTCTCACCCAATCTAATGCAGCTTCTTGGATGGGATCTTTCTTTGGGAAACTTATTGCATGGCAAGATGTAGCAGCTCAAAAAACTGCTGGCATCCCCACTGTGCTTCTCAGTCTTTTGATATCAAAACTGTTGCTCTCCACGTCCTCCTTCCACAATCTTATTCCTTAAACATTGTTCTGGCATCAAAGACTAGTAGAGAAAGATTTGGTTTGATATTATAGAGTATCCCCATTGAAGATATCTAAACTCACCTCTACTGATTTAATATGTGAGGCATCTTATTCTGCACTTTGCAAATTAAGGGGAGGAAGGCAATTTGTAGGCAGAGAGAAAAGGCTGCTCAGCCTGTCTTCTCTCCTGAGCTGAGAAGCCCAGCAGTGGGTACAGGAGGAAGGCAGGGGACTGGAGGAGGACGTGGGCAGGGAAGGAGCAAAGGCAGATGAGCCTGGGCAGCACAGGGGAGCAATTCAAAGCTCCCTGGTGACAATACTGACGCCCAATAAGTTCATTATCAGCCTGTGCTTACAGCCACTGCAGTATCACGGTATCGTTCCCTGCCCTTCGGTAATGGGAACACACCAGGGCTTATGTTGAGCTAACACATTTTTTGTCACATTTTGCTTTTGACGTCTTGTGTAGCTTCATTAATACAACATAGAATAATATTTAATGTTCAGTTAAGTCATTTTACTGACACCCTTTACACTGGCAAAGAACATACAGATCTGCTTTCATCTGAGATGTTCTTTACCAATGCCTGTAAACTTAACTAGGATGTTCCTAATCTCAGTTTGAGCATTCAACTCAACAGAAAAAAACACTCACAGTACTAGAACCATATCATTCAATTCTTACTTCACAACACCAAAATTATCATTAAAATAGCAACCAAACCTTTCTAACCTAACTCTATATAAAAACACCAAGCCCTTTTTTCATAAGAGATCATTTGAATGTGCAAAACACATTGTTTGTTTGTTTTTAATTCTTATTTTAATGTGGTATATTTCCCTCCCTATGCACTTCTGTAAAAAGGATAACTAGGCCAATGACATAATTTTTCAGTGAGGTATTTATCAGGAGTAGGTGATTTGTCATAGTAATTTAAATTCTTTACCAATGAAAGTACAATCAACAGTAGGAGTAGATATGTAGCAATATATTAAAAAATGTGTTTTCTCTGCCTGAAATTACTGGGGCTTGTGCCTTTTAAGGCTACTTATATAGCAAGTCTTGGCCGTAGTGTTGGTAATTGTATTTCTAAGATTGTGTAACTGCATATTCAAATGCCAAGCAAATTAAAATTTGAAAATGGGTACGTGCATTCTAAGATAATACAGAAAATGAGGGCGAGAGGTCCAGGCAACCTAGTGGGTTCCTGACTAAAAAGGGAGTGAAAATTTGGAGGGGAAAAAAAAATAGCCTAAAAAAAAAAAATCCTTGTAATGCTTCTACAAGCTGAACTTGGTTGAGTAATTTTGACGACTTTAGAACGCTTAAATCTTCTTTTTCTGTCCTCTTTAAAGAGATGTTGATAAGACCTCAAGAGCACTGAAGCAGTGATGACAAACAAGGGTTTTTAGTTTACAGTGAGTTTCTTCTGGACCACTTGGAAGGTACAGTTTTAGTTAAATTTCTTTTAAAATCCAGGATTGACACCCAGTTTCTTCAGTATTAATAGCAGAGTTCTATGCAAAGAAGGCAGCAATTACCTGCCTTGTAACTGCTGATGTAAAATAAAGCAAATTAAGGAAAGCTTAAGATATGCACCAGTCAGCCCTTCCCTTTCCTATCACATACTCAGTGATGAAGTACAATATAATCCCTTAAACTAGACTAGGAAAGGAACCCGCTAGAAATATGGTAACAACTGTGTGCTGACTGGGAGATAGACTGGATAAATTGGCCTTCCATGACATTATGCTCATATACAAGGATAAATTAATGTTGGCACTGCTCTTGGCTGTCTGCATTCACACTCAGGCATGTAGAATTCATTTAACTGGATGAATTTCAAGTAATACTGGAAACTTCTGCCAATGACCAAATTGAATCTTCCCAGAATTAGAAAGACGGAGACCATTCCTGCAGAGAGGAGTTGAAAGGTTTGACAGCCAATTGCTGACCTGTGCTAGAATGAATACACATTTCAAATTGAAAAGCAGAACTGCTCAATAGCTCAATTATATAAGATCTCTGTTTCCCTTTCTCAGTGCCTAATTAAAGAAGTGTTTCGCTTATGATTTATACTAGCACGAGTAGCACACTAGAAATGTTTCTCTCCCAAAAGAATGCTAAATTTAACCATGACAACGGTTTTCTGTTAAACTAAAAAGCTACAAGCTTATCTCAGTCATACTTCTTCAGAATAATCGTAGCAAAAAATGATACTCTGGGGTGATAGATTGCTTATGTGCACTGGCTTTTATGCTATTTTCCGCTATACTGGATTGAGACATTTTTTTATAAAATGAGTAATGAGTTAGAGTATTTTTTAAAATCACCTGCTGATCAAATTAATCTCATCTAAATCAGATGAATTTGTCATGTATTCTATTAATACCAACATTAGAAGTAGTGGTGCAACCTTCTTTGTCTTAGTTTCTCAGCTGACAACACATTAATCCAATATTCTTATTGACTATACTTGACAGTTCCTTTCTATTTCCTTTTTTTCTGTCAGACTTTGTCCATTCAGACTGTTGAGTGGCAAGGGAGATAAAATAGGATGAAATGCAAGCAGCCAGAACAACTTAGTAAATACACTGCTTCAAACATCTCACCTGGTAGATTCAGTCTGCTTTTGTCTATACACAGAAAGACAACGCATTATTTATAGTAATTTCCTCACCACGATCATTCTTACGTAAATAAAACAAAGCAATAAAATATAAAAAAGCACTGTAGAAAGAACACGTTCTGCAAGTGCTTACACCTCTATTATCATGAAATTAAACCAATCTCTTTTATTTACTTTCTTTTTTTCTTAATAAAAGCAGATCAAACTTCTGCAGATCAGGACAAACCATGGAAACTTTATGGTGCATTTAGTTGCCATATTAGTAAAGATAAGAAGAGATTGCTGTAAGACTTCAAGGTCATGTCAAATAACACTTGTTTACAGTACAATTTTACCAAGAATGACCAACTATTCTTTTATCCTTCTGCCTTTACCCCATATTCTCAAATAATTCTGAATTTTATTTGATTTGCTTTTGTTTATCTGTTCCAATGTTGATCAGAGCTCTACTTCACTCTAATTAGACAAGGCAAATTTAAAAGGACAGGTCTTGTCCCTAAGCTTTTTTCAACTGCTTAGATACACAGTACCTGAAGAGAACTGAATATTGACTTACGCATTTGAAAAAAATAGTGTCCTTAAACCATATTTGGCACAGCATTACACTCTGAAATCAACACTACTGAACAGGTTGGCATGCTGTGTGTATTTCATAGGCAGCATCAAATCAAGATCACCTCAAGCAATCTACTCTGCATCAACAGCAACAGACTTTGCTATTTCCCATTTGCATGCATTTATGTTGTGGTTGTTTATCTCCCACTGGAGTCCCATCTTGCTGCCATCTATTATCACCCTAACACCCTAATGTGGTTCTTATTTTTGTACCTATTTCCTGTGAGATGAGAGTGTACAAAAGAGCCAGATCAGCATGTCATATTTCCCCCCGCCCGTAAACACCAGTACTTACACAACAGCCTTCCTTTTCTTATTACAGAAATATCTGTCCTATGGACTTCTCAGGTTCAGAATAATTTTAGAGTTCAGGCCACGTAGGTTGGAGAATTTAGGTCACTTGATGATTTTATTCATAAAGACAGATATATGAGTTTCTGTAGAGGTTTTTTTTTTTTGTCTTTTCTTGCTAGGCTAACATTTGCCTTCAAGAGTTTAGACACTGAAGGGAAGTGGAAATCCAATATCTATTACCACAAACAACAGTGTTCTCTTCCTTTCTCTCTCTGTTGTCACAGAGGAAGGAGGTTTGGCTTTCTTCTTCCTTGTTTTGGCAAAAGTACTTCCTAAAGTTTGTTTACATTTAATTTTTTTTTAAACTTGACTAAAGGAGTGCAGCTCTGTCGGAATAAAATAACTGGAGCCAAGAATTTCTTTTCTCTTTATGTTTCCAAATAGCTTATTCACTCACCTAGATAAAAACCTTCAGAATAAAGTTACTCAATTACTTCCTTTGATTTTTTTTTTAAAGCCAGAAAATTTTAAGCAAAATTTAGTATCCAGGCAATAGTATTTAACTTCAGTGGACCTGTGCCTACCAGATATTACATGCACCCTTCATTTCTATAAGCTGTGGCAGATATATAAAAAAAGTTCATAAAAATCACTAAAGGAAAGCATGGGATATCATTTTTGGTTTAAATAAAATGTATCATTTGACAACAATCTACTGTAGAAGCACCCCTTCTCAAAACAGTGCCAAGGCCATACAAGAATACCCCTTATTCACACAGCAGAGACAAACCACTGTTAGATATTGGAAACTTGTGTGTTTACATAGAAATACCTAAAAAAAACAGGGCACACAGAGAATTTATTGCTGTCCAAAATGGTAAGCCTTAGTCCAGACCTAGTTACTTCTGTGGAGCCAACTGGAAACAGACAGAGGACAGAGCAGTGTAACTGGGAACCTGGTCGTCTTGGCAGATGATACTCACTTGTTTCAAAGGCCAAGGACTTCTGCTTATTTGTTTGTTTGCATTTGTGATCAATCTGAGCACTGGTTTATCAGGCAGCACTACCCACACGCGGTTTGACAGCTGAACAGCTGAGGAGGAGGAAAAGCTGGAGAAAGGCCAAGGGGCCATGCAGTGACAGAGCATCACTGGCTCTACACAGGTAGATTAATGAGTTTACAGAAATAGGTCTGGACAATCCCTATAGAAGATGCCACCTCAGGCTGAAGGTGAGGGCAAGGAAGTGTCAGTCAGCATATTACAGGTATTACCTACTGAATCCTTATAGAGGAAAAAAATCTCTCATTGCAGGTCTGACCATTGGAAAGAAAAGCAACATAATATTCTGTTGGTGTTTGGCCAATACCAAATACTTGAGGATACAACATTTTTCCTTTACTTCTGCTAAGGTGAAGTAAAAGTAAGGATGCTAAGATTGTCTTTGTCGTATAGAAAATGATGCAGGGAGTAGAATAGTGTGGGGAAAGATATGTTCTCACCCAGCCACTCTTTAGTAGCCCGGGGAAGTTGCAGATGCCCCATCCCTGGAGGGGTTCAAGGCCAGGCTGGATGGGGCATTGAGCAACCTGGTTTGGTGGGAGGTGTCCCTGCCCATGGCAGGGGGGTGGGAACTAGATGGTATTTAAGGTCCTTTCCAACCCAAACCACTCTATGATTCTATGATTTGTCTCTCCTGAGCAACTGAATTCACAGCATATGAAATACAACATGTTTTCAATTGTACGTGGTCAACACAGTTGACATGTCAAATATCACCCATGTTGGACACATATATGGCCAAGATTTTGTACCCAAATAAATAAATCTGGAAATAGTCTCTTAAAAAAAGGCATATATGAAACTCCCTGTATCCTTAAGTAATGTTAGAATTGGGTTAGTGTTCAAATTATTAACAATTTTAGGATGCGGACATTCCTTCTCCCCCCAAAATATCATAGTTTATATAAACTCTCTTAATGGCATGTATTACACATATATTACATGGAAAATAATTGCCATGTTCTGAACACCCATAAAATCTACTCCCAGTGATCCTGTTCCTTGTGATGACAATAGAAGATAGACTGAATTTTTATCCCCAAAAAATCTGACTATATTTCTTCTGGATGGTGAAAAGGAAAGAAAAAAAGTCCCAGAAATATAAAACAGATATTGCCAACTGTAATAGAATACAAAATATGCAGTAAATAAGAGCAATTCTACTGTAAAAGAGAATTTTAACTGCCTATTTGTGTAAGCACAGATACAGACATGACATTTCCCCTGGCAATGTTAAAGACAGAACAATGTTAAGCTTTGTACAAAAGTTCACATTCTTTTAAGTCCCTCTTGACTTTCTTCCAGGAGTTCATAGACTGACTGCATGCAGCAATTACAGGTGCAAGGATGAAATACAGAAACTGAAGATAATAAAAAATATGTTTTCATTCTGTTGTTTTATCTGCGAGAATATTCAAAGAAAGGATTGGAAGAGAAATATTGAGGAATCTCTGAATAAAACTCAGACTTTGCTGCTTCAGTTTATAACTCTGGAGATTTGCTGAATTGAAAGACATTTTAGGACATTAGAAAACATATGGTCTTCCTTCTTAGGTAATGTTTTCCCCCTATCCTTTAAGTAAAGGGTTTATTAATAAAATTCCATTTAAATATATTATATTTTCACAAATTATGATTAAAGCCAAAGGAAGTGAATATTAATTTTGATTGGATTTCATCCTAAGTTATTAAAATTAACCTTTAGGGTTAAGATCAAAACCTTATCTTGCCAAAGGCTTTTCCACAATGCTTTTTGTATTAAATATTAATTTTTATATTGGTTCTTTTTGCAGAGAAGGCCTGTATCAGCAAGATTTTACATTTTCAAAGTAGAGAGCCTGGAGGCAACCGACAAAAAGATACTCAGAGGTACTAACCTCGTTTCTGTTATGCTCACAAGATAGTACCTGTAAAACTAAGAAGTAATGCACATTCAAAACAAGTAGAATTACAGATTTTTTTCTTTCGTCTTTGCAATAGTAACAGCCAGAAACAACAATGTAAAAGTACCCCACCTCTTCTAAGCATCCAGTAACAGACTGCTCCAGTCGCTTTTAGAACCATCAGGGCTTTTTAACTTTGCCACCTTTTTAGAGTTATCTGACAAATGCCCAAAAGATAGCCTCAGAAGATTCAATGACAAAATTTGTTTAAATTAGATTCAAAGGACTTGAGTATCCATTTTAATCCATGTAGAAAAACAGACCTAATGAAGATGTGATTACTATTATATTCCTAATGAAAAATTATTTCCAAATTTAGCAAGAAAGTTCAAGATATATGAACTTATTATTCAATGTAGGAAACTAATGAAGATTTACCTGTTTCAGGCAGAGTCTTTTGGACCCTGGAGACAAAGCAGAAAAACAAGTATCTAAGAACAGGTGAAGCTATTTCTGTATCACCTTTAATTTTAAAGCAGCTGATGAAACGGTGAATTAATTGGAACTGCTGAGCCAACCCTGAATATTATTTTTTCCTAAGCTTTTAATAACTTTAGTTCGCAAAAGAACAGTGCAAACAAGAAGATAGAGGCCTCTTATTCTGAATATTTTTTTCATTAATCCAGAGGGACCAGAAGTATTATGGTAGGCTTCTAAAGGGCTAATGTACCTGAAAAGATGAACTGCCATATATTGCTGTGCTTGGTTCACTGCACAGAGCTGTTATCTGTCTAATTTGGAAAAGCCTAGGAAAGCAAGACTTGCACACAAAAGTCTACATCCCTGAGGATAGCCAACGTTCTCTGGATGCTTTACAGTTTTGTGGTCTTATTTTGTATAATTTCCACCCCTTACCTTTAGTTTCTTTAGGCTTTGTACAGAATTCTGTTAAAAACACCTCTTTATTATTATTTTCAGTAATAAATAACTGCTCATCTGCACTAGGATTATCCCTTAAGATTCTTTCTGAAAACATTACGGTCAAGAAGATCTACAGAAGGAGGACTGGATACAGCATGAGGAACAGAGTGTGTTTACAGAAGTATTAACACACAAAAATAAATAATATCAAAGACACTGATCTGAACATGCCCTTAAAGGAGAGATTTTAAGGATTTTTCTTAGAGTCACTGATCCCTAATAATTTTGCAAGACACAGACCGCCACTGACCCTGATATTTTGCACACATGTACTTCCATGTCATATTCTTTGCTTAGGAACTTTGGAGCCATTATGCTCATACGTAGCAGCGAGGCCAAGATCAAGAGTCTGTATCCCAGAGCCTGGGGAGTCCAGGCAGTGATCCAAAAGCATTTTCTCTCTTCCATTTCACTTTAACTGCCATCAGAGATCCTCAGCTGGGGCTGAGAAGAATGAGACGTCCTGGAAGGTGCATGTAAATGTTACCTTTCTTTTCCTTCATCTTCAGCATCTCAGTGCCCAGTCTCCTAACAGCTCCACACTGAGCGTGTGAAGTGCCACGTCTTACATCCTGCTTGTCACAGCACTTTTTATCACACTCCCTACGACAGCAGCAGGAATGGAAGCCCTTCACAGGAGCTGCTTGGATTGCTTCATGCCTGTGACTCTCCCCTATTCCTGCCTCAAAACCAGAACATTCTTCCAAACACTGATTAGATAGCGTAGTGCCATTTTCCTCCAGGAAACAAATCACCAGCACTGGTAATAGCTCTAGACAAATACTTGCAAATTGGATGCCTAATGGTGAAGTGTGATGAACTGTTCTAACTGGATAGGGGAAAATTCATACGTAAGAGCTTGTCTAGGAGCAATTCCAAAGAATCTCTTGTGTCTCTGAGGAATCTTTCAAGAATATTATTTATAGAACTTAAAAATGCCTGCTTTATTGCATATTTTTTTTATCAGTAACTATGAGAGCAATAACATTTTAATTTTCTAACATTTTATACAGGATCATTGAGCTGAGGACAAACAAAAGAAATCATCTAGTCTAACCTCTGGTCATTAAGCTGTTTTGAAACACCACCAGCTATGGAGACTCCACAACCTGCTCAGGTCACACACTTAAAGTTTCCATGAATTCTTCATAAGAAGATCTCTGTTCATTTTTGTTACATCTCATTGACTTATTCCCAATAGATGCTATTTTTTTCTTTACATACAGCAACCAAAACTGAATTCAGAATTACAACTGATGCTTTGTCAGGGCTGAGCATATGTATGAAAAGTCACCCAACCAAAAAATAAGGAGCAAGAAAGTATTGAAAAGTGTTTGAACATTTGCAATTAAATTCACATGTGACCTGAGAAATTGCCATTTACAGACACTCAATACAGTTAATTGATTCTGAGGGTAAAAGATGCAACTACCTCACAGGCAGACTTAATATATGATTAAAGTCTTTGATAATCAAGGAGTATTAACAAATTCTGTGTTATGGTAGTATTTTGATAGTTTCACTTGTTTGTTTCTCCTTTGTGGAACATCTAGTTTAAGGACTAGGCATTACAGGCTGCATATTAAACTGAAATGTGCCAAGCAGATCTGAAATGATTCTGCTGAAACTGAACTATCCCAGATATAAGTTGGTATGAATGCAATTAAGATCTGGTATCTTATTGTGTGCTTTTACAGAGACAAATGTATTTAAACTGAAACACCTAACCAAAAGTTCACTGAAAGTTTATAATATTTTTAATTGTAGGGAATTACTGAAGTGATTGTTTTTATTACCTTGTCTACCTGCAATAAAGAACCTCCTCCATAACTTCAAGAAAGTCTCCCAGAAATGTGCAAAATTCAAAAATCTACCTAATTAAAAATAAATCTCAATTTAAGAGATTCAAAAATAATTTGCAAGTTTATATATATTGTCCAGATTTATCATGGGAAATGAATGCTTTGGTGAGTAAGGCATTTGCTTGGCATTCAGATGAGACTTAAAGGTAAAAGTATGTTTGAGATCAAGTATTTTGATGCATTTCCCATACACGGGGTAGAAATGTTATTTGGTAAATGTGGAAATCAGAAAATTAAGTCCTATGAAGAAATACTGCTATTATTAATTAGTTAGATTTTTGCTCTACATTTTTCATTAATTTCTATCTATCTCAGTCATAGAAGCTGAAGAAATATCACACAGCACTATCAATGGGTCATATGCAAGCCTCAGAGCACATGATTTTGGGGCTCTGCAGTTGTTGACCCAAATGTCTCATAAAAGTTCCCTATTTTGAGATTAAAAGAGGTTCCAGTCTCACTCAGGAACTCTTAGCTAACCCTCCAAGTAATAAGTACAAAGTGAAAAATAAGTCATATTGTGATGTACTGTTCATTTAAGAAGGAACAGAGGAGCATGAGAATCCATAAAAGAAAATCTTTTAGTCCTAACTATAGGCAGTCATTGAGCAGCCTCCCACACCCTTCAATGACTCGTATCTTCCTTTTCCCACTTCTACAAGGCAACAGTAGAAGACAGACAGTTAAAACTGCTGGTACTGAAGCACTAAACCTCTTCTGTGCCAGTGCTGCACAAATGTGCTTTTCAGGGCTTTTGAACCTCCCCGTTCCTTCTGCCCAAGTCTGAACAGAGGTCACTACAAAATATTGATGAGACATGCCATCAGCCTTTTTTTTCTGTTTGTTTCCATCCAGAACATATTACAGCTGTGATCCTTTAGCGTGCATCAGCACGCTTTCTGCTCACAACCAGGATGTTGTGAATGTTCTCAAATTTCATAATTTCATGTACAGTTAAAAAAGGAGAAACATAAAAGCAGTTGAAAACTGATAATTAAAAACAAAATGCCATCACATACTATTTATTGCACCTACAGCCAAAGCATAAGAATATTTGGTAGCCATGTGTCAATGTTTTCTTCTCTAAAGTTATTCAAAATATTGTAGATTAGAATGTCAGGTGAGAAAATAATCCAAAAGCAGATAAGAAAAACATGGTTTTTGGCTCTTAGTGTCCACTTTGGAAGCTGGATGAGTAGGAACTCCCTCACCTCAGTGATCACAAGAGGAAAACTGATCTTCTTGCAAAGTGTTTGGCAAGGTCAAAACAAGGCGGCCCCTGACCTACAAATATTACTGGAATTCTACACAGCTAAAAACTATCCACAAAAATGTGCATAGACCAAGGCAAGGGATATGAAACTGTTTGTAAAGCACAAGATTAAAACCTTAAAATTGGCAAAGCTCTACCAGGAAATGCCCTGTCAGCAAAGTGCCCTAGAAGAACTGTGCCAAGCACCCTGCATCGATCTGCCTGGGCCTAAAACTGTGCTCCTGGCAATTCCAATGCGCCGTGGCATACAGAATCACAGAATCATTTAGGTTGGAAGAGACCCTTGGGATCATTGAGTCCAA
>JAOXJM010000033.1:70362112-70373608 GCA_026413425.1 Tringa solitaria
GGCCTCACCAGTGCTGAGTACAGGGGCATAATCACCTCCCTACTTCTGCTGGTCACACTATTTCTAATACAAGCCAGTAGCCTCAGGCTCGGTGAAAGCTCTGTGGTTCATCCACACTAGTCAACACAGAGTGGTGACATCTCTTCTTTGAATACAGAAATGGGGGGGTCATATTTCTTTTCCTCCAACCCAATCTCCTGTGGAGTATTTTTTTGGTGTCCTGCATTTGCTTTTGAAACCCCAGACTCTGGGGGGGGGGAAAAACCAAAAAGGCTTCATCGCTCCTCAGCATGCTCGGATGAAATACTTTGCATTTTGAAGGCACACTCTAAAAGCAAGAGAAATAGCTGGGGACAGCAAGCAGTAGGATGACAGTGTGTGAAGATCAACAGTCCTGTAAATGAAAACTCGTCACAGTGAGCTAGCAGCTTAATGCCTTGCTACGTGCACAGGTCTGTGATGTCAATCTGTGACATGCACCCACCACTTCAGAACATTTAAAAAAAAAAAAAAAAAAAAGCATTTTCCTGGAGTTGCATGACAAACTCCCTTCAGCTCCTCAGCAGGCACTCCCTGGGATGTAAGTGCTCCGACAGCAGAGGACTGGTTGGTTGAACAGCATGTAGCAAATACTCATGATCTCAGCAGGTGAAAGATTTTTGTGTATGCTACTACGTGCAACGGATTGCACAATGAAATCTCTGCAGAAAAGGATATGCTGTTGCCTGTGTCAGATGGATGGGGTGTTTTTTGAATATCCTGCATAAAACCAGTGCAGGAAACACACCCACCACTGCAGGAAGCACACCCACCACTGATGAAATTTTTAAAAGTCACTGTTATGCAGCAAGCCATCTCCAACAAATAACTTCTGTGAAGAGGTGGTACTGGTCTGGGGGTTTGCACTGCTCTTTTGCCATATGATGAATTTGTCTTTAAGCACAGGTTACCGAGCATCAGGATAGTAAAGAAATTTTTGTTGACAATATATAAGCCCATGGTACACCTTATTTAGAAATGAATTGAGTATTTCCAGGCAGAAGATTGGTTCTTTCTGTGGTGCTTCAATCCATAATATCTTGTTCTTTTATTTCAAATAGCCAAAACACACCCTGATCACTACTCAGTTTTTCTGACTTCAACAAAATGCTTATTCATTCATTGTGTTCTAAGATCTGAAATCATATGCACAAACCTTCACATCAATTAATCCTGTTCTTCCTGCATAAATCTAACATTTTTCTTTATAACATTTACATAGGCTTCTATAAATGCATAAACATACTACCAGTATCTTTATTTTTCACTTTTACTCTGTGCTAGCAGAGCCCAAAAACTGTACTCTTTTTATGCATATGACAGAAGATGGTTCAAAGGAAGAATATTAAAAGTTCTTGCCCCTTTTGTGCCATCCATTTAATTGCAGCATTCCCTTGTCCACTGACACATTGACTGTGTAGATCTGTCCAGCCTTGACTCTTTCATGATTCACTAATACCAGTGTCTCTATTCTCAGTGACAACCAGTTCTTGTTTTTAAAAAGTCTTCCCTGTTAATTTCCAGATGGTGATGGGAACCTAATTCACCATGGGTTAGAATTAAATCTACTGAGAGACTTGGGGTTAGTTTGCTCTATTTCCTCTTCTGGTAAGCCTGCTGCAACCCTTTCTTTCTGCTTCACACAAGTCCTAGTCTTGCCAAACTCAGATCTTTCCTGATCTTTCTAAGTATGTGATACACATCTTCAGAGATTCCTCTGTTCTCCACACATAGGAAGCTATCTCAAGGAAAACTAGAACTTTCTCCCTGAATAACACTACAGTTTGAGGTCTATCTTTAGCTTGCTTGAGCCTTCCTTGTACAGGTGAAAGCAGAATTTTAAACCAGACTGATTTCCAATCCTAGTGATCCCTGAGGTCACATATAGAGAAACTTAACCAAAATATTCACAAAGCGCTGCAGGGATGGTTGCATGTGGGGTTGGTGTTGAAGGTAGAGATATAATCCCATGCACACAAGAACTTCAACAGACTATGTTGCCCAAAAAGCTAAAGTGCAGAAGCAGAGAATAAAAATATCGGTAAGCATTGGAGTTTCGCTTTGTGTATGGAATGCTGAGAATCTCAAAGTCTTCCACCTAGAAAAATGCCTGCATCAAATGCCAAAGGTCGTATTACATTACTGTGCCTTCTCTAAGAGAAAAATATCCAAAGTATTCAAATGATCTGCTTGGCACATTTTATCAGTCCATGTTGTAGCTCTGACTTCAACATTCCTAGAAGAGTTGAAGGCAGCCCTCTTCATATTTTGATCAATCTGTCCACATCAAAAATCCTTCTCATTTATTTTGATTTCCCTCAAAATTTTATTCAGTTTATGTGCTCTCCACAAAGGTTGCTAGAACCAGAAGTTTTCCACCTTTGCTGATACTTAATAAGCTGTTCTATTGATTGCTCTGTCCACCAAGCTGTTCGCTCTCTCGTTTCCAACACAGTGTGAAAGGCAAACATGGGGCAATAGAGGCTGATTATTTCCTTGAGTGTCCCTGTTCCCTGAAAATGGACCTTTTGAATGCCCCAGTGAATTCTCCCGATAATTTTCAAGAGAAATTTCACTGTTTTTCTCCTCCTTGTTAGAGGGGATTGGCAGTTTAGCTAAAAGGCTTTCATTAAATGAAGTTTGCCTGCTGCTGTAGAAAAGCCTTTAATTTCCCTGTATTTGCCCTTATAGCTTGGCATATCTCAAGCAAAAAGGAAATATTATCTTGTGAACTAATAATTTTAGTTAAGTCTTATACTCCTTTATTATTTATACAATATTAGAGGCAGGTATGAGGTTTTAAAGATAAATTAAGAGATAACCTCTTGTCTTTGGAAGCATACGCTCAAACTGGCCATTAATTTTTATAAATACAGAAATACCAGTACGAAGGCTGGGTATGAAGATGGGAGGCTAACATAAGAAATGGACTAAGGGCAAGAAGTAACTTAATTGTGATGGTTATTCACAAGCATGACTGTAGCCTGACCTGCTTATCTCAAAAGGATATCATGCTGGCAAGTGCATCTCCCTCAGACAAAAGGTTTATCTATCATGCTGTGACTGATCTGAGCCTCTCTGAATTGAGTTATGAATACCATATATTGGCAAGTACTTTGGAGTCTTTACAGTGTGAATACGTAGAGATAGCTGAGCTAAGATGTCTGTGAAACAGGCAGGATGCAAAAAAAAAAAAAAAGTAATTTAAGAACTGTTAAAGGACAAAGAACCACTGGCTGAGAGAAGTACTCAGCTTCTTTATTATACATTCCCAGAATACATGTAAACCAGAAGAATCACAACACTACAAAACAGGCTTGAAAGAATTCTGGTTCTTATCTCAAGAAAAAGTTGTGTGAGAAACCAAACATGAGTGTTGTGTGGAGAGGAAACAAAATATGATAAAAGAGACAATAAAATAAGTATTTTCATAGGGTAGATATGATTATTTTTTTCTTTGTGATAATACTGTGTAAAATCTTTCCTTCTAATGCAAAGCAAATAAAGCAAAGGTATTTGCAGTATAAAATAAAAAGACCGAAAAAGGTATGAGGCAGAATCATTTGTCTTCAACAGCTATTCTGTGCGAGTGATTTTAAACTTCTCCCTTATGGAGACATGCCTAAGAACAGAAGAACAACAAATTTGTCTCTGAACATATGATAGCACAGCTCTGCCATCTGAAGCTTTCTCTCAGACCTCAGGAGGGCTGAGGTCTACCTGTGTTAGTTGAATCCATTAGTCACTTGGAGCCAGGCAAACAATATAGATGTTTTATACAGAAAATGCAAAGCAATACCTTTAAGGCAGAAAAGGGAGAACTGAGTAATGAATCTGAACATGAAATAGAGATTAGGATTTATAATCCTGAACAGTGATTATCCTTAGCTGTAAAAATCAGAAGTGCCAAATACAACCGAAACACTGGTGTACTGTTGCATTAAGAATCGAGGTACATTTAAATCCCCCAAGGTCATCCCTAAAGGCACCCCAGATATTCTATTCTACTTGATCATCCTCAATAAAACACTGAAATCTTACATCACCTTTTCAGTTGTTGAAAGAAATCAGCTGTGCAAAATTAAAAATACGATAGAGGAACCTTTAGAGAACAAAGACAGGAATGAATATAGGATGGGGGGAAAACAGAAGAGGCTCAATGAACTTTGAGTGTTTGGGAAAAGAAGAGAAGGTGGAAAAATGACTAACAGCAATGAGACAACATATCTATTGAAAAAGAAAATTGATTAAAAGAATGTTTTTTAATAGCAGTCAAGATTTAAACAGAATTTGTGAAACTAAAATTCAGACTAAAAATAAGGTACATTGAGTAGAAACATTCATTAAGCACCAGTAAAATATGCTTGGCACTGTGATGGCAATGGAAGTTTGAAATCAGGTTGACTTTTTGCCCCAAGAGATATAGTTTACTGGAACAGGAACTAACTTGGGCAAAACCTAGTCTGACAGCCTTCCATAGACAATAGCTACTTCTGTTTATTTAAGTGACAAATTTCATATTTATCTTTTTCAATTGAAAAATCAAAAGGTCACATTATTTCTATATAACATTTGGTAATAAACATTTGTCACTAAGCATCAGAGAAAATCAAAGTCCAAAATACTTCCTAAAAGGCTCTGAAATACCAAGACATTACATGAAGAATGACAATTTCCAAAAGAAAAAGATGAGCACACATTTATGTTCTCCTTGATAAGGTTCTTATTAAGCATTTAACTTTTCTTCCTTGAAAATTTAATTTCAGATTTAGGAAAGTAGAGCTGTGCAATAAAAACAACGAGTACTGAAGAGAAGCTTGAGAGAATGAAGTTAAGCAGCATGTAGTCCTCAGAATTGCATCTGAAATTTCCTTGGGAAAAAGTAATCACAGAAATACATTATTAATCTCTGATGATTTTGATTATCACCTTTAGGAACGCTTAAATATCACAATAGCAGGGACACTGTAAGATCTGAAGTGGAGAAAAATCCCCTGAAATTACTGGGAAAGAGAAGGAGAAAAAGTAGACCAGTACAGGATGACCAAAAAAGTTTATATCCGTGTTTGCACAGCAGAGAAAGGAAAGGGATGAAACGGAATAAGGGACACTGAAAACAAAGAAGATTAAGACCTTTAAAGGTGACAAGGTCTAAAAAGGATTTGAAGAAATTAAGTAGTGTTAATGAAGCAGTCAGAAAGGTTTTGAAGAAGGCAATCATAGGGAAACAGAACATTTTACATAATTTGAGGAGGTATAAATTTACAGGAGAGATTGGGTTTTTTTTTCGCCCTTTTGAGACAAGGTTTAGCAGGAACCTAAATACTGGAAGAAAAAAAAATACAGCTGTGCTTTTTCTCTATAATACACAAGCCTTGAATGCCTTTACAGGTAGGTCAACGAATGGTAATGTTAAATCGTGTCAGGAAATGGCAAATATTAATGTGAACTCACAATAGGAAGTTCGATTTCCCTAAATTTGAGTTATCAACTATACATTAGCAAAGAGATGAATAGGTAATTTTTTTAACTCTATAAAAAGGGAAAGGCCTGAGACAAAGCTGGAGTTTGAGGAGTCACTAGTACAGAGGTTATAATCAAAGCTTTTGCAGAAGATAATGTAAATAGAAGGAGAAAAAACACTGGCATATGAAAAAAAAAATTAGAGAGAGTTTCCATGCTACTCATCATCAAGCAATGCCCATGATATCATCAAAATGTGCATATTGATGCAGACCTTAAAACCAACACATTTTAATGCAGAGCTAATTCGTATTTGCACAGTGTATCTATACAGTATTGACTGTGGAGGAAAATTAAACACATAGTCATAAATGATGAGATCAAATACTCAGACTCTGTACTATCCACTGCATTGTGTGTCTATAGTTGCATCATCGTGATGCCTTTCTGCCAGTGCAAATGATGTTGTATAATGCAGACAAATTTTGCCTATTACTGGCATTGTATCTGGCATATTTTGTCAGTAGTTAAGCCTGACATTAACAAACAACTATTCTATTAAACAGAAGATCCTGTTCATAGTTATCAGCTCAGACCCACACGTTAAGCCATTTCAGAAGTGAAGGGTAGACATTTTTACAAGGAGACGCATTGCACAACGTAAACAACTCAGAAATGAGCATATATTTGTCTCTCCATAATATTAAAAGTTTAGTACAATAGTATTTCTACCACATTTCTGCCACAACAGGATATTCAAGTTTTTATAAGGTAATAGAATTTTGTGAGTATATAATTCCTAAATATGGGAATTGAAGACACATGGGTATGTCAGGTATCAGACACCCTTCTGTGTAATCCCCTGAGTAACACATTGATTTAATTGATATGGCTTGAATAGCTAAGAATGTCAAGTCACAACCAATTCTGTACAGAGCTGGTAACTCCCCTTATTCAGTTCTGTTAAGATAAAAATGAAGTTTTGAGATTTTCTACCACATAATAATTAGTACGTAAAGTCTGAACATTTCACGTGCTTGTCATTGTTAAGATAAAACACAATGAGATCAAAGCAAACTCGGTGACTGAGAACAATGCAGACCCAACTGAAGACTTTCTGTGCACTTGGGAAGCTTATAATAAGCATAAAGAACAATCTACAAAACTTCACCTAAGTTAGAAACAAGGTAAGAACAAGTTTAAGACAAGGAACTGATAATTCACCTCTTTGACTACTTGGAATCTGATATCCCACTGACAGCTACATATATCTCACACATACATACATATATATATTCCACATGCTGGTGCAGTGTCTGTACATTGTGATATAAGCATGTGCGTTTAGCACTCTTTCTCCCCCATTATTAATTAATTCAGTATTTTGGTGCTTATTATAGTATGGGAAAGTTTTAAAAAGTCAACATAATGTGATTCATCCTTACAGAAAAAATCTCTGTTTGCATTGTTCCACCTAAATTTTGGTATTCCCCTTAAATTACCAGCCAGACTCATTTCAAGATAGAAACTTATCTTCTACACCTAAACTTGTCTTCCATTCAGAATCTAAGCAAAGCCCATACGCTGTATGAGTTTTCTCAATGATGCTTCCATGGCCTTCCTCCTAGTCTTGTTAAAAATTGACATTTCTTGTCAAAAAAAATATTTTTTTTGCAACATTTTGAAAGTTTTTCATACCACCACAAGCCTGGACTACTGAAGTGTGAAGTACTGTACATACTAAGATTATACAAGTAATCCCAACAAATGCAAAAGGTGTCCCTTTTTATGAGATCTTGCTCTGACTAATCAATCTTATTTGTGCAGAAGAGAGACTTCCCTAACCAATTCTAATAAATCACCATGGTGTGCATCAGATGCCTTATTATTACATCTGTTCTACAGAGGACTCCCTGCCCTTTATGATGAACAAGATGTAAAGACCTGTGACTTAATAAGCCTTCAACTTCATTAATTTAAATCATCTGAGAATTCAGATGATGAATATGATCCTATAATCACAATCTCCAGTTGGAAAACCTTTATCAGCCTTCAGGAGCTTACTTCCAAAAAATCACTGCTTTGTTGTCTCTTCAGTAGCTGACATTAAAAGTCAAATGTCTGGCCCATATTTTTCATTTATTTTAAGGGAATGCTGTAATCCGTCCCTGGGAAACAGGAAACCAAACTCTGCATGGCATGAGATCTATCCTGGACACCTATGAGAAGAGCTGCAAACAATTACCTTACTCTTATCTACCACGTGTTTCAAAATCGATTTTTCCCAAATTACTCTGATATCAAATAAGATCATTTAATTATTTGTTAATTCAGACTGTTTTGACCTCAGCAGCTCAAAGTGACTTGATCTTTTTTCTTCCAAAACTTCCACGGAACTATATTAGAGACAAAAAGATTGTCCAGGATCTATTTTTTTTCCTTCCACTTATTAAATCAATAAAACTAAATAAACCCACGCAGTTTACACCTGGTGAAGAATAACAATCTGTGACAACTCCTTCCTGGATGCTGAAAACTTTGTTGTATAGTGTGAGAGCGGTTCATCTAACTTCCCACTCCACTGCTGGGATTCTGTTTGGTAGCAGTTTCCATGAATGGAAGTTCTTCCTTATTAGGTCACTAGGGTTTAATACTGTAGATGGATTTCTAGCATGAAAAGAAGAAAAAAAAAATCAAGACAATCCAGTTTGATCCAGCTATATGAACTGCTTACAATACTTAAAGTGAAACCTCTGAAAGAGGAATAGACAAAGTGGGAGGAAGGGGTGGGGGGGAAGACACATTAATGCTAGGAAAGTCATTATTTGTTTGTAACAATTCCTCTAGGAAGCGATGGGTGACTCACTTTTCATGAAAATCAAGAATCTGGATCAAGAAATATGATAAAAAGATAAGAACTTCAGAGGAATATTCATTCTTACAAATCTCAAAGATATTTGTATTTTTTTCCACACCCTTTCCAAGCCTCATTCAGACTTACCTTCTGGTAAACTTTGTATTCAAGTGTTGTATTCATTAAATGAGTCAATTTTTTCATATGCCTTTTTAGGGTCTTTGTTTCCTTGGGTAAGTGATACACTTTTAAAGAAATAAAAAAGCTCAACTTCATACTAAAAATATAGTTTTCCTTTTTTATTTTTGTCTTCTTCCCTCCATTCCTCTCTGAACACTGCCATACAAAAGACCTGGGAAATGAGTGCCTGTCAAACATGGTCATGCTGCAAAGAATTTGTAGGAATGTGACAATATATACAAACCTGCACAGGTAGCAGCAGTTTAGTTTCCTAGAACAATCACCTAATTATGTGCCAGCCTAATACTAGTGGAATTATCCATAAAGATTAGGAGATACTCCATTCTCCATATAAAGACTTCTTGCCAAGGCTGCTGTTTCCACCCACTGTAGTGTATTTTTTGACATGTGGACACAAGTTCACTAAGGTCAATGATTCATTTTACATAGTCCAGTAAACAGCCATCTTAATGAAAATTTGGGGCTGATAGTCCATTATAGCTGGCATAATAAACAGCTGACTATTCCAATGTTCAGTGCACAATGATAAAAGTGTCTATTAAGGGTATGCAGCTATGCCAAATACAATCATATATAATCAGCTGCACCAGAAAAGGCTGTCGACACACTGGAGAGTATCGTCAGTCAGATGATGCATCTGCTACAAGTGGCAGCTGTTGTGCTCTGGAGTGTAGACAATTAGACACGAATATACTCCTTGGGCTATTTGCAGCACTCAAGCATGCTATTAGGTGACACCTGTTAAGATGTAAGCCCTGTATTTTTGATACCTACCCATCATAATTATTGAAAATACAATTTAAGATATGTGAAGACATCTGATTTCATAAATAACAGTGAGAATAATTGCAGTGCCGTGTGTATTTCTGAACTTTATTTTAAAAGAAGCTCTTTAAATAATTCCGAGATGGTCAGGCTATACAAAATTATAAGCCTCTTATAAAAAGTCATAAATGCCAAATACCAAATGCATTTACATGTAATGTACTATATGCTACAGTGAAAATTTTACATCTAATTTCTGAAGTAGGAATCAGTAATACTGCAAATAAGGGCTCATACATTTTCTGGAAAAGAAAAATCAACAATGTGAACAGGAGAATCAGAGACAAATACTTCTGTGAAAAGTTATGAAGAAATTGAGCATATATTTTTGCCTTTGGCTAAAATATTTACGCATGCAGTGAGTTCATTATTGGATTTTGCTTTATTTAACTAGCTCTGGATTTTGCTTCATATCACTAGATCTGGTGATAATTTTGATTGGGTTATAACCTCCCTGATTTTCTCCAAGCTACAATTTTTTCTTTTAGTGCAGAAATAATCCAGAGGTTTATAAAATTATTATATATATATATAAGAAAAATGGATTACTGCAAATGTCCTTTAAAAATACCAATAACAAGAAGTTATTAAAGTCTTTTCTAATAAAGTCTTCCTCAATCTAGAAAAATAACATGCCCAAACAAGCCAGGATAAATTACAGAAGAGTATCTGAGTGCGAGGGATCTGGCATATCACACTCAAATTCTTAAACTCTCGAAGTTGGTTCATCATCAATTGAAAACAATGAATGCCAATGATTCTCATATAAAATGTTAAGGCAGACACATTAAAAATACACACACTTAAAAGAGAAACACTCGACTCTTAGAAATCATGAAAGAATATTCTGACCAGTGTCATCCCCCCCCACCCCCAACTTTGATAATTATTCTTGCCAAGCACAGAAGAGAATCTTTGCATAAAATTTATTTTATAGGATATTAAAAATATGACTCCCAAGGTACTATAAAAATGTAATGCCTTACTTAATTTAATAACTGTAAGAGCTGTTAATTTCCTAATTGAAAGTTTATTATCCCTTGGCTTTCTATTTTTAAAGCACAATGGAAGGCATCAGGTTGACACCAATAGGAAACAAACGTTCTCCCCTTTAAAGCCTGTAATCCATCAGTCTTCTGATGATTTTTTTTTTGTTTCATCTAACTTTTTTGAGTCTTTTAAAAGATAATTCAGACTAGCTCTTAAGACTGAGCCTACAGCATTAAAAAGAAAGCTGGTCTTAACCACTGCACATTATTTTAATTCTCCAAATTAGGGTAAAGCTCATAGTGTAGGTAGTACAGAGTTCTCTACTGATGCTTATACTAGTCACTTAGCTGTAAACCCTGTGAACAGCCTCATAAAACTTACTGAAGACTATTGTCTACCACCAGTAAAAGGTTTACATATTTGTTCATAAGAGTGGAACCTTAGTAAAATGCTAAGAGAGGTAAAAGTACTTATGATTGTCTCCAGTAATGCAAAAACACACATTTAAAAATGGCTTAATTTTTTCCATACAGAAAACACTAAATGACATATTGCAAAGATTTATGATGATCAGACTTTCAGGAGAAATTCAACTTTAAATAAACCCAAACATTTCTTGATGAAAAAATAAGCAGAAGTTTGTTTGCTTGGTTTGCTTTCCTCAACTAGAATGTCTAATTCTCTAGATTGCTGCACACAGGTTTCCTTCAGCTCTCTGAAGGGCTCTCATCTTAAGAAGGTACCAGCCATAGTAGCTGGTAGACACCAGCTAGTAGACAGGTCCCTTCACTCCAGTGGTACTTACCACGCTGCTCCATGTATAACACTGATGACATGAAGCATGCCTTGATGCAGAGCGCAACAAACCTCTCAGAAGACAGCAGTAAATGCCAGCGCAAGAACTAGGACTGAAGGCTTGATCAGGAACCATAAGCTGAATCTACTGAGGAAGGCAGAAGCCCAGCAAGTGGAAGAAGGCACCAACTGCAACAACTCAAGCCCTGATCACCAAACAAACACCCATCAGGGCCTCCTGGAACCTTATGTAGCCAGTGGAAGAAGGCACCAGCTGCAACAACTCAAGCCCTGATCACCAAACAAACACCCATCAGGGCCTCCTGGAA
>JAOXJM010000033.1:70375362-70393768 GCA_026413425.1 Tringa solitaria
TTGATGCCCCAAGCCTGTCAGTGTTTAAGAGGCATTTGGACAATGCCCTTAATTACATGCTTTAAGTTTTGGTCAGCCCTGAAGCGGTCAGGCCGTTGGACTAGATGAACATTGTAGTTGTCTTCCAACTGAAATTGTGTTCTATTCTAAACACCACAATATCAGAACTAGGGGCACTGAGTGAAATTATTTGAAGGTCAGTTTAAAAGAGATGAAAATAAGCTCTTGTTTGAGCAGCAGGTGATGAGCATTTGGAACTTGCTGCCATGAAAAGCATCTCTACCAGCAGTTTTGAAAAAGGATTGCAGAAGCTCACAGGCAACAGGTCCATAAAACAATACCAAAGGTACGAGGCAGGGAATACAGCTGTGGATACTAGGGGAGTCTGTGGGGAAGGAGGTGTGCAAATTGACCAGAGTCCCATGCCGTCCCTAAATACCATCCTGTGCTGCCACTGTCAGACATTGGTCTGACCTAGACTTGGATGTTTGTTGGCCCAAGTGCAGTGATTGAGTGTTTTCTCCAGAATTCACAGAAATCTAATGGAAATGTTAACAAGAGTAATATCTAAGGTGTTTTATTCCAAGGGTGATTTGATTCAGAATTATGAGAAGATCTTTAAACTTGGCTTATAAAATGAAGCATTACTTCCATGTGTCATTTTATTAAACATGAGAAGGTTAGGCCATTAACCTGGAGAACCTTCACAATATTAGTATTTACTACAAACTCTTCCAGAAAGAGCCCTATGGAGTTAGAAGACTAACGGGTAGAAAAAGAGAAGGCATAAGAAGAGTAATCACCATGATTGAAAACACGCAACTAAACATTTTTTTCAGAAAATTATTCTCCCCGGAGTACAGCTGAGAGACAGAGCAGTCAGTTCCAACAGAGTTGAGAGCCAGATCTCCCTGTGCACAATCTTATTCTACAGAGATGACATTTTCATGGGGGCCATAATCTGAAACCTGTTATTTACTTCCTCTTCTCCCTTCTACCATACCGTGATTACCAATTATTGCAGGTGTGAAGAAAACTCCATTCTCCATTTTTCTGAGCCCTTCTGTGTCCCATGATAATAAATAGGGTAGTCATGCAGCTCAGTAGCCTGTTACAATTTACAAACCGATTTCTTGTTTGTTTTTTGAATCCCTGTCCAAGACTTCAGTGTCGTGGAACAGCTGGCAACATACAGTGGCCATCTGCACTACCTTCATCTTTTGAGAATTCAAATTGATTTTCTCCAGCCTATCATGTGGAGTTAAGGGGTGCTCATTGCCTGATGATGTGCATTCACACCGTCCAATGTATCTGGGAAGACAATTTTAGTACGAGACCATGAGAATGAGCAAACTGAGCTGTGGCAGATGAACTGTGGAATCACGCTGCTTTCACCCCTTATGCACAGGGTAAAGGTTTTATCCATGTCTCCAGGCTTCAAATACAGATCATTTCTAGGGCAGTATATGTGAAACATAGCCAAATGCCACTGATTTGCTTTGCTGATTGATGGCACTTATCCTCAAAGACACAATAGACTATGTTCATATGAAGTCAGCAGGGCTTTTTAGGACTCGCACAAAACATTTCCAACATAATAGATGCTGATATAATTCAAATCAGAAGTAAAAATGGGTATGATGCAGACAAACAGTCATGCACAGAAGTCACACACGGATCTGAAAAGGGAAGCATTGATTAATGTATCTTCTCAAGAGTGACTTTACTCAACTAAGCTAGGCAAAAGTGAAGCACTCTGGAATATTCAGAAGAGTCTTTCACCTTCATTATTTTAAGGGAAGTAATTTTTAAACCTGCAGGATATTGCCTTACTTTGCTTGATTTATGAAGACTGAGGCAGCAAAATATTTTATCATGCTCTAACTTCAAACTTCAGAAGTTCCATTAAGTTTACTGGAATGACTCACATATTATAGTTAAATATATATTCAGAGCTTTGAAGGAGCTTAACCTAAATGTTAAGTGTAGTGACAAAACTGCGTTCAGGATAAATAAATCTGAAGGATAAGCTGATATGCATTAAATAACAGAGCAAAAATATATGAACTCCGCAGAAAGAAATGTTCCAAACATCAAGAAATATAAACGACTCATACAAAGGATATGAAAGACAACAAAAAAACCAACATAAAATATGAAAAGGATTAACATGTAGCTTAACTTATTTTCCAGATTAATTATGTTAATAGAAAAGTTCAATAAAATGAAGGTGCACATTTCACAGAAGTTTATACTAAAGAATTTTATTTACATTTATTTAAAAATTGATATAACTTAACTTGTCATACTTCACAACATGATAATACATTATATACTTCTAAAAGGGAATAATACACCACTTAGAAATTTTTCTTTGGAATGCAAATACTTTATCATCGCAATAGTCTAACTGAAGTGATATTTGTTAGGCAAACTGTACAGTGTCAAATTTAATTAAATGTTTGCTTGTTAGGTTTCCTAAAAATAGATAGGAAAGTTGTCTAAATCAACTGAAATGATACTGTTCTGTAAAATGCGAGACAATGTGATTTAAATGTATTTTTCCCTTTCAGTTCTCAGAAACATATGGCCGTTAATAAAGTTTTGAGGTTTAGATATATAATTTAAATCTCTTAAAAAGTACGTAATGTACTACAGTTAAACAAAAAGATAAAACCCACATTATATTAAAGCCATGCAAGATTTTGGAAACTGGAGGTAAAGAAACAAATCATTTTAAGAAGCAGCTCCAGGAATCTGGTTAATCATGAGGTGACTTGCTCACAAATATATGCTGACATGCATGAGGCGAGATCTTTATTATCACAGCACTGTAGAAAGGACTGGTACGGTGTCCTGGACTTTCCCAAAATAAAATGGAAGTACCAATAGTTTAATATCAGAATTTTAGTAGGTCTACTGTAGTCTAGCAGTTTATGCTAAGAAACATGAAGACAAGGTGTCAATAGTCATCATAGAGAATAAATACCTGTATTTAAAATTTACACTGCATATGATCTAATTCATAAGCAGAGATATAAACCATTTCTTTACAAGGTGATATAAGATGAGGACTCATCTGGGCTCTAAAACTGTGAAATGAGATGTGGGTAGACAGAAATGTATTATGTGCTTAAAAAAACTCAATGCAAACAAGAGCTGTCACCATTCCAGTTCTTTAGCTGGTGGATCTGCCTTTCATAACACAAGAAAGCTGCTGTTGTTTCAGAAATGCCTGTAAGTAGGTCTGCTTTCTTATATATTTTTATATATCTATATACATTTCTTGAGTGCTGTGAAACAAATCACAGCAGAAGTCAATGCTCGCTCCCAGATGCTGTTCAGGAAAAAAAAAAAAAAAAAAAAAAGAGAGAGAGAAAAATAAGAAAATACCTTACAGTCCAGCCTCTTACCTCAAAAACCCTCTGAAAATGAAAAAAACCCAACACTTCAAAACTAAATCCCCCACCAACCTGTAGACTATTCTTCATTTCATAACTCTTGCTCCAGCTATTTTCTATTTACACTGCTGTAGGCTAATGTAAGACTCAGTGTCTCCCTTATTCTTCCAGGCCTGCCCTTTGTGCATTCAAAAGGCAGTTGCAGTAGATTTTTTTTTACCATTTCCCTTTTATGACTCATCTTGGATACGTTGTAATTTGTTAATTTGGTTTTGACAAATGAGTGAAGACTGCACAATAATTTAGAGCTCTCCATGTGTGGGAGTCAAAGTGGTACCTGCAGTTAGAAGTGGGAACATTTTTCAGAGGGAAAATTATACTAATGTTAATGATGCATGTTAGAAATAGTGTAAAAAGTCACGCACCATGATATAGTTTTTGCACAAACTTTTAATGAATAAAGCCTAATCCAAAGACACAGAATTTGTCAGCATTTCCTATTGTCTTTACCAGTGTCTGAATCCACTCTGGTCTACTGGACTATTTCAGCTCTTTCTGCCATAAGCAGAGATACACGCACAAACAGAGTTCATGGTCACCTTCTACTTGAGAAGTACAAAATTTATACTGAGGATACTGCTTTTCTGCTTTCCAATAGCATTTTTAAAAAGTCAGGAAAATAAAGGAAAAAGAAAGTTCCATGGGTGTAAAGACATAAAAATTATTAATCTGCAGTTGACTTTCTGTCTGTGTTGCTGAGTTACTACTATGTGTAGGGACAAGTCTAGGGACTGTTTATTTTATCTAAAAAAAAATAAATAAATTCAGGTTTCAACTATACTTCTGTTGTATATTGTTGCAATATGGCTTATTAGGACTTACTGCCTACGCACTACTGTCTTACCCATTCTATGCAGATCACAAACCCCACTGCCTTTCTCTCTGTCTGTCCAAAGTCATTCTAACTCCATGTGTCACTCACTCTGGAGAGCATGGACCTGGAAGCATCCTGACTCTTGTCTCCACAGCTCCAAAATGTGCTAGGGGACCCCCCCTCCTCACATGAGTTCATGCCCCCACGTCTTGTTGAGTTCCACTGTGGCGTGGGACATACAATCACAGTTGCTTCTTCTACTACCACATAGATACTGTATTTCCCTTTTAAGCAGGGGTTCTCGATCTCCCAAAGATCACACAAAACTACAGGAAGGCATGTCATTTTAAAAGCAATCGGATTCTTAATTTACCTCGGATGAATGAGAACGTCACCCATGAACTATAGGAACAATATTCTGTTATTAGCAGGATTTTTTTAATAGTTAGATTTATAGTATTTAACATTTTAGGGTTTTTTTTTCTTTCTTTCAAATTTGTAAAAGTAAATAGTAGAGACAGACAAATAATGAGCTCGATGGTTACTTTTCTATTTTAAAAAATGAAAAATATAACAGGATAGGATAGTTTGTATATTTATTTTATGGTATTTTTAATGCATTCTGCATTCGTTGAATGATAAACCTTCTGAGAAATTAAAAGTTATTAAGAATTTCATAGTCCAAAGATTGCACTGTTCATTCTGCTAAGTGAGACTAAAATTGATATTTACCTGTTTGTTTTCCTTCTTTTATGACTTCTGTTTTCGCAAAGCAAACAATCTTCCTCTTTGGTAGAAACTTCCCCTTTGAAGCAGTTCCAGTACGTTACACAGGAAGGAGCCTGATAAAGAGACTTAGCTAAACCCTTTCTGTGGTCTATTCTTTTGTTATTTGGGAAGAAAGGAGGAGCCTAATAGGGACAACTGAGGCTCAGCTGAAGAGGTAAGAGTGGGTGGGAGTGAAGGGAGAGGATTTTACTTTCGCTGACTGCAGTAGTGTCTGGGACAAGAAAACTGAGTAAACATAATCTAGGAAGAAAAGAATGATGCAGTTTTGAAACATATACTTAGAAAACAGTTACTGTTCTAGAGAGCAGATCTCTCTGTGAAAAATGACTCTATGCAAGCTCCCCAAATACCATAAAGTATAAGAAATAAGAAAAAAAAAAAAGTCTCGTCTTCAGCAATGATTCTCTTATGCTTAACCCTTATTTTTTAATGTGCTCTAGATGATGCTGGAAGCTGTTCTTCTCCCTCATACGTCTCACACCCAAGGAGGTATACATGTCATTAAAAGGCACCTTTACTTCGTGGATCAAGTCATGCATTAAATGAACTTGATTAAGCCAAAGGCCAAGTTTTTTAATGCAAATTACTCTTAGCGCTTAAACATGTAAGAATTTGAGACACTGGAAGAGGTGGACACACGTTAAAAAGGTCAACTGCCCTTAAAATTTTAAGTTTTCCCAAAACTGAAGGAAACTTTCACATTTCAATTTATTTATTTTTTCTTAGGTAAGTAGGCTAGGCTTAATTGTGGTATACGTAAAATTGACTCTGATTAGACCAGACATAAAACATATGCTTTTATGTTGGCTCTTCTGAAACTTTTCCTGGTCCTGGCCTGTATAAAAAATGTATTGGTTAAAGATCAAATAATAATTTTGAATTCAAACTTAACCTGAAAATCAGTTCAAAGTTTCAGAGGCCCTATTTTACAAAGGGAGCTTGTATTAAATTCTAGTCTCAGTATGGACAGTATTGAATCAACACAATGTTTATGGTGGATTTATTTTTTCACTATAAATTCTAATTATTTTAAATATTTTTTAGTGTCATTAATTTTTCCTGGATTGGACTGCTCCAAGCCTGAGTAAAATGGCTAAAAGGAATTTTTCTAGCTGTATCAGCTGTTGTGTTTCAGTCACTTGATGCTTAGTGGGACCCAGAATACTGATAGTTCTATACAACTTTTGCTCTTGTACAGAAATTATGACTTTTTTAAGCATTATGCAGCTAGCTACTGTCTGGCTACTATGGATATTGCTAAAATTGTAGCATGGCATCGAAGAGCATAGTGCAAACAAAACACCCAAATGCTCGTCCCGCTTTTTTGTCAGAGCTGTGTGCATGGCTATGCTGTTCGCAGAACCAACACTACCCAATTTAAATAGGGTAGGATTAGAGGATTTGTTCACATTGATGACATCACCAAAAGAGCTTCTACATGAGTATGTAATTGTCAAGTGGCTTGTAAATTGGTGCAGTTTACACATAAACACGCAGTTTATGCTTATTCTGGCAAAGAACAAAGGAACTTGAGTAGTGTAATATGCTTTTACAGTAGATGAGATGCAGCACTGTAATTTTAATTTTACTGATGCTGATGCAGAAATAACACTTATACATCTTTAAAATTGGATTTCCTTAGCATAAGTACTGCATTTAAATGCAGTGTCTGTTGTTTTCAAAGATATTGTTGAAATAATACTCAAGTATATTGTGTGTGAGGATAAAAAATTGAAAAACAAATTAAAGCTATTACCATACAGCTAATATAGACATAAGTAAGGAAATGTGGGCTAACAAAAAAAATCTATTAAAAAACAATATACAGTTATCTTCCATCTTCCCCTCACCCTTAGAAAGCTTCCCACTTGATTATTTTTGAAATAATTCTGATATTTTTCCTATTTTATGTATCACATTTATTTATGATTATGTAGTAGCACCAGATGAAAACAGTAAGACCAAATAAAAGAAATACAGGAGAAGTTTCAAACTGACTGTGTTAATAACATGCTGTAAATATTCTAGCTTTCCAAGAAAAAGCAATTTCCAACTTCCAAAACCTTGCTATTATTTTCATAAAACAAAAAATCCAAGGAAAATAAAATAAAAAATCTTAAAGTTCCAGTGTACTGCTTTTGAATAATGTTATCTACAATTATAAGACAGACAGTCCATTAAATAGAAAAAAGATTTGTTTACATAAAGCAAGAGAGTACAAAAGCACAGCTTTTGTCATTTTGGTAATATTGCAGTTTTACAAACATATTGCATAGTATGTGTAAGAAAATAGTTCCCATCTTTATATATATTTATATACACAAGAATATCATTAACATGAAGGTTACAAATGAAAAATGATTGGCAGACCTTTACTGAGTACCGATTGAAACAATATGACACTCAAACTTCAATCCAACTTACATATGGGTTACAGTGAATCAGCTGATAACAATTCCATAGTCTAAGGTTTGGGGTTTTTTAAATTATTTTTTTTTATTTAGAAAATGATTTAGAATCTGTAAAAAACATAAAAAATAATACATGGTGTTAGCAACTGAATATCTTTAACATCCTTCATTAAATCCTTCTAGACATTTATGGCTGTATCTTCAACCCAGACTTAAAAGCCCTCTGCATCTGAAATGATTTAAAGTGGATTCCATTACCCAGTCAAGCCACTGTTTTGCAAGCAAAACAGTATAACTTCAGTTGAAACAAGCAATGTCTCAGCACATTTTGGAAAACACACTTTCATTTCCTCAGGAACAGCAAAAGATCCTTGTATGCACAAACAGTAAAGTAATTGCACCACATGGACAAAAAACCCTGGAAAAAAGTGAACGATCTACAGCTCAAAATGCTGCACAAATCTAAACTATGTTACAATTTCATGTTGTAATTACAACTTGTCATCTCTTCATTCCAACAGAATTAGTAGAAGCAGCAGTGTCATAGTGTTAGATATAACAGAAGTGTCAGTCTTTGGTCTTATCACTTAACCAATGAATGAACTGCAATACAAAACCATACAGCTAACAGTGCTCAGAGGGGTTGGCTGATGCTTTTATTTTCCTTTTTTTTTTTTTAAACAAGAAAGAGACAGTATCCTATAATACCATGACACAGATAATTTTACAGAAGATAAATCTATTGTATAGATTAAATACATGTAGCTAATAAGGTCTCTTCATATATTTCACGTTCTTAGAAGGATAACCCTGAAGAAGTCAAACAGCTGCAATACTATCTTAGTGGTTCCATACAAACATTCTAGTACAAAAAGAAGCTTTATTTGATACATGTATTCATATACTATGAAAAACCTCAGAGGAATATTTTAGCCACTGATTATTTTTTTTTTAAATTTCACTAATATTAATGCTTAAAAATATTCTAAGATCTTCAGTCTTTCCCTACAATTATCACAACAGAGTGAGCTGTTAATGGGAAACTCCTGCCTTAACCAGAATAAGAAGTGACATCTCTTTTCTAAAATACACAATCAAAATATTCAATCTGATGTTACCTAGAGAAACATTAGAAGGGGCTTGATCATAATTTGTGTGTTAGATATTATAAATGGCCAACAAGGACTGAAATAACTTGGAGGCAGGGTCAGAAATCTATGAGGAAGGTGACAAAAAGTATCTGAAAGTCTCCTATGGATTTGCACACACTGATCTCAGCATTATAAAACCAGCAGTGAAACAGCACAGCTATGGCTCCATGTTTTAACATGGTATTTGAGCTGAGATCTTCTAGTTTCCTTCTATATGAAATGACATTGTGGGATTATGCTATTTTTCTGATATTTTGGGGGCACGCTACAAGCAGAAAAGCTCTACTATTCACGTTTTCACTATTGCCAGCTTCAAACATTTAAAACCACTGGATCTGTTTCTCCTTCCACTCAGGAATGATGACAATGCTTACAATTATTGGTGTTTTAATGTTTTAGTTCTCTAAACGTGTTGAAGTCACTTCTCCAATACTCTCTGGAATCATGTGGGCTAGAAATATTCTTTAAAATGAAAACTGAGATTTTCTCCTTCTTACACTTTTCAATGGAGTTAAAGTAAAACATCAAAACCTGCCCATTTCCACCCAAGTTTGTGTAAAATTTATAAAGGTTGGGTCTTTCCATCCAGTAGGCAGAAACCTTTTTTGTACGTATTACAGATACATAATCACATAAGGTGAAGAGCAAACAAACAAACCAACAAACTAGACGGAAAATTCCTGATAATGTATCTGCAAGCCATCCTATGGGTTTATTTGAGGAAAAAAAAATAAATCTTAGCCTACTTGTGTGTGGCTTGTAAGAAGCCACAATTTAATTCACCAAATAGATTAGTCGCTATAATCTGTTTGTCCATTTTTTAAGCAACCTGTGTATGTAGGTGTGCATAGACAATGAATCCATGTAGATGTGTCCCCATATAGATCTGTATACTTTTCCTCCTGAAATATTATTTATCCACATGACTTTCACACTACCATTATATTACTTGTGTACATAAGAAAAAGAACTCCTATTTCCATACAGTTTTAATGGTATAGTGTATGGCTACACTTTCTATTGTTTTATTATCACCTTTGTCATTTGGATCTCTTTCTGTCTCTCTTACTAAAAATCCTCAGACTGCTAATATACCTTCTTGCAATATTTCCTAATATATTTTCTTTCCAAGTAAAAGAATACAATTCTCAAAGAAATAAAAAATCAGCTGTTAACAGCTTTCTTTTAAAGAGATAAAATAATCAATTTAAAATCTTCATTTAACTGGTAGAAACAGCAAATATAGGATTCTTGCTATGGGGTGAAATTCACACCTCTGAAGAGGGCCAATGGAATGGCAGGCACCAGTCAAGCCGTGGACACGTCTTGTGCTGGTCTTCTGCACAGGAGTGAATTTCACCTGAAGCCAAAACAAAATCAACCTTATTAGGTGGAAATAAAATAGAAAGGTAATCACAGTATTAATTTGCTCATTTTCTTTTTTTTTTTTCCTCTAAGAATAAAAAATATTGCTTAGAAATACCCACCTGCCCTGACTTTAGAGTTACCTTGCAAAAGCCATGATTGCATTGGTGACCTTACATTCAGAAGCCTCTAAAGCTACGTGCTAGGTGAGGTAATTGAAAGGATAGAATTAAAAAGCACACTTACCTCATATAATCAAGCCATCTTCCACAATAGGGAACATTTTTATACTGTTTTACATTCCTGGGTTCTGCAAGTTTCAAGATAGTCTTGTTAATCAATGTTGCAATAAATGTACCAGCAGCATACCAAAGCATTTTTTATAAGATTTCAATTACCAGCCAAGTCAAACGAGTATGAACATTGACACAAGAAAGAAATCCCACATCAAACTTGTCAAAATGGGAAGTCAGTAGTGAGATCTGAGTGCAAATGGGGCTGCATAATTTAAACACAGGCCTGATAAAAGTCAATGTAATAGAAGTGTACTCTTTAATACTGAATGTCATTTAATATGTCTTTTTAGATATATTACTATTACTTTGAAAAGCTTCGCAGCAGACGGTAAACAAAAGAGGATAATAAATGTGAATGTCATACCAGTTGTTAGTGCAGTGCTTCTCAGCATCACACATTACATTAGTACTGGAGTTTGTACTGTGTTCAAATGGCAGCAGTCAGACATAGCTAGAAAATGGACAGGATGCTCCTTAGAAGACTTTTCCCTTGTTTTTGCATTTGCCAATTTTAAATACCTTGTGAAGAGCAACACACTGATCGACAAACATATCATCAGTATTTCCCCTCTTTACCCTGTTCTTTTCCAGAAACTGTATGTTCTACTTAAAGCAATCGCTGCACATGCAGTAGCCACGAAAATACTATGTAAGGCCGTTCAGATCTGACAAACGAGAGCAGATGTCTTTTTAACTCTGAAAGGTAATATTGCTGAGCACTTCCAAAATTTACCTAGTATACAAAACCCTAGACTTAGTAGACAAAGAGTAACAACACACTTTGAAAGAAACCAAACTCAGGGAGGGATTCTGTCTCTTTTTGTGTTAAAAACCGTTTACTGAATTTAATTGTTTAGTAAAGCAAGCATCACACAATGCTTCAAAATTTTAAAATTCAGGGATAAAAGTTTACATCCAAAAAAGATGAATGGAAAATTGTGCTTTCAGACAATAAAGTTATTTATCATACAGGGGGAACCAATTCATCTCACCGTCATATTCTGGGCAAATTTGTTTATGTACTGTATATATATATATATGTGCAGTTCATATCCAGGTCCTGCAAAAATCTAAAACTATGTGCTTCACTTCATGTAGCAAAGGCACCTGTGTTATTCTCCCTTTTGGACAAAAGGTGATATTATGTTCCAGGTTTCCTGATGAAGAATACATTGATTTCTGAATATCTCACTCCCATCTCTACGTTGAGTGGCCACGCAAACCACAAGAGAAGGCAGCGCCGTATTCCTGCTTACACTGGAAGAAGTTGCTCTGCAGGCCGTTTGAAGCGTCGGACTTGTCACAAGGGAAACCGAGCAGAACTGTGAAGCAGAGGGACAGTAACAAAAAGGCTATTCTGGTGTGAGGAGAAACGGGAGTCTTTCTAGCTCCACAAGCAGATGTTGCTACTGGATTGACATGTGGAGCCTGCTCCTGCTGGGGACAGGTAAAGTTTACCGTTGGGACAGACGCAGAGCTCATAGATAGTCTGGCGAGGAGCCGAAGAGCTGGGGGAGGAGGAGGAGGAGGAAGAGGAAGAGGAGGAGGAGGAAAAGGAACCCACTGGTAGATTTCCCAGGCGGATTGTATCTGCGTCTAAAAATATCTACGAGGAAAAAAAAAAAAAAAGGAATATTTCTTTCAGCGTGGTGACATCTTTTAAAGACGTGTTTTGAGGCAGTCATGAGTTTTTTAGAAATACAAAAAAAAAGGAAACATTTTACTAGAAGTATTAAAACTATTATTAACAATATTAGAAATAATGATTTTTTAGAAATAAAAAAGCCGTCAACATTGTTTTTCAACTGTGTGCAGTTGTATAGCCATTAACACTCATTACTACAGTATACACAAATACTTCACGCAACATGTTTATTCAGATACAAGCAGTGTCATACAAAAACATTTTGACAATATGCTCGAACAGGTTGAATTTTCACTTTTACATCTAATGATTGAAATTTATTCATTCATGGCAGTAGCATATTCTTGCTCTGGAAGAATTTGTATTTTAATAAGTGTGAAGTGATATTGAAACACATTCCCCAGTGAGTTCCTGTAAGCAGCTGGAAATATGTGCTAAACTGTGCTAAATTGTAGGGGCTTAACAACAGCTACATCCAGAGAATAATTAAATAAGGGTACAGAGTCATACGCACAAAATAAAGAGCATATTTGACCTAAATTAAGAGGAGAAAAGAGCTCAGGTTGAAGTCTTATTAAGAAGGTCACCAGGCTATACCCATGTGTTTCTGAACATTGAATATGATTTTAAAAAAAAAAAAAATTTAAAATATCCTTCCTTTGGAAATAACATAAGTCAGTATGAGACTGTAAATACCAGCAATGTTCATGAATGTGTATTGAGATATGCAATATTTACACTTACGTTATATTTTCAGGGTGTTGAAAAAAAAACAACATGAAATTAGGTAACTAAAGCAGGAAAACCTCGTGTCTTCCCCTGGCACAGAGGAGTTTCCAGCTGCTTAAAGTTTATTCTTTATTTATGGAAGGAGTAAATGAGAGCCAAAGTATGATCAGTCATTACCTCATGTGCAGACTATGAACTTCAAGAAAAGAAGTAACAAATCAAAATGCTTTAAAGCCCTGCAGATAACAGTACAGAACTTAGGAAAAGGTGAGTTCCTTAAATACTTACTAGTCTTTATAAGGTATTGAAAATCAACAAAGGCAACTTGACATAATTTATAACACAATGTTGGCAGTACATGGAAAGCATTTGAGGAGATATGGAATGTATTGTTTTTTCTACAGGAGGCAAGCATTATTTTGTGGTAAAATCAGAGGTACACGGCAGAAAGGCAGTGCAGAAGCACTCCTAATCCCCTGCTGAAGGACAGCAGGCTGGGAAAAAATTGAGGAGAGAAGATCAGATAAAATTCCATACTGATGCACAGTCATGTTACCATTCACAGCAGAAGCACTGCAAATGACTGGGATCATCAAAGGAAATACAGGCTGAAAGTAGGCCCAAACAATACACACACACACCCCCCATTGTGAGTTCTCCAGCTTCCAGAGTAAGGTACTGTAATTTCTGGGAATTTACACCAAAACGGACAGAAAGACAGAATCTCAGAGGCACAGGTGACCACTGCATGGCACGGTACTGGTTTTAATTCACATCCTGACTGATAGAGGAATTGATTACAAAACTAAAATGCAGCAAATTATTATCTATATTCTGGAACTCATACGACAAAGGAATTAGGTATTTATACACATGCACACACTTTAAAAGTTCAGTATCAGAGACCTGAAATAAGCAGGAGTTGAAACCCCTGCAGAAGTAATTTAGATGGAAGGAACGTGGATGGTGACGAGAACAATTTAATAATGTTCTGCTAGGATAACAACTGAAGAATAAGATTAAACACGTAAAAACATTCAGCTGATCTAGGAGTAAATGTGATAGTAACTACAGCAAACATAATAAGAAACAAAGTAACAGATGGGAAAAAAAAATTTGATAGGAAACTAGAAGCTAGGAATTGGTAAAATGTAAGAAGGAAATAAAGGACATAATCATCAGTCAGTGGAGTGACAGGTAATAAAAAGCATTCTCTCACTTCTCACATCTAGAATAAATGTTAACAAGTCCACTATTAATGTAGCAATGGTGGAGTTATCAATAGTGTTGGGCAAAAAAACCCAGTAGCATTCAACAGTGTATGCTCTATGTAAGTATACATGTATCTTTTACACCCAATAGTGTTCAACGTAGTTCTGTGCTTGGACAAAGATCAAGTACTGATGTCAGAACATGACTGTGATGAAATACTTTCAATTTCAAGAGTAACTGAACAGGATATTAAACACGAGCAAGTAATGTCATATACTTTTAATCAGCCACTCTTGATAACTTTTAAAAAATAGATCTCAAAAAAAATTATCTGAGCAGCCTTTTGGACTTCTAATACTGATTTTCAGTAAGACCTGATATACTTGGAATATCAAAGAAGATAAGAAAAAGACTA
This sequence comes from Tringa solitaria, assembly GCA_026413425.1. Taxonomy (NCBI): domain Eukaryota; kingdom Metazoa; phylum Chordata; class Aves; order Charadriiformes; family Scolopacidae; genus Tringa; species Tringa solitaria. Next base: position 70,389,651 of record JAOXJM010000033.1, read on the forward strand.
TCCCTCTGCTTTTTTTTTTTAAAAAAAATGGAAGCAGGAGATATTAGAATATTATATATGTAATTATAAAAGGCACTTTAGTGTAGAAGACATACATGTAAAATAATCCAACAACGATACAAGATTAGCTATTTGTACTTTTGACAGAGACTGTGACTGGCCATTTTAACAGTTTAGCTGCAGTGGAGATGGGGAAGGATCATGGGAAATCTGTAAATGGGTTCTAAAAGAAATTTCTTAATTCAAACAAGAACTAACTCAGAAAAAAATAAATCAGAGACGATATGTGTCAGGCTAGATGGAAATCTCTTGATGAGAGTCCTGTAGTGTACTGCTCTAACGCTTTAATCCAGTGGACTTTGCTCCAGTGTGCATTTACAATACAATGTAGCTGGGTTATCTTGCTCATTAAATTAAATGACCTTTTTAAGCGTAGCTGTGCATGCTTTTCCACTGGTGCTTGCAAATTTCACACTGTGATGCAGATCAGCCCAGGCTTTTTCTTGTGTCATAATCTTGAGTGGTAGCTCTCGGCTCCTGTCCCACCATGCATCCCAGAACATCTGGTGAGCAACGTGGATATTGGGGTACAGAGTCTGAGAAATACTGACGTGGCTTCTTGTGAGGGTGTCTCTGCTGCAGCGAGTCTAACAAGCTCTATGCATTTGTAGAAAGATGGAAAAACCATGCAATTTAAACAGACTCCTATAGCTAATTCCTTGGGATTGCCAGAGATGAAGTGGATTAATAAAGACGGTTTAAAGCCAGCATTAAAATCTACTCTGTACATATGTTGTCAAGGTTATAAATTAAAGACTAAATTTAGAGATGCAGCATTGCTATCTATTAGTCAAGCCAGGGTCGAAATATATGACCACGATAGCCCAGTATGTAAAGAATTTCAGAGGAACATAGTCCATGTTTGAGGATCTATCCTCTCTGCTCCTAGCTTCTGCTAAAAGCTTAAATTCATGGCCAAAAAGTTCTCCAACATCAGTAAAACTTAAACTACTTACCATTTTATGCTTGCTGTTATGAGGTGTTTAAAGTGAAGTGGTAAGACAAAAATCTGAAGAGCATTATATTCTCAGGGAACACTGTTGCTAGATGACAGTAGTTAATGGAAGTGCCTGTGTACACCGTCTTTCTCTAATCTTTTGTGCTGTGAAAAGTGTGAGATAAGGCATTTAATCCTTCATATGCATCTCTTTCTGAGAGTCTCACACCTCAGCAGATAAATAGGCCAGGATAAAAACAAAAAACTTTCATCTGTTCGTGAAACACTGGAGGAGACTGAGAGATTACAAAATGGAAAAGGCAGCCGCTACTCAGAGAAATGCAATTTCACATCAGAGAGCAGAGCATCGAGCAGCACCATTCCCCCTAAATACCTAAGGTTTAGAAATCCTAGATCACTGCTTTGTCTTGTGCATCTTAGTGCCAAAGAAAATATATTAGCCCTACGATATTTATAAGTAGACCTGATTTCTGACTAATTAAACTGGCAAACCGAATCAGCCTGCAGGGTGGGTGATAGGAATGGAAAAAAGGTACTCTTTCATGTACATTTTTTGCTAACAGAGATCTGCAATTCACCTGCTCATCAAACTGTGTTGTTAATCTGAACAGATGGGAAAAGGAGGGGAAGGCAAGCCAAAGAAATACAGATTACCTGCAAGCCAAAGAACTAAATTGAAGGAGAGAACTTTCAGTGGGCAAGATACGGTCATGAGGCAAAAAATCAAATATTCCTACAAGTCGTTTCATACAGAGATATGAACCTGCCATATATAAAAGTTGTCCCTGGCCCCTTGACTAAGTCCCCTCAAGAGAGGAGATGATAGGCAAAGTTGATAAAGCCAAGTGAAAGAGTTAGGATTTATAAATATTGAAGAATTTTCTGTATTCATGTGCAGTTTGATTAGACAGATAATTCGACAGAGCTGCAAAGGCATATTTCAGGGCTAGTATAGGTAAGAAATGGCAGGAAACTGGAGGAAATGTGGAAGAAAAGAAAGAAAGGTGAAAGGTTGGCATTCATTAATCAGTATGCGGAGACAGTGTAATGACACCTCACTAAATAAACTTTTTGGGTTCCCTTAGGCTCTTCAGAATTAATCTGAATTGTAGCAATGCAAGATTTTGTCTAGTGTTTTTGCTATTCTCCATATAAGAAGCATACAAATAAGATTATATAGATCCGTTACTAGACTTAACTATATTATTTTCATGTTCTGGTATGAAGATGAACGGTAGCATAAATTGCAGTACTTTAGTTGACATGGGCTATTTGTTCTAACACTTGCTTGTGTTTTTGACATTTATTTTAAAACCATTCACATAAACTACCTTTCATTAAATCTGAAAGATAGTTCTGAGAAAAAAGAAATCATAATGGAAAATTAAAATATTAACTTGATAGCATATCACTGTAAAATCTAAACTCATGCTGGCAACCATATCTTTTATAATGATAAATAGTATTGAGGAACTATTAGATCAAAAGATCTGGTACAACCTGTGTATTGAAAATATATTCTCTACAGCAGTAGGATTAATTGACCATAAAACATATGAGACCTTTAGGTCAAATCATGGTCTGGTGTGGTGAATTTTCTCTTTCTAAAGATTATACTGGATACACCTGGACAGAGACACCCTGGAAAGGTTATTGTTTTGCTGACATTGCTCCCGTTCCCACCTCCATCTTACTCCTGGAACTACTGACAACTGAAAGTGATTTGAAAGTGAACATATATATATATGTTAAATATAACATTGTACACTAGTGAAGTGTACAGTTCCTGCTTGAAAGGAGGAATTTATGTTTTCAATACTGAATTGGTGTTTATGAGAATCAAGTTTCATTTTAAGTACACATTCTTGTAAATTCATGTTAAATGAAGACAAGTATATATTGTAACTTCTGAGTTATAACCCCAGTGCAGTTTATACGAGTAGCTACTGAAGCAAAAAAATTCTGATGTATTTATTCCTTCTATTAAGGAAATCATATTCAGGGATGATCAAATTGGTTTGCTGTGAACATTGACCAGAAGAAGTTTACAAGCTCCAGTGTTTATGGAATGCCAATGGTAGTCTTGTACAAAATAATTCTCAGAATCAAATTCTACATAATACTAGATGTTTTTGCAAATTCGTTCAATCAGGGGACAGATGTGACTTCTTTGTGATTTATGTACCCAACCCAGAAAGGGAAATGTGTTTGGAATATTTGTGCTTAGTGTTCCGAGTACAAAAACTTATTAATTAATTACCATTCAAATCAGAAATAGATTAAAATGTGATATTAATAGAAAAATGTTTTATTTATATAAGAAATTATTCATTGTCACTTTTTTTTTGTCTCTCTAATAAAATGGCTTATGCTGTCAGTCTTCAAAATTTGCCCTGAGCAAACAGTTCAAAGATGGGTAATATCAGTTTAAACACTTTGGGTTTGTAGTTTGGGAATAATATCTTTTGGTTGTAGACTTCTACATAAAATTGCTTTTCATTTTAAATTAACTTACACAATAAGAATCATTTTAAGCCCAAAATGAAAGTTGTTGTTTAAAATAACATGGCATTAAATAATTTTAAATATCTGTCAAAACATCTTAATAGAATTTTTGAAACCAATAATTAAAAAAAGGCAGAAATATTTCCCTTCATTTCCACTAATGTCTTTCCTCCCAGACAACAGTGACAAGTCAACTGGTTAATACCATGAAAGAGGACTTTGAAAACAAAATGCACCATGCAATTTTTAGACAATTTTTGGTGAATAAACTGGATCGTTGAGCTCTACAGCCTGCCATTGGTTATGTTCTATTGAACTCACTTTATGCACATGAAACATTTAAATTTTTTTTTTGTAAACATTTAATCTCAGACAAACATAACTTGGCTGAATTGAACTAATCTAGGAAATGTTGTTATCTTTGATCAGCCATACCTCTGCAGTCATGGCAAGCAGCTTGCAGAACAAGGTAATTCCATTTCAGTGTATTTAGATAATTTTAAAAATCCTCTTTTTTATCTCCTTCAGAATATAAAAACCATCTATGCATACATACACACACAAAAAAAAAAAACAAACGCAAAGCTTTAAAATG
>JAOXJM010000033.1:70396706-70411548 GCA_026413425.1 Tringa solitaria
GTTTTGGGACTGTTTTTTTCTCTTTTTCATTTTCGTTTGAGTACTACTTTTCCCCTCTGGCAATATCATGAAGGGAAAGATCAAAGAAACACATTCTAAATGAAAGATTTATGTTAATAAACGTGGGAAACATACTAGATGGGGCCAGGTATGGATTTATGGAGGACAAGCAGGAAAGGTTACAGGAAGCTGTAGCCCCTGCAATAAAAATACTCACAGAAAGCACAAGGGAGAGAGAGGACGATATTTACTATTAAAGGAGCATTAGACTGTCCTTACTGCTACCTTGGCAACTTAAGGAAACGGTCACAAAGACTTCATATTTAGAGAGGTGTTAAGTCAACATGAGGAGTTCTGGGAAGAGTTGGCTTTTGGAGAAAATCAGAAGTAAGATGGGCCATGTGGTATATAAATAATTGAGACTCTGAATTAGGAAAATATTGTGCTTTAATTATGCAGGACAGATACTTGCATAAATAGAAAAGTGTTATCAAAGTAGGCCTTTGATGCAGTATATTGGCCAAAAATGTTCCTGTCTGCATTCTAATGCAAAGAGTGTGCATTGCAGGGGATTATCTATCACAGATGTGAATGCTAGTGGTGTTTGCTGTTGCTTATTTGGACAGTTTGTAAATTATCTGGGAACATTTAGTAGAAAATACAAAATACAAACACAAAAACTTTCTAAAGAGCTCCATTCCTAAATGTATATTTACATTAAAGAACCAGTTTTCCAAAAATGCTGTAACCTGGCAAGTCCCACTGAGAACAATTTGAAAAGCTATCCATTTCTCTAAATTACCTAATAGGAATCTGAGAGCCTTTGATACAACTTGCACAACTTTTTTTTTTTCTTTTTTTTAATGTTACATCATTTTAAGGATTGAAGATGAAAGGACTCTCGTACCAGTAATCTTTCAAGCACTTCTGCAATACATGGATTGCCAACCAAACCAGTGACCCAATTTAACATAATTTTCATTTGTTCACACAGGTTTACACATGAAGAATCTATACCAAAAATCTTTTTACAAGTTGATCACTGAAACAAGGCACTGATGAAACAATACAGTGAACATACCATTGAAGTACTCTGTCTCTCTTACAGAGACAGTAACAGTTCAAGGAAATAAATCATGTGCAGAGCAAACTTGCTAAACCTCTTCATCATGGTTTAATGAGGTTTTAGTCAAAATTAATCCAAATTTCACTCTCTTAGTTGGTCAGATTCATCCAACGTAATTTTTTACCATTGTCACTTAGCTGTCTCAGTCCCAGGACTATGCTGAAGGACTGGGTAGCTTTTTCCTTGACTCCTAGATTAAAATAAATTCTTATCTTTTTTAATTTAACTAAACTTTTTTTTTTAAGTGTGAATGAAACTTAGTGATTCAAATATTTGCAAAAGCAAATAAGTATTAATTGCACAACCTAAACCAAAATTACTTTAATGTAGGCAAATGCAGAACACTTCTTGTGATGTTTACCTTGCTGCTGAATAAACTGTCCTCACATTGTTTGCATTAAGCTAGGCAGAGCTGTAGAACATTCCTCTACTGGTTGAACTTACCTCCCCTTCTGTGGACTGTAAGTGCAGTTCTTTCCTGCAGGTAGCCTTTAAGTCTCCTGCAGCTGCATTGACTTGTACTCCCCTGGGTGCTTCCATCACCAAAGATCTAGTAGGAGATTCAAGTCTGAAAGACAAAAACAAGCACTGAGAAAAAAAGCCACTGAATCAAACCATCAAAAAAACATGCAGCCCCAAAATCCAAATATAGATACAAGTGTATTTTGAAAAGTGAAGAAGTAAAAATTAGAGATAGGTGTGATTCTCTCACTATTGTCTACAGCCCACAGAAAGAAAAAAATAAGTATGTGTTTAAATCTATCTGTATTTAAGAGAGCATTTAAGCATATACTGCTCTAAGCTTGTCTGCTTGGTGATTCCTTCCGGCATTAATACCCAATTTACTTGACTGTACCAATACGGAAACATAAGATTCAACACTTCTCTGTGAGTACTTCTGTAACAACAGGTTAATAACCAAAGTCTACTTGGTGACCAACGACAAATGTTCATCTAAATAAAAATAAAACGCTTAAAAAGTTTTAAACATTGATGCAAAACTGATGAGAATGACTTAGCCTTCATAGGCTCATTTGCATTTCAGATAGGTGTTGCAGCATCATGTATGAAGAGCAGACGAAAAGAAAATCTGTAATGTCTCTATTATTGTGGTTTTTTGCATGCTATTTTTCTGTTCTGCAAAATACTCATTATGCTCTTTAACCCTGTAATAACAGGGTTAAAATGCTTATCTTACCCCAAGGCAGCTACTGTTGTTCTACTCCTGTCAACCTTTCCATTTCTCTCTGTACTCCTCCATCAACCCACACGCAGAACTATGATACTTGCCTAGCTATGTTCTCTCTCAGTACCGTACAAGTTTCTCTTGGAAGGGAAGTACTAATGCAAGGATTTCATAGCAGTGATGCTCACACACTGAACAGGAAAGATTATCGGATGAAAACTGTATTGAACTAGAAAATAAAAATTTGGATTCTGGTTGTGAGCAGCTGTAGACTTACTGCATAGCCCCTACCACGAGTAAGAGAGATCTTTTAATCCTTTTATATCCCAATAATATAATGACAGAACACAGTTCCACTTTGCCTGAAAAAGGCTTTTTGTAAGATGAAATATATTAATGATAGAAATGTCTAGAAAAAGTAGCTTGAAGAAAACACTGTGTTTCCCTCTTCAATAAATTGTATTTTAAGTGTTAGGTCACATCCCTCCAAAAATATAATGAAGTACTAGATGTATAAAGGAAAGAATTGTTTGACAAAGAATTTGCTACAGAAGAGCCAAATGAAAGATCTTTCAAGCAATGGAACAAGAGAATTTCAGTGTATTTCAACTATTGAATTTTGTAGGTGTACAGAATAGTGATGGATTATCATTTTGAAAGCAAAATGCCACATTTGCATGCAAAATAAGCCACTGAGATGCTGTCTGCAAAATATTTCTGTTTGTTACATGTCACTGACACTCAACAGGGAAAGGGAAAAAAAAAAAAAAACCAAAACAAAACAGGAAAGCAATTATTTAGCAATGCAAAAAAACTACTGAAAGCAGGTACCCAGCTAAAGGAAAACAGTATTTGTAGCTACTTATATAAAAAAAGCATACACAGGAGACATGTAGATAGAAACAGTAGAAAAAGCTATATTTCTGTTAGTGCTAAACTATTTTCTTAATTTTTTTACAATCTGTAGGGAGAAGTTGAGAAAGGTTCTGCAGTTCTTTGTACCAGGGAATAATCTAAATATCATGAATTATTTAATCATGTACATGAGTGTTTTTCAGGTAGCGATTTGTGAACTTCTTGTGTCTATAATAAAGCAGAAAAACAACTTCCAAAACCTTTTAGAAACCATATAACCTCTAAGGTTTAGAAATTAGGTTTTTGAAAGTACTATATTACCTTAATGAGGTTTTACCATGAATTTAAAAGGAAAATGAATTGCATAAGTGTTAAATTATTAGATATTTCCATTACATATTTTGTAGCAGCATATTTTTGTGATTTATAACCTACTTTCCAGGAATATAAACAATTCTCAGTGGTTTCATCTGCTGTTTCATAATCATGAAGACAAAAATGCTCTTAACTACATTTACTGCATTGAATTGATATTTATTCGCAAAGTCACAAATATTTCTGGTTTCATAACATCAAAACTACTCTCAGATCTCAGACCTCACTGAAATTTTCTGCAGAAATTTTCACAAGAAACTGTGATTTTGTTGAAAAATATTTTTTTTTTCCATGACACTGTATAGATCAGAGCTGTTTTGTTTTCTTTCATTGCTATTTTTCATGAACTACATTAACATAAGTGAATTCCAGTTTTTCTAAGATGAAGACAACTGGGCAATTAATTTCTGAACTTGAGAAGAAGTTGTAAATACCAGCTTCCTACAGACTGTGGAGAAGAAATTTCTTTTTCAGACAATAGATTTTTTTTTAGTAGTTTCCTGAAATCAAATAATATGGTAAAAATGTCAATGAATGATGATGATCAGCAGAGCAGTTTTTAAAACACACTCATCTATTAGTAAAATTGAATGCCTAATCTGTTTTACAGTTTCTAGTTTACTCTTCTTGTTATTATTCTTTGGATGATCTACATCTGAAAAATGACTTAGCTGTGCAATCTGCAGCATACTACCGGAAATGCAAAAGTCTATAGATATAGAGAAATTATTTCCTCAATGTTTTGAGATAAATTATGTTTGATATGCAGCTGCTTTAGAATATTTTTTCTTTGTAATATTTCTGAAAGCTTTAATCTCATCTATAAACTTATTGTAACACTCCACATTGTAACACTCATCCCTCTAAGGAAAAGTGCATTATTACAATAGCATATCAAGAACTTGCTTTCCTTTCAGATTTAGTGATGGATTGTCACAGTAGCATTTATTATGAGTGAGTCCTATTCATATAATTTAATTTCTCTTTCCCAAACAACAAACAGCTGTGATGGAGAAGGTAACTACTGCTGTTACTAAACAGAAAATACAATACTGTAGGAAAGACAAAGAAGCTTTTAAAAGAGTTTTTAAAATAATATATTTGGTAAATTTGCTATATGTGATGCAGCCAGATGCATCCAGAGAAGACAAGGGGTTTTTTTTCTTCTTAATTATCGATGGTTAATTTGTGAAGAAAGATAAATTTCTAAGGATCAAAGCTATATAAATTTGAGTTGAATTCATTAAAGAATTATTGCTAAAAGAGGAAACTTTTCAAATATCTTGAATATATTCTTTTGATGGTATTAAAATATTTCCCATCAGAAATGGAGAAACATTTATTTTTCATTTGGTATTTTCTGTTTATAAGCTGACTCAGACTGTATTAGGGAAAAAATAATTTAAAAAATAAACCAAAAGGTTTCATTTCGGGTTTTAAGAAATATTTTAGATTTACCTCATTTATATCCCTCAAACTCACATGAGATGTAATTTATCTATGTTAATTTTGCTCTGTTGGCTAGCAGAAGGTATTTCTTAAAATAGAAGAAATAGAAGATTCCCCTGTGCAAATGTGAATAATTTATTTGTTTCATGTCTATTTAAGCAGTGGATCCAACCAATGATTAGTAAAAAGACTGAAATAAACCTCTACCAATTTGGAATTTGTATTCAAAACAGACGATTAAAAATTATGCTGTCAACTAGAGATCGCACATGTAAAGCAGGTACTCATTTCCCCTTTACTGGCATCTTTACACCTGGGGTTCAAGAAATACTTCAGTACTGCCAAGTATTTACCTTTTATATATGATGGTCTTGCCAACATACGTTGTTGTGGCTTTTTTCAGTTAGCATAGGAATCCTGTTGTTAAAAAAAAAGTTTTGCAAATATAAAACCAATGGAAAATCTACACATTGACTTGGTAACCTGTTTGTAGATTTCTATAGATTAAAATAATTGTGACATCGATCTTTCTGCCTGTAACTAAAGAGTTGTGGCAAATTGGTACTGCAGAGAGGTGAGATAAACAAAGAGGAGAAGGGAAGGCAAATGGATGAGACAAGCCTTTCTCTCTCCCTCATCCTACTTTTTCCTTATAAACGAGCACTCCCAAGCCCAAAACCCCACGGAACGCAGGGTCTTCCCCTTCCACAAGTGAAACAGTTTTGTTCCATATTAGAATTCAGAATTTTTTAAAAATATAATTTTGAAAATATTGTTTTCCATAAACCTCAAACTATTTTAAATATATAGTGTTTCCATTTCTATTATTAGGAAAAGAACAGCTGGCTGCCCTGATGCTCAAGAAAACTGATTTCAGGAGTCCTCCAGTGAGACCAAGAGTCTTTAAAGAAGTCCACTGAACACTCATGGTGTTATGTACAATTGGAGTTTCCATTCAGTCTGTGTTCTGGAAGTCAGGCTGCAAACTGCAGTAATATCCATAAAGAATAACCAGGGCCTATTATGATCATGATAACAAAAAAACTGGAAGCCATTTTTTAAGATACTGGAACTATTCAAACAGAGGATTCTTGATTAGCTGCATTTGACATCACAGTGGGAATGCTATGAAAATTAAATTACTGCTCACTCGTCTTAGTATCATAATACCTACAAGATTATACATACACTTTTAAACATATATATGTGACTAAAAATCTCTTTTTGATACATTTACATATATTGTTTTTACATGAATTTACACGTATCATAACATGCACCTCTGCAAGTTGAATATGAATCAGTGCTAGAATAGTTATTTTTCCTGAAGCTTGTTGTATTTGTATATTTTTAACCAAAAGATTGTATTTTCAGGATGAAATAATTGTTTTCATTGAAATAGAAAGGTAAATGTGCAGGCCTTGTGAATCCTTAGTATGTTCAATGATCATCAGCTATCCTTCATCAAGAAGCAAAATTCTTCTATGTTAAGTTCTCTTTGATTTGCGTGGGAACCAAAACTTTAAGGACACAATTTGGCTCTCTATTTTGCAACTTCACAGCACAAGTCTTAAGTAAAGAAAATTAAAGAAATGTTTTACGCAATAAGTAATGGCCTAAACCAGTAAATATCAACATGACTAATGCCCTAAACCAGTAAATATCAACATTTTTCCAATACCCAATTTTGCAAGTCATGGACAATAAATAAAGAGAAAACTTCTTGACTTAAATTAGAGCAGTGGAATGGTATTCAGTATAGCATTTCATGTTATGTCCATGCTCTGCATGTCACTGACTTTGGCATGTGTCAGCATGCCCTTATTATAATTCCAGAAACTCTCATTAACCCAGAAATCACCTCACTGGGCTCAAATCTGACTTCTAATTGCTCTGTACATGCCACTCTTTTCAGTTCAGTGGGTCTGCAGTAGCATAGTGACACTTGAAACAACTGAATATTTTAATGTTATTTGACATAGATGATAAATCAGAAAAACAATTTCCCCACATGGGGAAATAAAGGATGTCTTCTGAGAACATTAAAAATATTAGTTGCTAAGGAGGAAAACGAAGAAATAAAATGTCATTGAAGAGTTTTCATGATTTTATTAAAGGACTAGAAAAAGGGAAGAAGCATCAAGGAAAGGTAAGGAGTGTTGGAAAGAGCAAATGTTTAAAGCAAGAGCTTGACAAAATAAGCAGGTGATGTGGGAAAGGTTAAAGAGAACTTAATGCATGGATGTTTCTTAGAGGGAGTGAGGGCAGAGCCAGAATAGCTAAAGACAGGGAAACTATCAAAATCAGAAATAATACTAAGAAATACCGAACCAAAACCCTAACTGGAGTCTCTGGTAGTAGAAAGTCATGCACGAATGTAAAGTCTACTGAAACTCAAACCTTTGAAAATCAAGAAAAGGAGTAGAAAGATAAAGTTTAGAATGTAAGCTTTCATTTCTTCGAGAAATACCACAAAATGCTTAAAAGTCTAAGCTTTCAGGCTGTGAGACAAAGATCTGCATGTGAGACAATCCAAAATAGTCCCTTAAAGAAAGGTAAGGGAAAAGGATTCCTTATGGCCCTAACATCTTAGAGCTACCTTTATTCCACCCAAAACTTCCCCTTCCCATAATCTTCCTTACTTTTGTTCTGACCTGAAACCCCTTCTATACATGCCCTGCCACTCTGCTAAGCATCCTTACATGAAGTTGAATTTCTTTCCAGAAATAGTTCCATTACCTGAGTTGCCTCTCAGAATATATTTTCTTAAAATAGAAATCTATCTTGTCAGAAAGAGACTGAAGCAACATGCCCACAGATAATGCTCAAGTGGCTGTCAAGAGTAAGATCTGAACATAAAGTGCCCGGGGGAGGCTGAAGAGCAGAACTGGTCTCTTTGAACTACTGGAAATGCATACGAACCGGTTGACATAAAATCTTCTCAGTTTTGAAAACCATTAGCTTCCCATGATTAGGAAATGACAGTCCAGACCACCTGTAATTTTCTAATGATATTTTCAATATTGTTTCCCCAAGGGCCTTAAGATTATATAGACAGGTATATCTTAGCTGAGATAAATTGCGACATGGTTTTGATCCACATCTTGATGAAACTACATCTCATGTGGAAAATTATTCTGCTGAAACTCCTTCGACAGGTTTGCATCAACCCCTGCAGAATAAGCATAGCAGAGAGCTTGGAATAGACTCTCTAGTGGCTCGTACTTGGACTGTACCTAAACAGACCAAGAAGAAAGCAGCCCATCAAAAAAAAAAAATCAGAAAACATTTAGTGAGTTTACTTTCAGTCATGTTTTTAGAACTATATAGGCAAGAATTAGAGAGAGACTTTTTTACCTTCTGCAACACAAAATAGAGTAGGAGACTCAGAAAAAGCCAAATAGCTTTTTTCTTTCTTTTTGGCAAAGAATTCTATCTTGATACACAACCAAGGACAGAATGATAATTGGAAGATAAGACATGCAAAATCATTCATTCTTCTCTACCACTTAGGCTACCTCTGCAGTTCTGTGTATAATTACAGATATAAGCAACAGGACCTGTTTGGTGAAATGCAGAACTAATATTTTTATAAACTCATGTACTCCCTAGAGCTACCCACCACACAACCCCCCATCCTCTGAACCACCTTTTTCTTATACCCCATCGGTATGAGCTTCAAATCCTTTGTCTGGCTTCAACATGGTGCTAGGACAAGAACTCAAACCATACCCTCTACACCTACAACCACAGCACCGCTAGAAAATCCATGTCCTCCATGTACTATAACCATGACCCAACCATGAAGTAGGATATGTTAGAATAATACTAGCTGATTTTCTTAGCATCTCTAGTTAGACACTGGCTTGCAGAAAATACATATAAACTTAAGGATCTTTTACCTTGCCATCAGATAAGGATGACACTGCCTATCTGCTTCGCAAATTGTCAGGAAGATGAGGGGAGTGAATAGATAGACAGCAAAATTAAGACCCCTTGTTTTCTTGGGAAAGTGGCTAAAGAGTAATATAAAAAATGTAGATACTCTTGGGAAGGAGAAAAAGAACAACCAGAGTGAGAAAAACTGCGGAGAAAATTAGTATAAGGAAAGACTAAGGAAATTAAAAGTTGCTTAAACAAAAAAATATATTTATCCCTTTTTATTATTGCAGTAGTAAGCTTATTCACTTAAAAGTGAATAAGCTAAGAAAGACAGGAAATAAAAATATTATAGCTGTTACAGCGGCATTACTTGGTCTTAATGATGTATAGTACAAGTTTTATGGGCTGGAAGTAGTGTATCAAATCATATTTAATCAGAAAAACTACAGCAAAAAAGGAGTATGCAGGTACAGTGGAACAAGACTGCATTTGGTTTAGAGTCCAAAGCATTTCAGAAATGAGTTCTGGCATACCTAGTATCAGCCCCCAGGCACTGAGGAGAGTTGCTTAACTTCCATTAAAAAAAACAGTCAAATACATCGACTTGCAATACCTGTTGAAAATGAAATACTTGATCAAAGCATGTGCTTTCGTATCTAGTCCTAGGCTGGATCTACAGAGAACTAGAATTTCTTGACCACACAGCAGCACCTTGGGTCTGGAAGCAGTGTAATAGCCTTGGGGCAACATTACATGCAATGAGCCTTACCCGGGCTGTGAGCGTTCCCTGAGCATCTCCCCAGGGATTCCGGGTGCCTCTGCTGGTCACAGCTGCTGTTAGACCTGAACGGGCTTCGGGTAAAGAAAAATACTCGGCTGCCTTCACACTAACCCGCAGAGTGTTAAAGTTGCCTTGTCTTTAATTAACTCAGCACTGTGCAAATACTTTGTGTTCCTCCAAGCTTTATATGGGTTTTGAGATAGCATTTGTAGGGTGTTACAGTTACACTCATGACCCTGTTAGCCTGAGACGGCTATGCTTGGAGCACATCTGTGTGCTCCTGAAACCATGGCATGGCATAATCATAGGACAAATATAATCCAGGCACTGATAATAAAGAATTTTAATTGTCCCTTTAATATGAAAGGCAATTCTAGAACCTCTTGCATCTGAGATGCTGATTTCCATCTGATATTTCATGTAATATTCACTGTCATGCTATTGAGTTTTATTATATTATTATTCTAATGCTCAAGATCTTCTGATTTCCAGTGCTTCCAAACCTGTGTACCTCTACTTATAGCAAAGAGAATTATTATGACCAGAAATACTATCAGTCCTGAAGAAACTCTCCTTATAATCTCCCTCCAGGCTGAAGGAATGATTTAAACAATAAATGTCTATTATAGACATTCTGGTTTGCTTTTTTTTTTTCCTCATTAGATACTTCTCTATAGCAAATTCTGTAACTAAACTCCAGTTGGGAGATCTACTTATTTTCCATTTTCTAGAAGATCAGGTATCTTATCAAGGGAAAAATATTTATTTGGATTAGCACAATCTACCCACCTTCTATTTCATCCCAATTTTTATTTATCTTCAAGCTCTTAATAATTATTTTCTTTACTAAACCTTTCAGAATAATATTGCAAATCATTGCATACTAGTGAATTCATACTAAAAGGCCTAACATACTAGATGACTATTTTAACCCAGCTTTTCCATCAGTTTCACTAAAAATGCCATCCTTACCAATCTATCAGTCCACAGTGTCTGTTTTCTAGTTTGAAAGCTTTATAATAAAAGTTTCACTATTCGGCCTTATTTTCAGCTTTAGTTCGGTCACAGATCAGGGATGGGATAGAGATTACCTAGCACCCTAAATTAGCTACTTGAAATTCAATGAATTTTGCTATCTATTGTGATAGCAATACCTTCTTCCTTCATATCCCAGTTCCCACGAGAGCCTTTTCCCTTCTCCAATGTCAAATATAATAATTGTCACTGGATACTAAAGCTAATTATACTTTCAGTTGAAGAGCCATACCTAGTTACCTTTTCTTCCTACTGCATCCTGTCTGCATAGTAATTATAACCTTTTATTACTGGTTTTCTTCTCTATTTATTTCAATGTCTTTTGCTTTTTTTTTTTTTTTTTAAAATATAATATTTTAGTGTATATGTAGGTAAAAAAAAAAAGAAGCTTGGCTTTTGGCAGTTTTTCAAATCTTTACTACACCTGTCTCTATTTTTGTATTAACATGTATGTGAAAAAAAATATTTTCAACAGGTAGGGATAAGACTAAGTAAATTTCTGTCAATACAGGTGCCAAAAGACTCAAATAACTAAACACCAAAAACAAAATCTGAAAACATAAATAGTAAATATTTCCACTTTGTTAAAAACAAATACTGAGAAAGTAACCAGAATCCGACATCATTAAAACAGCATGGGAAGGAAGCTGCATTTTTTTACTCTTATATCTTCTCCCTTTTGATGAAGTTTAGTTTATTATTTGATTTCTGGGTAAAATAGATGAACAGAGTGGCAATGCTTTTGTTACTCTCAGCCTGCTCGCACAACTAACAAGTTAATGTTAAAATTCCTTTCTGATGCCTTCTCTGGCTCCAGGCTTTTATAGAAGAAATACTTTACCCTATTAGTAAACCAACCCTAAAATGCCACAAAAGATGGCTTTTATAAGCTCCCAGGCAATTCTGAGTGAAACAGACCCCTTTCACAAGATCTGTGTATTTCTAATTCTTATCAGAGGTAAAGTTGGATCCTACTCGCTTGGGTGGTTCCTTGCTGCTTGATCAATGTTCATCTCGTTATGCCCAGCATTAGCTCGCAGGATTAGATGATAGTCAATGGTATGCGAGGCTTGACATGGAAGAGAAATAAACCTATTAAATTTCATCTTGCCGTTATCCCCTGAGAACAACAACAAAATAATTTACCCCCTTATTAAGGAGGTTACTGAGGGCAAAGTTATCTGCATTTAACTACTGTCTGCTTCTTTTGTGCATGGATATTACCTATTAGTGCACCATGTTTTAATGCACTATTAGCCTAAAACCAATATTTGGGGACCTATTATATTGGCAGTTTAGTTTTCCTAACTGTGTTCCTGTGAGAAAAAGTAGCAAGTGAAATATGAAGATTAAATTATTAAGATATAATTAATTTTCCTGATTCTAAGACATGATTCTTTTATGCTGCTTATCCCAGTTAATGAAAGTCAAATTTAATTAGTTTTTGGGATTTGACACAAAAGGGCTTACCAGCTTTCACAAAGAGCTGTAGAAAAACATTTTCTGAAAGAAAACCTCACTAGCTATTATTTGAAAATGTAAGACAGGAGAAAGATGTGACCAAAGTGGCTGGGCACATAGGAAGAAATTCTTTTAAACCTCAACTGAATTTTATTTTCGCACAATGCATCTTTAACAGGAAATCTTACAGAAGTTTCTCTATGTAAAGACCTCAAAATCTGGCCATAGAACAGTGAGTGGCTGAAGGAAAGCTTAGATATGTCAAGGTAATATGAATCTCACTTTTTCTTTTTGGCTCCCTGTTCAGAATAGATTGAGCTAAAATTCCCAGGACCAGGGGAGTCCCGGGACCTTAGGGGCAAAAGCTATGAGCCTCGTTGGTATCAAAATCTTATAGTTCCAAATTTTATAGTTCAGTTTCATTGCCAGTAATCAAGGTCCTCAGAATTCCACTTTTTAAATTCAGTAGTGAATTGTTTTACATATCCAAGGTTATGAATAGTTTTATTTTACAGCATCTTTTCTAAAAGAATTATTTAAATATACTCATATCTTGATTTGAGATTTATTACTTGACCAAAAATACATATTCTGACATGAAAAATAAAGGATAATTTATATTTATTTATATTTTTTATAGTTCTTTCAAATTACAAGGTTAAAAAGGGTCTGCAGGCTACCTTCTAGAAATATTCATACCAAAACCCCAAGAAATCTATGTGCTAACAGTAGCTGTCATCATTTTTAAAATATTGAAATGACTTGAGAGTTTTAAAAAAGGAATGTCAATGAAACCTAACTAATATATAGGAGGACATATGTACAAAAACTTGCACAACACAATATGAACTGAATATATTAAGAATAAAATTGCTTACACATAAATTCATGCTGCTTCATCAGGCAACAAGGGTTTCCATTTCATCTTTCTTTTTTATAAAAAGTTTGGGTTAAGTTCCTTATTAATGAAAGGGAAGAAAGTTGACTGGAAAATTAAGTAGAATTCTCACTAATTAAATCCACCTTGGAAAAAGGAGCTGAAGAAACGGTGGTGTTGGAAAATATTAAGCACCAACGGGCATCATGGGAATGAATAAAGCAAAAAGAGGAGGTAACATGAGGTGATTTTAATTTTAGTGAAATTAATCCTGAAGACATAGGATTGTCTGTTTTACCATACATGTGCACTCTATTATTGTTATTTAATTATTAGAAATAAGTTGTCAAAGCAGTGTCTCCGCATTCTTTGAGTGAGACAACTTCCCCTCTCTTACTCAAATATTTGGGCCCCGGAGAAAAGAAAAGCTTGTTGTGTTTCCACACTTTGATTTCTGCTGAAATCCCTTTGATTAGAGATCATACCATCCTGGTGGTCACCACTAATAAATGCCTTTACAACTACTTTCACCAAAGGATTGACAGGAGTCTTGGTAGGGGGTAAGGATTTTTAAGATAAAAATCCAAGGTGTAGGATCCTCTGGAAGACCCCAAACCATCACATTACCTTAAAATATTTAATGAAAGAATGAAATACTATCATTTACTTCCTACACCCCTCATACAGTAGTCAAACTCATCCACATAGGCAGCTTTCTGCATACAATTTCTGCAACATCATTACTGGTTGATGATCCTAAATGCCTTTGCAAATATAAGGAATTTACGCTTTTCTGTAGCAATTCATTGTAAACACTGCTGCGTAGGTAAAGGGATAGATATATAATATTTAGGAATCATAGTAAAATTGATACAAAATCTATACTGAGAAACACAAGGACTTTTGATTTTCTGCAACTGTCGTATATTCTCATTAATCATCCATATAAATTATATATCGGTACTTGGCAATGCACATACATACACTTCAAGAAAAAGCTTTCACTATATACCTTTCTAAATTTTCTCTTTCTCAGTCTATAGACACTTCAGTAGGCTTCAGACTTGATCTTTTACCATTTATTTATTTCTCCACTTTTGAATATATGTACAGAAAACTTTGGATTTTTTACATTTACAAATGTAGCCTCACTTGGTAATGAATTTTTGCAGAGTGTGTGTGTAGCATTCAAAAAGCCCAACATCCCGGAAACACCACTTGAAGAAAAAAATCTGGGACTGTTTACTTTAACCTGATTTATATATTCTGTAATGGCTCATAAAAAAATCAAAATCTAGGTCTGATGCTATTACACAGTACTGTACTCAATTGACCTTAAAATTGCCTGACTATTCCAATCTCTGGGGAAAGTATGCTGCCCAAGGATTCTGCTACAAGAGGCAAGTCATTTATAAAAAGTAATGTATTTTTCATTTTGTGTGATAAAAGTTTGTGGATTTTTTTGACTAGTTAGAAAAAACTGGAGTCTACCAAAATTTGGGATATTTATGTGTCATTGAGTAGGCAGTATATATTTCTACACAAATACCTGCTTTTAATCAAGACTTAACTATTTTTGAGAATACTTGATTTTAAAACAACTTTTTGAACAACACCTACTTGAGGTCTTGGGAAGGTTCTGCTCTGATATGGGGTGTCTCCACAGAGTGCCCAAACACTGCCCCTTCCGTGCCTAAAATACATAAATAAAATACAGTACAATTACTTTGGAAAATAAAAACACATTGAAATGTATGACCACAAATTGACATTTTTAGGACAAAATATCTGAGAACTCAGACTAAAAAGACTTCC
>JAOXJM010000033.1:70413070-70437649 GCA_026413425.1 Tringa solitaria
TTTAAGTATTTCACAAGAATTTTCAGAACTTTTGGCTGTTAATGGAGATGGATATTTAGATTTTTTTGCAATTAAGCAACAACATCTAGTAAACTGATCGTACCAGGATTTGGAAGCAGAATGAGGCTATCGAGTGTTTAACTGATAATATGATTTTACAGTGTTAAATACAAAATGTCCTGAGCAAGAAGCCAAAAAAAATCTAATTAAATGTCGAACTAAACTACTGTCAGGAAATCATCATTGTAAGTCATCTTCTAAACTCCACTTTCATTTAAAACAAACAAACAAGTAAACAAACAAAACCCCTTCATTACTCTACTGGTAAAGAGAATGCAAGAGAGGAGTAGGGGATTTCTGAGAGTAATGAAGTCAAGTCCTAGGTTTTTATCTCCAGAAATCTATAAGCTTTACAAATATCTTGGCAAAGTATCCTGAGAATAATTTCAGTACAACTGCTGCTTTGAAGATCTCACAAGAAAACAACCAAATCCACTTTCTGTAACCAAACTTTGCTGAGCATAATGGGCAACCAACGAGGGAGAAAGCAGTATATATTTTTACGTAAAAGTATCCAGAGAAACTGCAGAACCTGCTTTTTAAACCTCACATTGCCTTGCAATTCTGCTAACTTTGAGAGGAATAGCATGTCTCTATAGCCAGGCTTTCTGTCACTCAAAATGAATCTCACCCCCATCTATAATGGCACACAAGAAATTCTAATGGAGCTGAATATCAGAAATCAGAGTGTGCTTCCAGATTCCGCTCACCTTCTTCAGTGGCAAAATTAAATGCTTTCAAGGCCCGGGGCTTTTTGTATTTTTGAAGGTGGCAATGGGATATGAAGATGTAAATAACTGAGCAGCATGCAAAATTGTCAGACTTGGCTTATGAGAAGACCACAGCTGTAATGTTTAAAAGAGCAGAATTAATGTAAAGGGCTATAAAACATCCCTGTGGTATGGGTCAGACACTAAGTCAATCAGATGCGCCAAAGATAATATCAGGCAAAGACTGATAACAAAAGATAAAAGACAACTGGTTCTAGGCCAGCATTAGTATTTCCTCACTTTCAGTAGCATTTGTTTAAAAAATCAGAAAGTGTTTCTCCCCTAAAAAATAGAAATAGAAATTTAGAAAAAAAGACCAATTTGTCCAAGCAGACTGAAAATCCAGGCAGGCAGAGTTAAAGTGATATAACTAAATAAAATAGAATTAAAACGCAAACCAAATCAAACGTGTTCCTTTTTCTTTTTGATGTAAACCCACATATGGTAAGTATGCTTTATCCTCAAAAAATATACTACCAAAAAGTTCAAGAATATTCCCCATCTCTTTTATTTTAAACTAGAAGAAAAACAGGCACTTATAATTATCTTGGTTTTAGTAAGAAAGGTGAAAAAGATCAGCCAGCCCGAATTTACTGATGTGTATCCAACAGTTAAACAGCAGGACCAAGAAAAATGGAAAGGGGTTGTATAGCAAATAAAAGACATGGATCAGCATTACTTAAAAATATAGAACAGAAGAAAAACTATAAGAAGATATTCTTTATTTTTTTTTAATTTAATATATGCAAATTTGTAGTGCTTTGATGGTGATGATGTTAGATCATGTAGCTCAGTGCTGCTTAGGAAATGGTGCTATAAACACTATGAATAATAAATATAACAATATAAATCAGGATTCAAAGTGAATAGCATGATTTTTTTAATGAAAGAAATAAACTTTAGGTATTTAATAATTTACAATGGTAAAACAACTTATTTTTTACAGAAATAAGACAATGATCTATTAATTGTATTCCCTGACATACAGAATTGTACTCAAGACCTACCTTGAGATGAGTGACATTCTAGAGAGGGATGAAGGAATAAAAAAAAAAAAAAAGAAGAATAAAAAGAAAATACTTGAACCTTCAAGCCCTTTCAAGTACAGCTCAAAAGGAAGTAGTTAGGGAACTGAATTCAAAGGAACATGAGTTAGAATAGATAGCTATAACAAGTGAACCTTTCAGAGGAAATAAAATAGCAAGGGCACGGAGTATGTGCGAAGAATGTAAAATCAAAACTGTAAGTGAAACTGAATAAAATTACTCCCACCTTCAGCTTCCAGTGGAAGAGAATGAGTTAAGTAAGCAAGGACTTCACTAAGAGAGAAGCATCTGTGAAGGCAAACTACTGGTCAAAGAATACCAGTCGCTATGGAGCTTGCTGGAGAAAGTTCAGGAAGCAGCACAAGCAAAAATCCAGTTGTGTATTTATAGAGAAACCTCTTTACACATAGCAGATTTATAAACACCGGACCTTTAAAGCATACTTTTTTTGACAGAAAGCAAATCAAAGTGTCCCTTTCTCTACAAGCAAAATTAGTCACACGTTCCTGCTGAAACTGAATATTCAGAACTCATAGAGACAAGTGTAAACTACTTATTTCTTCTCCATTTACTGGTTACTGAAATTCAGCTTTTGGGAAATGACAATTTACAGAAAAACTGTGGAAGTACAACATTGGTGTTTGATACTGGATTATATTTGCTTATGTATGTGCATGCTGAAGAAATTTTGCCATTTATTTAACCAGGAAATAATCCATTCTTAATTTATGAGTTAACTCACACAACAACACTGGCACCTTCCAATGACTTCATAACTGACTAGCATCAAAAGACCAGCACCTGAGCATATTGATTAGGTGCTGATTAGGTGTGATTAGAAACACATAATTGTTTTGTGTAAAGAGAATGAAGGTTGAAGAGCTGACGAGCCAAGAAACAAGAACTAATAAATTACTTTGCCATATGAGCCATATATTAGCATTATCCCACTCCTTCACATCATTCTTGTAAGCAAATCACCTCAAATGCACTGATGGTGGAATTGTGTAGCATTTAGGTGTGTACAAATTATATGGCACAGCAGCGACACATGTGCAGCTGAATCTTACTGCCTTGATCTTTCTCTAGGTTTTTCAGAAACGTCAAGGAACAATATGATGAAGTAATAAGATTATGCAAGTATTAGACTGTAATGTCAATTTGTCCCCTAAGTTAGAGAGTTTAAAGTAGATTTTGTAAAATATATATCATTTTTGAAGCTAGCAATTTTACTTGTTGCAAACTCATTATTAAGTTAAAGCCTCCACAGGTTTCACAGAGAAATATGAGTAATTAATCAAGATTGCTTTACCATTGAAGAGACCTTGAAAATATAAACTTTATGTTCTAAAAGTTTAATTGCAATAAAAGAACCTTAATTCTTAATTCTTTTACCATATATACATAGCTAAAATTTAAAAATGCCTTTGTGAGATTAACTAGCTGTTTTTCAGCACTAAAACCTTGGAAGAGCTGATTAGTGCTAGACTGAAAAAAACCCAGAAATATTTAACTAATAATCTAAAAAGACCACAGAAAATGCTCGTTGCTTCTTTTTTTAAAAGCCCAGTTATTATAATTTAACTTGGGCTGATTAGAAACCCAAAGGAGTCAGAAGGCAGCTTCTGTACCACATGTTGATTGTGCAGCTCTTCAAGACTTTCAATTTTAATAAATGGTTTGAAATATAATTTAGCTAGATACCTGTATTTAAAAAAGCATGATGAAACTGCATTTTTGCTATGGAGAGGTACATTACTAAAATGAAAATAAGTACATTATTTTGTGGAAACATGATTGGCATGATTGCTGGGATTTCAAATTCGCGGAGTCCCTCAGCAGCAAAACTGACTGATGTTAAATAGTGGAGGTTCCAGGTACGATACTGATGTGATCATATTGAAGGTGTATTATAGATAGGAAGCTGTAGTATGGCCTGAGTCGGTGCAGCTGTTCGCTTGTAAAATAAAGCAAATGAGCATCAATGTCCTCAGAGGTAAGCCATTATTAATAAGTAAATTCTAAAATGAATGATTTAGATTCATTACTCAAGGCCCTTGAACATGACTAGTGTTTGATGTATATTTTCTTACCAAAGCAAGACTTCTACTAAGCCTTTCATTTAGACATGAAAAATGAGGCCCCCAATAAATTAAAATCCAGCATCTTCAGTGTGATAAATTTTGACCAAACCAAATGGCAACTCCAGGATGTACTTGTAAAATTGTAACAGTCAGTATTTATCTTCTTAAATATCCTCTTAACTTCTTTTGAGTACAAACATTTGGAATGTTGCTTCCTACTGGTGGGCAGTTAAACCACCTTTTGTCTTATAATGCAAATAAAACTGGATTATGCCTCTGTGTTCAGTTGCTCATCCACATACTTGCTCGAAGGTTCATATCCAAAATCTGTTTGGCCACCACTTGCTTTACTGAAAAAGTGAATCTATTGGAATAAAGTTCAGACTGAGCATAGTGAAACCTTAATTAAGTTAATAATTGGAAATGGCTATTGTAAATGCCACTTCTGGAATTAAGAAAGTCAATATATTTGAATGAAATTGCTGAGAAGTCACATTAAAAATGAATATTTTTTCAAAACATTAATGAAATTGAAAAATTTGTAAGAGGTTTATGAGGAAAATGTTTTTAAAACCAATAATTTTTGTAACATATTTTACTTTTTCCCCTATTATGTATGACAGAGATACACATGACAATAAAAATTATTAATTACAACCATTTTCTGCTTGAATTTATACAGTCTCCTTGAAAAGTTACAACAGCTAGATATATGAATAGATTTAAAGCTTATATTTAGATTTCACAGAAAATAATTCCTAACAACCAAAAAATCATCTTATTTTCCTCAATACATATGATAGTCTGGATTTACATTTTTCTTAAAATGGTGTAAATGATTCTGGGTTCACAACAGCAGAACACAGACCAAAAATTGTCCTTGTCTACATTAAAAAAAAAAAAGAATTTTAACGGGATTACTTTTGTATTTAATAGATCAAAAAGACTGCATTTTCACTTTGTTGTAGAAGTTAACCCTAGAATTTGGAACATTCAGGCTTATGCTCTAATGAATAGTTAATCAGTTACAAAACAGAATTTCTGTTTCCTTGATGAAAAATGAATGAATCAATGAACGAGAGGACTATCAAAGAACAGTCAATAGCTTCGTAACCAGAGGACTCACCTGGGATGTAAAAGAATGGGACGTGAACTTGGCTACCCTGAGTACAAAATGAAGGCATTAACTTCAAGGCTAACTAAATTACCTTATAATTTTATCTTGATTTTTACTGAAAGCAAAATGTCGTGTACAGGATACTATCAAAAAATGTTAGAATCTGAAGGGGGAAAGTGTGAGAATGAGAAAATTGTTTCGAAAAATCAGCAATAATTTCCGATTTTGAAGCTTTCTGAAAATTCTACTATGTACTGCTACCTACCCATAAAACCTAGCCAGAAATGTCTCAAAAAGCTCTAAAACACAAGAATTAATGATTAGCTTTTGATAAATGAAAAAGGTGTTTGTCCTTCACTTAAGATATTGCATAAATAAATGGTTTGATTTTGAAAAGTCAAAAACTCAGAGGAATTTATCAGGATTTTCTCCATTAAGTCTAGACGTCTCATTAGTTATCTAAGTTAGGAGTACAGATTATTTATATTTTATCTATTGCCACCCAAAAAAAAAAAAGAATTTGGCACTTCTAGAGGTTGGTTAACTACTGATACTGGACTGAGACTAGAGCAACATACACATAACCTAACGACCTTGAAGTTTTTGCCTTCAACATCTGGTCAGCAGTTGACATATCTGAATTTTAACTAAATTGGTAAAGCTTGTTTGGAAATCTCACTTTAACTTATCAGAAGTCATCTGAGCTACCTTCAGGATTAAAACTGATTCATAGGGTGCCTTTTAACTACTGGCCAGTTCTTTATGCCATATGTAAATGCGCATTTATTTCTGTTCTCTACTTTGCCATTATTACAGCATACTGAAAAATTGTTGTGATTATGGGATAATTACTATTGCATCCTTGCAATTTAGTAAATTGTTTTATTTATGCAAAAGGAAGCAACAAAGCAGCAGGACTATTACCCAGATTTTTGAAATAGCTCTACTATAGCAGTTTTACTGCATAAGAATTAACATGCCATTGATAAATTATAATAAAACATTTAGCTAAGTGCATTTGTGCCTCCTGTAGAGGGCACTAATACACATATAAAAAGTTCATCATATGCAAGTTTATAGCACGCATTTAAAAACTCACTGTAAAAATGCCTTAAAATATTGAATTCATGAAAAAATGAAAATGTGAGAAGAATCCTCACATGCATTTCCACGCTGCTGAAATGGAGATATGTTGATATAATGCATTTTGGAGTCTATTAGACCAAAATGAAACCAAAATGTTAGTACCTCCAATTAATGACAGTCATTTTTTTTTTCAGATATGAGGAATAAAATGAAGCTATAATATCAGTTCCTCACAAGGTTCTTAAAAAGCTTCTATATGATATTACCACTAGTTATCTTACTTATCACCTTTTCATTCTTATTTATGTTCTGATTTTCTCTCTAGAAATAAATTACACAGATGAATATAGCACATTCAAACCTTGCATTACCACAATGCAAAAGGACAAATGACTTAGATAAGACTTTAACACAGTTTTAAATGGAAATACTGCAGCTGTGAGAGAGAGGGTGAATGCGCAACAGTAATTTTGTCACTTAATATTCTCACCTTCAAGCCAGCATAGCAGTCAAGCAAGTCTTTTAATTTAGCAACAAAATGGAAGCAGGTGTACTTCAAATGAGTTAACTGCAATGACTGTAAACCCCCAATGGTGATGTTAGCTAACATGTATTAATCACAGAAAAGGCACCATATTTTCTGCAGTAAAGGAGAAGGCATTAAAGCATACTGCAATATGCTAAAGTTGGCCAAAATATGCATCTTTTGCCGAAGACTCAGATGTTCTTGTAGGCAAGGACCACAAGAGAGTTGCCACCTACCTTGCAGAGGCTGTGGGTAGAGGGTTTATGGCAGTAATCTACTGCTAGATCTACCACTCCATTTTCAAGAGAGGACGGAGCTGGTCACAGAGTAATTTATCAGTGCCAGTCTCCATGCTCCCTTCCATGCCACCAAGGAGCAGTATCAGCCCCAATTCCGATTACCTGGAAAGCCTCATAATAGCCCAGCTCCGCTGTAGGCCTTGTGGCATCAGCCTACTCTGGTTCTTTGTTCTTTTACTGTTTGTGAGACAGGAGAGACTCAAAAATCACACTCTTGTCACTGCTGCAATACACCTATCATAAATTCACCGTCAGACCTTTAAGGTTTAAGCATTTTTCATTGCCTTGCTACATACCACAGCATGTCTGGCTAAAACTACCAAAGCAGGCTTTACTTCTGTGTCAAAATTTGGTGCGGACAGGTATCAGAGAAACCTGTTGTTTATGTCCTCTTAGACATTAAACTACATCATGTTCAGGCATTTTCAGAACAGAATACTGGACACCAGGCACCAGGATTGTCATGTGTAGGGAACAGAACATCACACAATATGACAGTCATCTTGAAATCAATTCTTTTGCTTTATCACTTTTAAGTTAAAATTACAGAAAGAATATATTTCCTGTGTCCAGCTACTAACAAAAGACCTTACCAGGTCCAGAGGCAGGTTGAGAGACAAGAAAATCTTTCTTATTTTGCCTTTTCTTCAGATCAACTCTAAGAAGTATTTCTTTCTATTATCCAGTTAACAAACTATCATGATGCTTACCAATCCAACTTTTCAGCTTTCACTGAAGAGAACTTTATTTGGTAAGACCTCTATTCTTACATTCTTAAACCTTCCAAGGGAATTTTTTTATTTAGATTCAGTCTTCCCTGTCCTTTCGTCTCCTTCTCCCTTCCAGACATTTTAGCATGGTAAGTAATATGTTCTGTTTTTTTCAGCAGGATACTCCCTCTGCTCCTTTCCTTGTTTTGTACTGAAAGATCCTTTTAATATCCACACTAATTTTTCACAGTAATGCTTTGCCAAAATGAAGTTGTTTTGAATCACTGTTAGTTTTGCTGTCTTGAAGAAAAAAAAAAAAAGACCATTTTCATTAAAACTTCAAATTCAGAAACTCTAATTGGTCTTTTGCTTTCATCCTAAATCTAAATATAAACTGGGGAGGCAAGGCCAAGAATGACAGTGTGAAGAAAAAAAGTTGCAACTATAAAAAGCCTGAAAACAGTCCTGACAGCCAAAACATGAAATAAACTTGTTGATAAATACTCTTTCTGCACAGTATGCTTTATCTATTACATTTTCTCTGTTCCACACTGAAAGTGTTAGAACAGATTAAAACAGTAGTCCATCATTTGGTAATGCTGCTAAGGTAAAAATAGCAAAGATAATACAGCTGGTTTGCTTGATATGAAAAGAAATACTTTTTAGAAAGGTATTTTCCTTTGATGTTTAATGAGAAAAGACTTTCTGATGTAGCTACCAACACCACCTCATGCTTTTGACCATAACTGGGGAAAGGAATTTTTGAAGTGAACCCAACATTTGGCTGCCGCCAGTAGTTTTCTTTGCTGATCTTGGATACATCTTGTGTCTTAGTGTGATATCCAGAGCTTTGAAAGCTTTACGTGCTGCTCTATCTAGACCTTTGACCACCGCAACATACTTGCTTTGCAGAAAGTGATGCAGAAAAGGACATGAAAAAGCACTATTCCTATCTACACTGTAAGTGGTGTAACCTATAGTACTTGCTGTCACTTCTATCACCCTTTATGTATCAGATTGCTTTAGAATGATGATGACTTAAAGGCAAAGTCTCCACTTGAGCTAAATGACATTTTGGCATTTCTAAAAGAATAAGGCTGCCTGGAAGAACCGAAAGGCACCTCTGTGTGTGTGTGTGTGTGTGTGTGTGTGTGTATGGGCATGCACTTAGATCTACGCTCTAGCAGTCTTCTTCTAGCACAGTCAAAAAGTACATTTAAAATGTTTTACAAATATGCTACCTAATAGCTTCAATGAAAGTCAAGATACTTGCTAAAGGACAGTTATCATATAACTGTATTCTAATGCTTTCTTAATAGGAATAGCTAAATAAACATATCCACCATACTCGTTACTGATATTAGTGTTGACAGGATCAATACAAGTGTTCTTCATATATCAAACCAGTAAAATTTACTGTACGCATATTTACTTCCGTTTATCTCTGCATGTAATCCATATCATCAGGGAACACTGACATGGAGGTTTTAGCATTGGCTAGAAATTATGGTATGGGGATTCCTGAAAGGTTTCTTTACCTTGCTAAGCTCATTCTTCCTATCCCTTCTTCTAGTGAAGTGTGCTTTTTCATGCAGCTTTCTTATCTTCCCCTTGATGTATAGAATCTTACTTAAAAGTGAAGTTGAAAATACATATCAAAGGTAGCTAACTTTTAAAACACAAATATAGGAAATGCTCTATGCAAAGAGGAACTATGCACAGAAGGAAATAAAGAGCAAAAGAATTGTCCCTTTTTATGGACAAAACCAATTCTTTTCATTATGTCTTGAGCTGTATAATATTATTTTAGAATTTCAACATGGTTAACCATAGCTTGCCAAGATATGATCAAAACCAGCCACCTTTGTGGTGTGGTGTTGTGCTCATGCATTCCTAATGCCATTTTGTGAATTAAACCTGTGAAACGACAGTGGTTTGCAGTGTTTCAAAACACTGCAGTTTGGTACTAATTTTGCTCAGTATCACACCTAGGAATGCCCTCCTCATCAAAGCATATGATGTGGACCAGTATACTTGATTGTGACAGCATCTATTCAAATAGGAACCAAAAAAGTCTGCATTCCTAGATTAGCACTGATTTGGAAGGGAATATCCCAAAACTTAGTACCTCAGTTCAACTAAAAGGAGAACAGTTAATAAGACCTGCCAAGAGATTACTCCAAGAAAAAGATATAATACTATTTGCATATTTTTATGCATAATTGTTAAGTATGAAATAATAATGTAAAAAAAAGAATAAAGATTTAACACTTTTGGGAAAAATAATAAAAATTAGAAATGACAGTCAATGAAACTAATGGGAATGACTTTTAGAAATGTATCAGGCATAAAGTATATGCTAGTGAAAGTAAATTAATCAAAAAGCAGAGAAGAAAAGTGAAAAGATAAATTTTCCCCAAGTAATTTAAATACAAAATAGGAAGAGGTCCTTGCTAAATTATTTATAAATTAATAAATGGGGATGCTAATTAATGCAGAAGGAAAACCAAGCTACTCAATCTCACCAATAGTCCAATATCCGAAGAACTATTTATTACTCCAATCTTGCAAAGTTCCTTATTATATGCTTTAGTTTGAGTGGTACAACACAGTGGACCAAAATTCAAGCACACATTTAAATGCTTTAAAGAATTTCTCCCAGAATGCTTAGCTATTGGCCATGCAAATTCAAAGTCAAAGGATGGGCAACGTAGCTCTGAAAAAGGCACTCAAACCAATCAGGCCACTAAAGTCACAAAACATGGGTGAGAAAAATGTATATTTTGACAATCTACATAATTCACAACTGCTTTTGAAAAACCTTGGTGAACTTAAGCATCAATTTAGTTTATTTATTCAAGGCACATTGCTGCTCCAATGCAATTAAAAGGTAAATCTTGCACTGGTTTCAAGCTCCAGGCTACTAGCCCCAGTTGATAGGGCTGACAAGGATGGAGAAGAAGCATCATCTGTTTCATATTTGCTCTTGGTAAATTTTCTACAGAATGAATCTACTGGCAACTGTGTTTGCTATAACAATGTTTTGAAAATGAGTATGGCAAAATAAATCTTGGCATTTTAACTACAAGTTTTGTACAGGCAACTAAATTCCAAGGATTAAGCTTTCCAATATGTATTCTGATGTATGTCAAAAAGGTTTAGATTTCAAATCCTAACAAATCACAAAAAAAAGTAATCATGATCAAATCACCACCACAACTTATTTACTGAAATTCAAACAATTAATGCAAGAGAAATAAAATTTCTTCATATATATTTCACAACCTGAAAGTCACCGATTTCTACAGTGGAACTGCTTAACACATATTTAAAAAATGTATTAGTTCTACTCTTAGAAAATTGACTGAGCCTGGTGGCGTTCATACATTTAGAGAGCTAGGCTCCCTGGGGCCCTTACAACAGTCCTATGACCATAAAATTACTGTCTCTGTGTGTCCAACTTATCTGGACTGAAATAACCATTTGACACTGAAATTTAGGAATTGAAGTCTAAGAAAGAGGTAGGAAGAAGAAATAAATTAATTACTCAAAGAAAGAGACTAGCTGAGGTCTGAAGAAATTGCGAGGGATTCCTCAAGAGGGATGCTTACCCTGATCTGGGAAGCCCATTTGAAAAGCTACAGGGATTTCTTACAAGCGAGGACAAAGCAGGAGAAAATCTATGGAGTATATGCTTCTAAGCCAGGAATATCTGGCCAGGCGTAAACACAGTATCATATAGTTGAATAAAATCTAACAAATTCTACTGAGAGTCAGGGCAAATTCAATCAGAATAAGGTCTCTGTCAATGCAATTAGCAGTTCGAGATCATTCACGCTAGATTGTGTCTAGTTAGATTTCAAGTAAGGGGACAACTTGTTGGCATTCACATACAATATACTGTTTATACTTACCTTGAAATTCTCGTCTGATGTTGAGATCTCAGAAAAAGGAGGCTTTTCCCTGGAGAAGTGCCTGCTGGAAAAACTTGTTTGGCTGTAGATGGAAGAATTTTGAATAGGAGTAGTAGTACATAATGAAGTTCTACTCTATGTGAAAGACTTGTGGTCATCTTAATGACAGGTCTCTCAAGAAACGTAAGTATTAATGGAGTAAAGTAATAAAGCTGTTGATCAGTCATTGGTTGACAGAAACAGTCAACCTGTGACTGGTTAACAGCCACATGGAAGGGATGAGAGCTCCGAAGGACTTCCCTGAAACAAGCCAGAGCAAACGTGTTAACCATTTGTGAAGAAGTGCAGACAGTACTGGCCAGGTAACTGGCTCCCCTGTCTCTGGAAGCACATGCTGAAAGGGAGCAGAGGGAGCAGAGAAAGCCAGGCAGGTAGGTGCTGGTTCTATGGCTGTACAAGCACCACTTCCTTGGACATTGGTTGGGCATGCATGACCTTCCTTCTATAGCAGAAGGATACGCCATCTCTCTCATAATGCCCCATTGTGCTATGACTTGCTCAGGATTTAGAGAGACTTCAGTGATCCTCTATTTAATGAAAAGAAAAACTTAAGGAATAAAATTATTTCCGATTCTCTTACTTTGTAAAACAGAAAAAAAAAGGAAGTTTACACTTGGCTTTAACACAAACACTTCTATGCTAAAGTCAGAGTTTTGTAATTAATAGGTTTCATGAGAGATTAGTTAGAGACACAAATGGAGAGCTAGGTGCAAATGCATATACTGATCTCTTTTTTTGGTCATACTGCCCACTTGTTTTTTCATACTAAACACTGTATTATAGCTAAAAAAAACCCTGAAAGAATATAAATAAAAGTACAATGAAGAGGAATGTATCTAAGACATGTTAGTAAGAATTATTCTAGTGTAAATCTATGCTAGTGTTACATATAGAACAACAACAGTATATTGTTGTACTGACACCTTCTAGACATTACTGAAATTTGATTGACCTTGTTAAATTGTTTGCCATCTCCATCTAGTGTTATTTAAGGGTTTACATTAAAACCTTATATAATCTACTATTTTCACATTTTCTATAGGAAAATATTTTCTATTTGGACTTTGTAAATAATATGCACATTACATTTATCAACTTGAAATGTTTCTCCCACAAAAACATTCTTTTTTTTTATGGAAAGAAACTTTTTGCAATTTCTGGTATAAATTCAAGTGAGGTAGGATTACAATAGTGACTGATTGTTCTGATAAATAAAAGCTCAAAAAAGCTCCATATATTAAAGTATTAAAATGCAATAAGAAATAATATGAAGCATTTAAAATTATTTAAAATAATTAATAATTCTATGTGAGCAATACAGCTACATGTGACATTTAAAATAAATTAGCAGAGAGAAAGCTTCCTTTAAAAAAGCAAAAGCACACTTAGGAGAAGTGTGCCTGCCTATAATAGTGACAGCTACAAAGAGTAGGACATGGAAGCATAGAATCAACACCATTCTTAAGGTTAGAAAGAACAAATTTTATTGAACTTAAATTAGTTAGCTTGTGACTAGAAATAAAAAGAAAATATCTGATCTCCTCTAAGGCTCATTCCTTGCTGTGATCACTAAGTTCAAAACCAAGTCAGATCAACCAGATCATCTCCAACGGATGTTGGTATAATTTGTTCTGTTGAAGAAAATGAAGGAAATTCCACACTGTCTAAAGCCAAATTATTCCAGTGTCTCACTATTTATTCCATTAAAAAGTCTTTTTTTTTTTTTTAAATTAATAGAGAGCATCCCTTGTTTTTCAACAGGCAGTTTTTCAAGGCTCAAGACTGATATCATATTCCCTATGATATTTTTTTCTTCAAGCTCATCAACAGCACCACCATTTTCTCTTCTCCCTCAGAGATCATGCTTCTGGACAGCTAATAAATCTCTTGACTCTGGATTCTACCCAGTTGTTAACTGAACAATGGCACAGCAAACTGGACTAAGTTCTTTGGAAGGACCTTGCCAGTCTCGACTCTTCAGTTTGTGATCCAAAAATCCTTCTTAACTCTTTTTCTGAGGGCTCCTGTGAGCCTTATTTATGAATTCTCTGAGGCTTTAAGATTGACCTCTGGAAGTCAATTTGATTTTGTTTTGCTGTTATGTTTCTCTGTAGCTTTCAAATAGGGCATGTTCTCATTACATGGTGGTTGCCCTCTCTCAGATTTTATTCTATCTTCAGTTCCTCCCCACTGATCAACAACACTCCTTACATATTACTTTTTCAACATTGTGTCATGCTTATAATATATAAACCTTTTGTACAGTCTGACTCTTAATCTTTTTTTTTTTTCTACAGATGCCTGTCTCTGTACTTAAAAGAAACAAGAGGCCTCCAAACTTTCCAAAATTCTGTCACCAGGCCATGTGCAGTAGATGATTCTGTTTTTTTGTATAAAAAACTTCATCTGTATAATCTTTTTGGTTTGGTCGTTGACATTACCACCTAGGTTCTTTGCCCTTTCACCAGTACCCATGAAGTATAAATCCATTTGCGTTTTGGATATCAGAGAAGTTATACATTCTTCAGATGCATCCATTTCTGCCTGGATATTGAGAGGTTTTGATTCATTCTCTTTTTATGACATGATTCTTACCATGTAGAATTTAATTTCTTTTATAGAGTATATGTTGACTTTTGCTACTCTTCCTTATGGATTTTACATTAACCATTCTGAATCCTTATAAATTTCTATCTACACTTAATCTTCATACCAAGATACACACTTTTGTACTTCCTGAACCTTGAGCAAAGCCACATTGTTATATACTTTTAATTCACATACAAAGGCCTCTATACATTGATGATATTTTTCTAGAGCCAAAGTGATGGCTTATTATGTTTGTGTCTTGGTGTGCTGAATTTAATGCTGTCAGACACTGTGAAATGTAAACTCGTCATTAGCTACAGTCAGGATAGGAATTCAAATCCCAAGGTAGGCTGAAGGCTACAGGCCATATTTCTGTGAACGACACAAATTTTTTTTCTGGAGTTGCTTCCTGTGGGTGAAATTATCCCTAGCCTATAGGAGTCTGCTATGAATAAGCTTTGGGACGTACTGCAGAGCAGAAAAGATTTGAATCTATATTTTTCACAAGTTTGACTGCATACCTGCTTTATAAATAGATCTATGGATAACTGTGAAGACCAAGCTGTTACTGGTGGAAATCTGTTAACTTTTCCTCTGAGTAAAGCTTTGTTTCAAACCGTGACTGCCATAGACTCAAGCAGTACCTCCCTGTGAGGCTTTGTGTATTTATTCTTTCTGCTACTTTCTCCCTAAATTTAGAGCCAAGGTCTCCCTGTTCATTCACATAACTTTCGAAAGCATGATGTATGTCACAAAATATTCTTGTATAATCTCACCATGCAATTTATGGCTACTAAATACATTATCTTGTACTGAAAGTTGGCTAAAAAATTTGCCTTAAGATCAGATAAAAATAAAAAAAGACATTTTGTAGTGGTTTCAGAGGAAACAAAGTGCAGTTCCGACATGTATTACATGGCTCACAAAAAGAGCTATATCTGTATATTGTTTGGGAGAATTCAAATGCCTGCAATATTTCCTAAAAATGTACAAGTATTACTCCTGTTCTGAAGGCTTTACAAATTGAAATCCAAATGATCTCATCTTCTAGCATCTAATGAGAATACTGTTCCAGCACAAAGCAAGATATTTTTGGCCTGTATTATCATCATTATAGGGTGAGTCTTTGGAGCCAAATACTCTTTTCATTGAGCCACTGCAGCCTGAACCGTATTTCCAACAATAGAATTTTGTTTCCAGGCAGAAGTAAATCAGAAGCAAGTATTTTAAGGAGAAAAAAAAAAAAAAAAGAAAGGAATGCTAGGGCTCCTTTATGATTCACCTTTCCCTCCTGTGAGTAGCTATATCTTAAAAATAGAGATGGGTCTGACTGCTGTAATTTAAATGTGCATTTTCAAAACTCCTGAAGCCTGAGGACATGTGAGTTTCAGGCTTAGCTCAGGTTTTAAGTTAGAATTTCACTATAAAATCTGAATCCAGTTCATACCCAGTTCCTGCATAAAAACCTTTTGAATGTTTAGTGTGTGTTTTCCAAACAAGTTCATTTGGGTTGATTTCAGAGTTATTTCAGGTTACACATAATGGGGCAATTTTCCACTGGGTTTTGACCCTTACACAGGCCATGTAGATTTGCCTGGTAAAATGCAATTCAGGTCCTTCAAATCTAGAACTACTTTAAATTCCATCTCTGGACTCTACACAGTCCTTAACAGGGAATGTGGAATATGATTGGGAGTATGACACAGACATGCCAAAAATATATATTCTTACACTGGTCACAAATATCCAATAGCTTAATTTTGGTGCCAAAGGATTTACCTGAAAACCAGATTCAAACTTGAAGTTAGAATCGGTATCTGGATCAATACTGCCCTGTACCAGAACAGAGCAAATAGTCTCTTCACAAACTTTGGGTAGCTGCTGGCTGTGTTCTGCAAAGGAACTTCTCAGACAACTGCAGAATCACCTCAAAAATATAAGCCCTATTTAATACAATTAGAGAGATTACAGCCCAGAAGGAGAAGGATTAAAATCTGTCTTCTCTTCTAACTGATGTTATAATTTAAAAAAGGGGGGAAAAGTTTAATATGGAAGCAGAGACATTCAGAAAGCATGGATTATCGAAAAGCTGACTCTCTAGAGAGAGGATGATTTTCTTCTACCTGAACATCAAAAGATTGTAATTTTACTGGTTTTTTTCCTTTCTTTTCCTTTCTTCTGCCTGCCTATATGCTGGCTCCTTCTACGTCTCTGTCTATAAAACGGCCTTGTTGAGTATTTTTCAGTGGAACAGCTGTAAGAAATTGAACATATTTTCCTGGGCTGGCAGAACTGCTTGCACATTTATCAACTTTTGGGTCTATTCCCTTTTCAGAAAAACTTCTTTTATCGAGGCTTCTTTCTCTTTACATACATTCCTGAGACCGATCATTCTGTTCCTTGGCATGTTTTTGTCCAAATGCCAAAGATCAAAATCTTCCTTTTGCAAACAAACTGTTATTATCCTTAAGTCAATGTAGTCCTCCAACAATCTACATAGTCACCTGCAGGCTGGTGTTAAGCTCACACTGCCTGTAATCTGAACTGGCTGGAGGCATTCTATCCTTCACTAGAAGATATAAATCTATTTGTGCAATGTCCTGGATAAGAAATTTATTTATTGAGTCTCACCACTTTTAGCCTGCCTATAAAACTTCCAGTTCATAGACAGCTTGGAGCTCACATATATATGCTTGTAATCAGCTCTACAGCTGTACCTCAAGAGGAATGAGAATTCTGGTTCGTTCAGGGTACTGAGAGTCTGGCACATCTGCTTAAAGGTTTAACTTTTCACTACAACATCAAATACAGTAGTTTTACTGTGGTCACATAATTTGGCTGCGTAAACCAGCTTAAAGTGATTAAGTGCTTCCCTTCATCTTGTGCCACTTCACTCTCCAAACTCTGTCTGTCCTCAATGACAATCCACCAACCTAACGCGGCAAATCCAAGATCTTCTTTCCCATTCATCCTGAAATTCCTATTCAGTCTCTGAAGGCACTAGATATAAGCCTACTGTCATGACAACATACATCAAATAATCATTTATTTTTTCTACATTTCAGTTCTTGTTATAAATATTTTATCTCAACTCTTCCAACCTAATTTGCAATTCACATATATTTCCTCATATTTCTGTCATATTTCCTTTTTATAGCCATAAGCCATATTTCTACTTTATCATTTCATTTTAACTAATCCAGAAGACCTTTCTATATCTCAATTACCAGCAGACTCACAGTCTTACAGCATAATCTTAAAATCAAAACTGAGGTATTGATGCACTCCTTTGCATATTAACTCTGGATATTATTAGAATATTATTAGACTATAAGTATGTAGGTATCTTCTGAAGTTTTCTTGATACATCAAGGCTCTCATCTTTCATCCAGTATTGCTTTGATCAAAGCCATACCAAACCCACTATAAGTATAGGCTTCAGTGTAATGAAAAAGATACTCGTAGCCCTTCACAAATTCTTCCCTGATACTGCTCTCGTGTCAACATAGCTTTGACCTACATCTGTCCTGCTATTAATCTGAGAAAATTTCCATTAAAACTGAAGTATGCTATCTCCTGTCCTCCTCCAATTTCCATCTTTCCACATACCTTTGCCATTTGACAAGGATGAAGGCTCATAGGAGTTCATAATGGTCTACAAAGTTTTTATGCCTCTCCTTTTATGGCTGCTAGAAGCCATGTACAAGCCTCATTACAGTTGCAAGTCACATGATGAGATCCATAATTATCTTTGAAATATGAAAACAAAGTGATGTTCAGCTAATTACATCAACACAGAATCCAGACATGGAGCTCATATGTATCTGAAAAGTTTGGTGTTTCAATAAATTAGGCAAGTAGTTGAACTCTACAGAACTATTACTAAACTGTTGGTAAAGCATTAACTGAGAAGTTTTCAATGAGCTTCTTACTTATTTTTAGAGGAAAAATGTTACTGTTAACATATTAATTATCATTATAAAATAATTCAGTTTTATAAGAAAGAACTTCTTGTCCCATGGTAAAACAGATTACAACACACAAACATGCAGCAATAAGGGACGCAAGAAAATAAGCCAGTGGTTAAGAAAGTAATAGAAAACAAAATAAATTAGATCTTCATAAAGGTGAGTAACAATTTTCCAAACAATCTGGGTTATTTAGAAAAAGTGATACAGCTTATTTGCTGCATTTAGAAAACATAATCGGATTTGACTGCAGACCAGCAATGGCTTCTGATGGAAGACCTGGGTGCTTTACTTTGCAAATCCGTTTTTGCCTTGCCTTCTTTCAGACGTGATTAATAAAAAAGTCACATGTGCAAGTACAACTGATTTAGAAGAAGGTACCTAAACCTGTAACAAATCAAGTTATGTTATTGTTTTTATGGGTCTTGGGAGAAGGGTCAGAGATAAAATCATGGTTAAATAAAGAACAAGATAATCACGCCTAAATGAAGTATATAGATCAGAAGAACATGTAGGAAAAAATATGAGAGTTGAATTGCATTCTCTTCTCACAGGGAGAAACACTCTTTTCAATGAAGCAAAATGATTGTATAACTTGGATGAAACATTGCAAGTTTAATGAAAAAGAATATAATTTTGATAATTTGCTTTTAGCTTGAACTGAGCAAACCACCTCTAAAGTCAGGAAGAGAAAAACACTTAGCTACAAAAAAGTAGATGTTTTGCATGGAACATAACTAGATGACCTCCATTTTTGCTTAGAGCTTCTTATACAGCTGCTAACTACAAGTTTGGTTTAAGAAAAAAGAAAAAACGTGTACTAACACAGACATAGAGTGGAAGATTTATAGAAAGAATTACAACCTTCTTTCATAGCAGTGTCTCAGAAAAATGTGTATTGAGCTACGTCGTTTTAATCTGTTTTCTCACAAGTACTCTGGCAGGCGTAAAGCTGAGTTGTGATATATGTTTGTACTCCCACCTAGAAGTGTCACCAATACAATGTTTTCAAGTTCTGCTACAAGAATATCTTATAGAGATGACTTTGCAATTAAAAGAAATATGAAATAAAAGCATAGCGCAGAAAACTTTGTATTAAGATTTAAATAACAGAAGTAAAAATCAAACAGATAGCCTTGCTCTGTTACTGCAGATGGACTGAAGAAGACTCCATGATGCTACAGACACTGTCCATTCATTGGGACAGGCTGCCCCTAAGGGATGGAGAAAGGTTTAAGCACGTGCAGAAAGGAACCTCTGAGTCCATCAGAAATTCAGCTGTTTATTCCTGTTTGTTCGCCAGCCCTTTAGCAACATCATGGCTTTCTCTTCCCTCCCTGAAAAGCTCCATGATAATGTTGAGCTTGGAGGTAGGAGACATCCTGCACAAAGGGGCATTAGGCAGCTGCAATTCCAACAGCCCTGTCTAACAAAGCAAAGGTTGAATCTTTTTTCCTTCTTTCCTTCCCTAAATGATAAAGTAGAAAAGAGCTAGCACATTAAAAAAAAAAAAAAAAGAATAAATCAAAAGTAATGGTGGAAGGAAGAATAAGAAGTCTAAATTAAATCAGCCAACTGCCTAATTCTAAACTGAGAGACTCTTAATAGGGAAATATATAGCTGCAATATCTCTAAACCAAAAAGTACTACTTCTGTCTTCATATTTTTCTTATCTGGGAAACATACTGATATCTGGATTCTGTTTTTACTACAATTTTCTCCCTAGAATAAGCTGCCTATTTTACAAATAAAAATGCTACAAAAATAATAACTGAGAAGGTGTAAACTTAATCTTTCAAGTTTTTATTAAACAAGAATTTCTTATACTGCTTGGTGATAGATTGCTTTTTAAAGCTCTGCATCACAAAAGCATTCTTCTGACTTGGGAAATAAAAATCATATAAAATAAATCTCACATTGCCATAGTGGTTTATAAATGTCCATGAAATGGGTATGCTTAAGAAAATTAATTACCGAAACTCATCATTTATTCAACCTATTCATAGTAAAGTGTTTCCAAAGAGGCACTATTCACAGCTAAGCAAGAAAATAGAATCAGGTTTTCATTGTACCACACTTAAATATATACATGTGAGAGTCTCATCTCCAAATAAGCACAGCTTATTTTTGCTCTTTATTATTCATTTTTTGTTTTCTCTGTTCTTCCATAACTCCTTTCCTATTTCACCCCAAGGCACTGTGATTATCAAAACATAGGCTTGAGAAAAATACACTAAAAAAATTAATTCTGGTTGATGTTTGACATTATGCTGCCTTGCCGGGTTTCATCAATCATATCATATCATCAAGAGTAATGCACTCTGAGTGATGCAACTCACAGGGACTCATCACCTTTCATGTGTTTGCTGAAGAATTTAAAGGTATCACACAATATTTGGACAGAATTCAGAGCTAATATATTAAAGAAGGATTTTTTTATTATATTCATCCATGAAGATAGATCTTTTTTTTTTTACCTTTGGGATTTTTTTTTTAAAAAAATATTTTTCTTGCGATTGCATGGATCATGCAACTTTTAGTCTCCATTGGGAAATCAGTGTTAAATAATTTCAGTTTTAGATTGAAGTCAACAGTAAAGCATAGATGTCTCATCACAGCTTTATTATTTGGCTGCATATTAGGATTTATGCTGCTAAAAGCCTTTTAGGTATACAGAAATTGGGATATGAAGTTATTCTGTCTAAGCTTTTCATAAATGGTCATCCATCTAATACTTTTCATTTTATGGGATAATATTTTTCTCCTCTAACAAGATGATGGAAGGGTTAACTGAAGTGGGCCCTGGGGATTTAAAACATAAAATTTTGAAACTAGTCTTTTATGGACTCATTACAAGATAGTTTACTAATGAAGTCTGATTTCAGGAGAAGATGATTATCCAGAGATCATAAAAAATGATCCCAACTTCATTAAATAACTTTTGAATAAACACAAAATAAAACAATAATTTTCAAGTTATATTTAAAAGTGTATTACACTTTCAAATTACAACTACAAAACATATTTCTCTAAAGAAACAGCCTGAAATGTTGGACATTAGGCTATTTAATAGCACATAATTTGTATTTGACTTCATGACCTAAATTACAACATTCAGAACCTGATAAATCCTGCAATATGGATATTTACTTTGTGATATTTAAATGTTGCCTAAATATTTCTTTTGTGTGTGTGTGTGCAAGTAATTAAAGTCAATGTTTTTATAGTTTTAACCCTAAAATATTTTATCTAGTTCAATGGAAGAATATCTTTGAAAATTCAATCAATCCTACCTCTTGATTATTTTTCATTTTAGCCACAGAAGGAAAATCAATTACTTGTACAAACAAATCTAGTAGTGAGATTCTCTGGTGGGACTCAACAAGTATACAGTACTGAAACTGTCTGAAACTCAGATGAATATTTCAAAGCAGTACGAATGTAGGTTTTCCTAAACTTTAATATTATTAAGTTTTTTAATAATAATTTATTTTTAATGGCAGGGGGGAGACACACCTTAATATAAATACACGCACTGTCATGTGTATTTCTAGAATTAAGGAGAAAATCCTATTCTTTTCTCAAGGAACAATTTTATATCCCATGCTAATCATTATTGAATAAATTTTCATTAGTTGTTCTGCTTTCTATACCATTGATGTCAACAGGTGCTGTGGGAACTCAAGCCACTTTGAAATTAAAGACAGTTGAGCAGTGCTTTGTTTTAGAAGTCTGATTAAAAAAAAGTACTGGAACATCTACAATTTATGATTACATTTCTTAATGGCAGGAAATCTAACCCTCAGTGCCATTTGTAAGATGTTTTATTTTATAACTTATGATAGATGCTTTGAAATCTCCTGTGCCAATTGTACCTTTAATATTAACTTTCTCAGCATTTAATATTCTGATCAAGTTTGAACCCTCGCAGGATTCAGTATGATTTTCTTATCCCTTCTTGTGTTATTCTAGTTGTTGTCTTAGGTTTTACTATGGTAAAATTCTTGTACAACTACTATCTAGGAAGAATGCTGCTGACTCAACAAAAGACTAGTGTCTCTCTCTCCTAACCCTAATTTAGTGCATTGTATTGGATACTGAAACCACTAAAATGCCTGCTTGTAAAAACCCTTTCTTTTGGGTTAGCAGTATTAAAATAGATTGCTTGGCTAGAGTAGATAGATAGAGGTCAGATAGGAATGAAAGAAGAAAAATTGGCCCACAAATACTGGCAAGCAACAGTCTTGAGGCTTATGAAGAAAGTTCAGTCATAGCTTGACCCTGAATTTCCTGGATCTGTTTTAATGCTATATCTGGCATTACTTGGAAGTAAGTTTTTTTAAAGGCTTAAAGTTCCTAGTACTGCATTTCTTGGTTTTACAGACCAGAAAGGGATATCTTATCATAATCATCATAAATCAGAACCATCTTATACTCTCTACGCACTTGAACTTTCAAACTAGTAGGTTGATTTCCAACTCAGGTATCCCTATGTAGACTAACCTAAAGCTAAACACCTCTGGCTGGTAAAGCAACTCAAGTTTTGTCTCTTATTCTAGATTATGAGTGGATAGCTCAAGTCCAGCCCAAGTTCAGATGAGATTTTATTAAGCAGTACAAATAAAAGCATTTATCTAAAACAAACCGAGGTAACTGATTTTCTTTTCTTCTATAAGCTAACATATTTCTGTTATCAAATTGGTTATTGACAACTATTTATATATATATAAAAATGACAGTAAAATACTATTGAGAATTATTTTTCTTATTCTATTGAACAAATGTTCAAGTCAAGACAAGGTTTCTACTTACTACACTTTAGCTGAGCCTCCTAAAGTAAAGCAGTGTACAGACCCTGAATTTACATGGGAGTTAGACTTGATACTTTGTATACAGAGAAAACAAAGGTCATGATATATAACAACAGTTTTATCATTGTGAAGGGACAATATCTAAACAAACAGCATACATAAAACAAAACAATGCTTTATTCATGGTAACATATGAAAGCCAAATCACTGTGGTAGGATTTTTACCATGGTTGGTCCTGGAGAGTTTAAATTAAAATCTGCCTTTAGATAAATTCATTTTTAGATTACGCACTATCCTTTGGTGAATCAAGCAATCACTGATGATGATAAGACTTTTTCTTTTCCAGTGAATGAAAATTTTGCAGAAGACTGATAGATTGATTACTACTAGGAGTATTAGGAAAAAAAAAAAAAAGTTTACATCCATTTAGCAACCTTATATTATTACCATACCTGTTACTTTCAGTCTGTCAGCTCCAATGACAATTTCATCTTCATCTGCAGAAAATAATACTTTTCCACCTTCACTTGCCCTGACTTCAAATCTCTTACACTGGGCTTCCACAGCATCAGCTCCTGAAATCAAGGAAGTGAATGTTTCATCTAAGATATTTTGCAAGAATGAAAGTAATTATCAGCTTAGGTGGAACACCCAAAACACGTAGAGTACATGTGGCTTTTATAAAATAGTTGAATTTCTGTAAATGTAGTAAGTAACATATTATAAAATGTAGTTAAGTGAAATTATAGAGAAGTTATTTCACTACTGCACATCAGGATAGAATTTAAAATAACTATGAAAAATATCTATTTCAGTCGTGTGGAAGTCAACACAAACATTTAGAATGTACTTGAACTCTCAGATCTTGAAATGCCAATTCAGACAGAACTTTTTCTCAGTTTAAATTGCAGTTTCTTGCCTATGGAAAAAAAGATAACATATAAGCTTGTTCCATAAAGACCAAGAAATCAACACAGCAAAAAAGGACATTTTTCACTCAGTTCTACTGCAAACCTGAACAGCAGAATAACAAAATAAAAAAGCCAACCCCCCCAAAAAAACCCCAAAAAAAAACAAAAACAGGAGAACTGAGATATCACAATTTAGTTGGTATTTTATGAAACAAAACTCCCAGTGTCTCAAAACTGCAAAAATCTAAAATAATTCTGAAATCAAGCAGATCTATAGAATTCCATGTAACAGTGAAATAAAAAATAGCTTGCAGATAAATAAACTCTGTTAAATTCATTATGCTTTTCAATGTACAGTTCTTATTCTTCAGTGTTTTGTCTACTAAGTGATTTCTGAAAATTTTTATTTTATTTTATTAACCGATGAAAGCAAAACTTTCATACTGAAAATGGTGATGAAAAGCAAAGAACTGCACATATCAGCTCAACTGCACAGCCAGCTGTAAGACAAATTACAAGATTTCAGTGAATAATTATCTGATGATTTTCTCATTGATCCCTAATTAGACTTATAATGTACGTCTAGAATGACCTATCAATCTATATGGGCAAAAATTATGGGGAAGG
>JAOXJM010000033.1:70462485-70482345 GCA_026413425.1 Tringa solitaria
CCTCCAGCAGATCAACACTCCCACCCAATTTGGTGTCGTCTGCAAATTTGCTGAGAAGATCAGGATGTTGCTGTAGTCACTTATCTGAAACAAGTTTGCAGCTGGGATTCCCAAAGGGAAAAATAAATGAATGAGTTTAGGAGATATTTTCAAAAAGCTGTCTTGAATCTGAATCCAGTTATAAACACAATAGAAATTTTTGGGGAAAAAAAAAAGGTGGTTGGTGTTTGGGTTTTTTGAGTAAGGCTTACAGTGCAGTGCTAATAAACACCAATTTTTAATTTTAAAATTAGATGAACAGATTACTGTATATATATATAAGAGTTGATAGATTGCTTTACTAGAAAATATTCTGCATAAGCAATCATAGCAAAACTCATTTTTTACAGATGTTTCATTTATTTTTAACATATTTTGGACAAAGTTCATGCCTTTTGTACACCCTTCAAATAGGCAATCCCAGCTAATTAACTCAGTTTTGAAGAGTATTTCCAAAATACAAGACTGTTTTCAAGAAACAGTTTTAATGGAGTAATTTAATTTCAGTTAGTTTAATACAACGTTAGTTTACTCTAGGTAAGATGGTACACTGTATAATTAACTATCATCTCAGACTTTTGCGCCGAACACAGTTAATTACAATAACATCACCTACTCTGACACTTTTCATGATAGTAGCAATATGTATACCATAGCTTAGCTCAAGCACTGGCTCTCTTATGATGCAATTCATAAGGCAAGGACATCACTTCAGGTTTCCAAACCTCCACGTGGTGTCATATAGATGTAAAAAAGTAATGCAATAAGTAGGCAGGATTCTAGATCTGCCAACTGTATCTGTTACCAGTTTGTGAGATGACATAAGGTTATATAGTGCTCTTCATTACCCTTATGTGTATTTAAGCCTATCCCTATCACAGACAACTAATATAGTTATGACAGGACATTTCCTT
This sequence comes from Tringa solitaria, assembly GCA_026413425.1. Taxonomy (NCBI): domain Eukaryota; kingdom Metazoa; phylum Chordata; class Aves; order Charadriiformes; family Scolopacidae; genus Tringa; species Tringa solitaria. The sequence goes on from JAOXJM010000033.1 coordinate 70,463,439, forward strand.
ACAGGGCTCTTCTATTGAACCTACCCTGATAAACTAGTGACTCAAAAATGACCATTGCATTTCCAAGGTACTTTTGTGCTATTAAAAAAATTATCAAAAAAAAAAATCATAAAAAATATCATTGTTAGACTTTGGTTTGCTGAGAAACTCACCGTGGCATTCCCCATACCCAAACACACAGTGGCTCTGCATTGCTTTAACAAAGACAGGGAACATATTTCCCCACTGCTGCACAGCACCACAGTTTGTCTACTGCTTTAGAGTCTTATACTATGGATGGAAGTGACCAAGTTCATCAACTGTATCTGGTTAATGACCCAGACAGAAGCACCAACACCACATCAGTTATTTAAACACATCATAGCAACAAAATAGGAACCAAAAGAAACAAAAAATGCCCAGTCCTCTGGTCAGTCCAGTAGCCCAAGGGAGTCAAAGGACATTTTAGTAGTTTGGCAATAACTACATGGACAACTGCAGCTCAGGCAAATGAGGGATATAACAAGCATGAAGAACGTCTTGGAGGACTTAAGTGCAAGAAGTTTGGAAGGAGAATATGAAGGACACAGCATCAGTCAAGAAGGGTAGAAAGCAGAGTTAAGAAGCTATGAGGGGATGGATGGAGCATTCCTTAGCTGTTTATCCATTATTCAGAACCAGAACATCATCAGGTTTCTTAACACCCTTCCTTAAAAATGGGCAGGTCGTAATGGAGGTAGAAGAAAAAGCTGAAAGGGACTAAAAAACCACACATCTTAAGTCTCAGAGTCAAACTTTCTATCAATAACTTTATTTTTAGCACAAAACAAACATGAAGGAACTTGACTAAGGAAAGATTTGGAAAAAATAGACCTACAAATGCCAGCAATTGCTGAGCTCTTGAGTACATAAAAAGATTGAAGTCCCTGTTAAAACTGTTGGAAGCTTGTAGGAGCTTGCAACTGTCAAAATACCAATTAAAGAAAAAAATATTCTTAATTAGAATATTCTTAAGATATTCTTTCCATGAATATTTCCAATATTCTTATATATCAATATTTACCAATATTCAGTCTTTCCAAAAACATTTTCAAGAATATTGCCAAGAATTTTCCCAAGGTGTCAGGAGAGTAGGGTCCCCAACATAGGGGTACTTCCAACAGAGAGAAGTGAATAATTTATGGTCCAAGTTATTTCTGGACAATTCCAAGATAAGTATTGATTCAATTATATTAGATACTTTATAATTTCCTATAGTCCTGCATTCCCAAAATAAAGTTCATCCATGACAAGACTGATTTACATACAATTATCAAAGGCAAGTAAAAAAAAATAATTAATCAACCTATTTATATAACTTACTGGTAAAATGAGTAGAAGATTTTACTTTATGTCCAAACTGACTTGGTAAAAAAAACCCAAATATTGATGTAGAGCCACATATTCAGTGAGATACAAACTCTAATTTTCCAGATCAAGGAGGGAAATATACCTGAATTAAGTGACACACCAAAGAAATGAAAAGCTGTGGAAGGCAAGTAAATAAAGCATAAGCAAATAGTTTGAAAAAAAATGCACCGTATTCGAAACTGAAAGAAATATCATACTTGAGGGTATTAACAAGGTCCCAAGAAACGTACTTTCTAGTAAATTCTTGTTCATCAGTGGGTGCTATCTCAATTTCTCACCTTTTTTCTGTTTCCTGTCAGACTTCTTATATGCTAAAGTCAATTACAGCTATCATCCAGCTTCACGACACAGCAAATCTAAACCCGAACTTGGTTATACCTACCAAAATAATATAGGTGTAGCCAACAAGACTCATATACAGCACTCCAGAGAGCCACATGCACTGGTAAAGCTGCACAGTGATCATGGCTATAACTTCCTTGTATAATGCACCGTGAAATTTTTACTATGGCAGAATTCAGTCATGCATAGAAAAACTGAGTGATAGAGCAGAAGCAGATATGTAAATAACAGAGAAATGATGTGACTTTTCTCGAATTGATTTAAACGTCAAACAAAGTTTCAAATGGACTTTCGATGTAAACACCCCAATGAAAAATAAAAGAAGACTACAAATATACTTGGAGGAAGCTTATTGAACGCCTAAAGCTCACTCCTTAGTCATTAAGCTTGTGACACAGCAAGAAAAAATTTATATTACTGAGCTGCAAAGCCCCCAGAAAACTTTATTAGGACAAAGGTGAAAAAACAATGCAAATCTTAAAACCTGAAGGCAAAACGTTAAGGATAGAATCACTGTACTTCACTCCCCTCAACCCATCATTTCTTGCGGTGTGGATATATCAAATGATGAGTGGATTTTTGCCATTAAACTTAGGTCCAACAGTAATCTAACACTCCATTATGCTATTTTAAATCTTGAAAATTTCCTGTTTGTGCGCAGGTGTCAACCATAATATACCATTACAGTGAAAAAAGAGTGTGTTCCTCATGCCTTTTTAACTTTAAGTGCTAAAACTGGAAATATTGCAGCAATTACCTCCAGGAAGAGGTTGAAGACTTTACAGGAAAATTTATACAAATCAAAGTATATTCACACATTTAACTAAGTCATTTCCCACCACTGCCTATTAAGGGAACATTTGTCTACAGAATTTGTATTGCGTTTACTCTAGACTCACGAGCTGAGAGGCAAAAAAACCAACAAAACAAGATGCTGTACTCAGTGATCTGATAACCTGGATATATATAATTCTTTTACCAGATTCCTAGATCCTCAGAATTGTATGACAGAGAAACTCCTGTATATTTCCTGTTATTTATCAAGTGAACAGGGATTAAAATACTTTTATATCTATGAAAAAATAGCCAAATTCCATTATATTTCCTAAACCTATGAAGAATCTGACATACAAGTTCCAAAAAAATGTGCACTCTCCAGCATATCAATAGGTTCTGGGTTCCAATTTTGTTGCAGTTTGCAGATATCCAGCAAAGGACAAATTGGAAATAGTATTTCCATTACCAGTTTTTATCTCACTATGATTTCTATAACAGAATGATACAAATTCTAAAGCTTAAGAAGGATACACAAATTCTAAAGGAAAGTTAAAGTGCAAAAGAGAAATTCAGAAATACAGAAATCATAGCAGAAATCTGGAATTAATAGTATAGCTCAGACAGAACAGCAAAGAAAGACTTATTATTAATAAAAAATATTTAAAAGTCTGTTTAGCACATATTAAAATTATGCTGGTAAAGAAAAACATAAGACACAAATGTAAGGCAAGACTAGTGATTAAATTTAAACATGTTTGTTAGAAGGTTGGGGTTTTTTTCCATTAATATTAAACTTATTTTTTTATAGAAAGTTAAGGTGGGGGCAACCTATATGATTAAATGATGCCAGTAGTATTAGCAGCAGCTTCAATAGCAAAAGTCAGAAATGGATATCTGTATTTTTGTTGTTTTTTTTTTTCACATAGCTATCTTGTTTTCTATAATGCTGATATTTCCTGATAAGCCTTCCTTCAAGAATAATCACTCACTGCTGGATCCTAATTACTGTGGCAATGCTTTTCGCATTGTTAGTTCTCTCTACTGTTCTTGTATTAAATAACTAGAAGCTCACACGTCGCAAATGAACTCTGAAACACCCTACTGAAAAGAAAGGATATTATTATTGTCACTTTACTGAGCCTTCCTCTACATGCACCTGTTGCTTATTATATCAATTGTTAGATGCTTTCAGGCTTCATTATTGCACTTGCTTGACGCAAACACTATCAATTCCATGGATGTTTAGCATGAGGTATAATGAGGCTTTGATCAAGGCATCAAAAAGAATAAGAATGGTAATTACAGGAATTAAAGATAATCCACTGATTATTATCATGAGGTTCAACAAGGCCAAGTCCAAGAGGTCAAGACAACCCCCAGGCTGGGGGATGAAGGGATTGAGAGCAGCCCTGAGGAGAAGGACTTGGGGATACTGGTGGGTGAAAAGCTGGACATGAGCATGCAATGTGTGCTCACAGCCCAGAAAGCCAGCCGTATCCTGGGCTGCATCAAAAGAAGTGTGGCCAGGGAAGATATTTTTTATAATGATGGTGGTGAAACACTAGAACGAGTTGCCCAGGGAGGTGGTAGATGCCACAGCCCTGGAAACATTCAAGGGCAGGTTGGACGGTGCTTTGAGAAACTTGATCTTGTTGAAGAAGTCCCCACTCATTGCAGAGGAGTTGGTCTAGATGACCATTAAAGGTCCCTTCCAACCCAAACTATTCTATGATTACCTTTACTATTGCCTATTATGAAAAGTATACTTGTCTAAATTTTCAGAAAACATATTGATCATGACAGCCCAAGGCTAGGACTTCAACATTTATGGCAAAGGTCTCAGCATGTATTTTATCAGCTGCTAAGCACAGGAATTCAGTCCAAAAGTGACTTTGCAGGATTTTTTTCATGAAAGTAACATCTGTGGTGTTAGTGAGAAAATTCACTTTTGGCTGTCTAGCTAGAAAAGTCAGATAATTTTCCACACATTCTGGCTTTAAAAGAGCAGGAGAAGCAAAGTTTTATCTCTTCTGTTTTAATTATGGAATCATTAATTATACCTTTCCATACTCAGAGTCAGTCCCAGTCTTTTTTTCAGGACCAAAATTATTTGTGTCCAAGAAATCTCCTGTCTTCTCCTAAGAAAGGATCAGACTCATTATTTCTTCTCCTTTCCTCTTCTTGGTCATTAGGCTTCTCTAAGTGATATTGCACCTGTAAAACCTCCTCTTCCTCCTCCTTTCTCTACTGATTCTACAATTAGGGCTGTTCTGAATTTCCCGGGAAAAGGACATCTGCTGGTGACTTTTCTTCCCACCTGAGGGAAGAGAGTATGCTCATCTCATATTGAGAGACAGCAATAAAATCCTCTATTAACAAAGATTGCTCACATAAAAAGGAATTCGGATGCCTCATACTTATTTGGTTGGTACAGTCTCCTCAATATTTGGATAGGTATGTGAACAGCTAATAAGTAAGACAGAATAGTCTTTGTGTTCCAGTTCTCCAGGCAGAACAACTATAAGACCTTCATCTGAATTATTATTATATTATATATCTTTTTTTACCCTAATACAATGAATCAATACAAAAACTACATTATCTTGAAGACAACAGGTAGAAAAGAGTATTTCAAAATTAAAAAAACAAACATCCCCTATACATCAAGCATTCACCTTTAATTCTGACATACCAACAGCTAGAAAGTGACCTTGAAAAGTATTACCTTAGGTTTTGTTGTTGCACATTCTTTAACTTTGGAAAACATTTAATAAGAAGCTTTACCATTAATATGACACAAACTTGGCCAATATCTGAGCTCAGTATTTGTTTCACGTCTCCTCTAAAACTTGTCATCTGTGGAAAGGAGATATTCATCCCCACCTTTACTGTAGGACATGACTTGGTGGTTCAATAAATTGCCTGTTAGAAAATTTGTTTTGAGACTTGCCAATCATGGACTAAAATAAGTCACCAGCCCTGTTCTGAAGGTTAAAAAATGAGGAAATAAAATTCTATAGAGAGGATTATGGTTCAGGGAAAGAGACAGCACATGTCCCTTCAGGGAAGCATGTTATTTTCCAGTGGGAGCAGCACTAGTGTCAAATTTGCAGTTGTAGATAATTGCCACCTTTTAATAACACAGATCTTTTACAAAGGATACAATTAACATTTTGCCTTTCCTTTCTACTCTCTAGCTATTCAGAATTTATTTCTGTTTCAGTAACTGGCTAACTTTTCCATACCAAACACTTTTACACTGCAGATACTAAAATATTGAAGCAAATTTGCCTCCACTGACAGAGACGACAACAAATATGGTTCCGTGACTTTTCAATTTTCCACAGATATAGATTAAAACAGCATGAGAAATGCCATGGACCCGGATCACTTGTGCAACCTGCAGAATTAATCAGTGAAGTTCTAAAGACTGAATTTCTTTTAAATTCACGATCATAGAGCAATATGGGAAATGAAAAATAGTTGCATTTCCTTACCAACAGTGTGAAACTGCCAAAAAGATCTCATTCTGGATTACATTAGTGTTTGAGAACTTCTCATGCTTCTGCATAAGGAAAACAATGCCTGTACAGGCATACAAAAATTTTTAAGAATCCTTTCTGCATTTTATTTCTTTATTACAGGCACAATAGTGGTTTTAATATTTTATTTGTGGTTTTGGCAACTAGTCAAGCTCTACTAAATGTAAAGAGATGATCAAACAGTTACAAGTGTGTATCGGAATATTACAGTAATTGTCAGGAAAAAAATACTTAATTTTCCATTATAATCTTATTAATATTCTACAACCTTATTAAAATATCCATAAAATAGTTCTAGTGCACCTCAGTTATTCAGTGAAACTTCAGGGTCTAATTTCCCCCCCCTCACATTTATCTTAAAGAAGAGTGAAAAAAGTTCTGGTTTGTGTTTTGAGCTCTGACTTTTGAGCAAAGGTAATTAAGAAAATATTGACTTGGTTCATGCTTGTCACAGAATGCTTCCTCTAAAGAATAAAGTATTTGGTTTAGAATTCTCCAAGTGTTTGAATATTTTCATATATTCAAACCAATATATGCCAAAGTTATCTAAATGTAATCTTAAAGCTGTATATGCATCATTATAATAAATTGAAATATTTAACAGTGAAATTTTTCACTAAGTTCTTCAGGACCCTGAGAAGCCTGTCTAGTAACTTCTCTCTTCCTTGAGTATTTTCAGCCATTCCAGGATTCTGGAGCTTTATGCTCATTAAAAAACAATGTGGCTTTAAACATTTTATCCTTAAACTTAATCTTCCGATTGGAATAAAAATCAAGAGATTTGTCACAAGAACTTAGCTGATACTGAACTAAGCAACGATATTGTTCAGCCTACTAATTCACATTTTAATAAATATTAAAATTAATAAAAATCCTACTCCTAGTACTGCAATCTTCCTATTTGCTTCTAAAAGGCTAAGAAAGAATTTACTAATTTGACATATAGTTAATTTTAATTTTTTTAAGCTGCTTTTAACACTAAAAAATGAAACAACTAACAAATCTATCAGCTGATCTACGTTCTCAGAGCTAATAACACTAAGCCTCCTCAGACAAAACTTTTCCTCTCAGTAGCAGATTTTCATAGACTCTTTGATGTAGGGAAGTGGTTTTGTGACTCTTTTTAACAAAGATTACTGCTGGGAATGACAAGTCTCAAGAATTTTAAGGGCAAAATAAACTCAAAGAAAGGTTCTATAGAGATAATAATGAAGACAAAAGTAGTCCTCAGAAGCTTAAACATGAGTAAAAACATTAAAAAATTGTACTGAATAGGTTTCAGTGTGTTTTTTTTATTTATTTATTCCGCTTCAAAAATAAAAATAATAAAGGAAACAACACTACATAGTCACAGAACTAAAAGCCATATATTGTACATTTACTAGCACTGGTTTCAGTGATGTAAGACTGCATTATCAGCTTTTCCAAGCCCAACTATCAACAGTGAAAGGAATTGTTTTATCTTTTCTCAGAATGCAGTTTTGCACTGTATTTCTTTTCTCAGCAAAGAAAAAGCTTACACTCATTCTACCTGTAGCCTTCATCCCATCACTCAAATGATCTGACCTACCAAAGAAAGAAACAGATTTAAAAAACAGGTTTAAATTGTTTACCTAGGTAATTTTAATTTCATTGTTTTCTAAAATGCCACTTGACTAAAACCATTGAACTGATACAAGTAAGAGGGATTAAGTGGAGGATAGGTTTGACCAACTAAGGGTAGCAAAAAGGAGAGACTTGGAATCATAGGATTGTAAAATAATTTAGGTTGGACAGGACCTTCAAAGGTCTTCTATACCAATTCCCCTGCAATAAGCAGGGACATCTTCTAACTAGATCAGGTTGCTCAGATCCCCATCCAACCTGACCTTGAATGTTTCCAGGGATGGAGCACCTACCACCTCTCTGGGAAACCTGGGCCAGTGTCCCATCACCCTCACTGCAAAAAAAATGTCATCTATCTAATCTAAACCTTTGTTCTTTTAGTCTAAAACCATTACCCCTTGTCCTATCGCAACAGGCCCTGCTAAAAAGTCCGTCCCCATCTTTCCTATGAGCCGCCTTTACTGAATTTAAACCAACTTCAGAGAGTAAGCAAAGTAGCAGAGATGAAGAACTGATTTAAAGGTTTCCAGTTTCCCTTCAGATAACCATATATGACATTAATTTAAACCAGTGATAATTCTGTGGGTTTAAAACAGGGTGACATTTGTGGTTAAGTACTTATAGACCCTATAAAGTACAATTTTATGCAAAAATAAATTTTAACTAGTGAACGGAAAGACTTTTGGGCTAAACTGCAGCAGTCTTTATAAAGCAAACTGTCCTGTCAGTCATACTCAGTCCTGTTGGACTCTAATATGTTTGTAACTGCCTCTTAATTGGTAACTGGCTGTGTGATAATTCCCCCCCCTGAAGAGCACATTTCTTTTGTTTTTACTTTATCCATTTTGCCATAGGGGATTATGCAGATGGTTAGCACCCTGAGTACATGAGATTTCCAGGCGATAAAGTGGAAAGCCATTTAAAGTCAAGTTTTGTAAGTGATTCTCACTCTGCAATTAAATATTCTTTCTTGTAAAAAATGGCCTGGTAAGTTTTTTACAAAACATCTCTTAGAACAAAGAGGTTTGCCATCACTAGTAAAAAAAATCACTTTTTACTAGTAAAAAGTAAAAAGAAAAAAGTTTGCCACACACTCAAAGAGGAGTGCCATCATCTCTTTTAAAAATGTACCTAGGTAACTGACACATATACAATATTTCAGTGTCTCCTTTTAATCATCCTTGCTGTTGTATTATGTCTATTCCATGGTGGTAGGGCAAGAAAATTACGTGCATTATTTCAAGAATACAAGAAAATGTTCTCTAATTAAACGGCAATGTAAATTTCAGGGAATTTCAGCTGTATTTCTGCTAATCTATAACCTTTACCCAAGAAAATCTGAATTGTTCAGTTTTCATCCTCTGAAAATGCTATATTTGTATCATATTTTGAATTTATTAATCTTTTAACCAGAGTGATAATATTTCAGTGAGTGGTGGAAGACATTCTTCTATATATATATGACATAACGAATTTATCAGCTTGCACCAGGAGACCTTTGAGTGAAAACGTGAATATAATCATGCATATATCTTGAAAAGAATTTTGATTCCTCCAATAGCCAGGCAATAAATCTACACAATATATTCCAATATGATCTTCATACCTTGAAAAAATTATTTTCTCTTCCTGTCTCTTATTCAGTAAGTTCAGTAACTGTACTAACAATTATGAAACGCTTTGCTTTCATCTATCTATAATCAAGAATTTAAAAAAAAAAAAGTAGAACTATGCATCAGATGTGGGAAAATTGTCTTCATCTGGCTAATATTAGCTAGTGGAGTTTTTTCTTTCAAGCAATACAATTACAAAAGCCATGATGAAACACAGTTGCATTTCCCAAATTCCTGAGCTTGGATTTCATCTAATTTGTTTCCTGTAGAGCCATCAGCAAGTAGTCGTAGTTCAGCCAAAGGCTTTGAAGGCTAATCATCTTTCAGTTTCTCTTTTGAGGGTCTATCACAAAACTGTATTTCAACAGCATGCTCTTTCTAGGCCGGCACTTCTGAAGTGTCAGACATCCTGAGGGAAAAAGAATTCTAGTTGGGAACAATTCTACCCTGAGTCAGCATTTGAGTGGCTTATTGTGAGAAAAGCTTGGGCAATTTTTTTCAAAAAAAGGATACAAAAGGAAAGGAAAAACCTCACCATAAGGTACATTATCATCTGTATTTTCATGTCTTAAATTATACAAAATGAATTCTAGCAGTGGAAGTACAAGAACACTAGTCAAAGTTTATATAAATGGAAATGGATGTTTTCAAAACCTATGATATCGCCACTGCATCACATGACACAGAGTTCCATACTGGTTTCATTTTGACACAAAATCAGGAAGGAGCCATTCAATTTCATTATCTTTTTCTAGATTTCTTTTATATGGTAAATTAGCAAAAGATAATTAATATTTCAGTTAAAAACAAGGAAGGCTGTATTTTCAAAACAACATCCTGCCAACAAAAGGGTGCCCAAATAGAAAATTCCCAGCAGTCAAAATAAAAGGAAATTAAAAGCTCTCCCACCTAATTCTCTCTCCAGCTGCTTTGATATGATGCTCCTTTTAAATGCTTCAGCTAGTTCTTGAACAGTCAGGGACAGAGTTAAATCTTTTAATCTTGCCGTCTCTCAGCATCCTTTTGGGAGTAAGAACCCTTTTTATGTCATGTCTACATAATGCAGCAGGTGCTCTGCATGGCTTTTAGCCCTGGCTTCCTTTTCATGGAATCATTCAAGGCAGCCACTTCTTCCATGGCCCAGGCATCTGGATTTCATACTGCTGAAGAATGAACAAGGAGGGACAGATGCAGTTCGCCCGGCTTTCATGCCAGTGTGAAGTCAAGAAGACCAAAACCCAAGACCTGGGAAGTGCTCTGAGTCTCCCAGTACATTTCTCTACCAGCTTTTTCTCCTGACAAGCTAAGCTGCAAGGTTTCACTGCACATTTCAAGGGCAGGTTCCCAAATTTATTCCAAACTCCTATGGAATTTCTTCCTGATTGTCCTGGTTGTCCTTTGACTCTAAAGGAAGCGTGTGATTTATACAAATCAGCACTTTTGCACAGGAGTTCTAAAAAGGGCTAAATACATCAAATACTCTGTCCATTTTTACCCCCTTAATCATTCTTTCAGGCAACTAAGCTACCAATTCCCATAAGACGGATGAAGATCTTGCCAAGACATTACATTGTCAAGGTGAAGTCCTTCATGGAAGTTCCCTTCCCCTTAGCCAGAAATGGCACATTATTTAAGGTGATTTTTCTCTAGCTCATTCAGAATTTAAATCAACACTTTCTACTGCCAGATCAGTATCAACACTTAAGAAATGTTATCCTAAAGTAAGGGTAAAGAAACAAGAAACCAAATTCTTGCTCCAGGTGAAGTTTGCTGCAAGAAAGACAGAACAGAGTACCCAGTCTGCAATGCTACCCACAATACAAATATGTTGCTTTTTAATTTCTTCTTTTTTTTTTTAAAAAAAAAAACCACTGAGATTGAAGGTTTTTACTTCGGCATGCCTTACTTGTTTCGGACATCACTATTTTTCATTGAGGTGCTACACTCAAAAGAATTCCCTCCCAGTGTAGACAGGACCTAACAGAGATTGTATTAGATATTTTTGAAAGGGGTTTAATCTGAGATTATTTTCAAACAGATTTCCACAAAAGCAGAATGAAATCTAATCCATGTATGCAGTTTGTCGCCTTCTGCACAATTCTCTTTCATCGACTGTTTCAGCCTTTGCTTTAACTTTGTAAGAAGTTAAACGCCACAGTCTCCTTTTAAGACTGAAATATCTCTGTCTTTTATTGTCTCGTATCTTCCTTTCACTAAAGTATCATATAGTGTGTCTTTCAGTACTCTTTATTAATAGAGATTTATTTGGAGTCATTCAGTTCTACCATATTACCAGTGATTCCTGATGATATTGTCTAAAGCCATAACTCAGAGGACTGATTGAATGAGGGGTAAATTTTCTTCAAGTGTTGCAGTAGAATCACAAATATGATGGAAATTTCCAAGTTTTGCACAGTGTGATGAATGAATTTTGAGGTTTCCTTTCAGAAAAATTAGGTAATCAGTTTCATAGTGATAATTACAACGGATTACTAAAATTTAATTTGCAATTGTAGATGATCACAGAATGATATGGGGTTGGAAGGCACCTCTGGAGATCATCTAGTCCAACCCCAAAGAATGTCACCAAGTGACCAACTGCTAATAACTTAAAATGTTTTCTTAAGTCTTTCATTCGGTTCCTTGACATAGGTCAGATCACAATACATTTCATCATCTCTGAAAGTGAAAGAAAAAGCACTGGCTTCGCTTTGTTGAAATTAGGGATAAAGGCACACACATCAGTCAGTAGCCAATTTACATCAATCTCATAAAGATCTTTTACTAACCAGAGGTTACTTTGTGCTCAGGTATTACACAGTAATTCTGGTAGATGTAAATAGCTACTAACAGTTGTAGAAAGACTGGTGCTAGAGATGACACAGGTTACTCTATGCCAATTCAAGTAAAGTGGTCATGTGTGTACACAGGGATTGCTGTGCAAGATATTTCTGATGGTCTCTGCTCACTACAAAATGGCCTGTGAGTATCTGTATGCAGCAATGACCTATCTGTACCATCTACATGTAACTGCCATCTAAACTGTGGAAATATTTCTCATATAAAAGTGTAATTGCAAGATAGATGGTAAAATTTCAATCTTCTGAACTTTTGGGTACAAAGCAAAGCAGACCAGAAAAACCAGCCATATTTTTCTAAGCAATCTTTTCTATTTTGTCCCTATAGCACGAAGGAGCCAAAACTTCCTTCTCTGACACTGCTGATCATGAACTTGTCTGGCTGAGCTGGGTTCTGCATCTGCGCAGCTCCTCTTCTGTATCACTAACTGATTTTTGGAAAAGGCTTTTGTTGCCTGAAAACCTTGAATGACCTTAAATTTCTTCATCTGCTAATTCAGGAATGTGGGAGTATTATTTTTAGTTCATTACTGAGGGTAAAATACAGGTTTGTTTTAAATAATAATAATTAATAAAAAAATCAGCAGAGAACATTGGTGTGGCACAGTGACTTGGGGTCAGAAACCTAGATTCATACCCATTTTAAACAGCAAAAATTTTAAAACGACAACCAAATATTAACTCAGTGAATGACCAACACTTCAGTGAATTAACAAATGACCATATTTTAGCTCATTTAGAATGTTCAAGCATCAGTAGGGAGAGAATACATATTTGGGTTTAAAGCCACAGGCATCTTGCAAATGAGAAAAGAACAGGGTGTGTAAGGCTGTGGGCATAGATACATGGACTATAACAGGACAAATCCCAGAATTTCTGGCAACTTCTCCCATAGCGGTTTTGGCCAGATCTAAGCTGCCTTTAAGAATCATTCCAACAAGGACACATGAAAGCGTCTGTCTATTCTGGCAGCGTTTCAGACTCTTACAATTCCCATTGGCAGCACAGCGCATAGGGCCCCTTTGGCTCTCCCTGAGGCAAGCTCTTCTTCTATTTCTCCAGCCACTGGCTAACCTAGGATACATGTAAAACATAATGGTCAAGTATAAGGAACTCTGCCTCGCACCTGGAGTATTGAAAATTGTTTACGATTTTTTTTCAATTTGCTAAGTGTCAAGGCTTTCAGAAACATGTCTGATTTATTTAAAAAATGGCACTACTGAAAGTCAGATAATAATGAATCGTATTTCAGACCAACGTCCCTGAGCTGCCATTGCTTCTGCCGTTCTTCAAGCCCACTTGTAAATGGATTTCAAAAGGTTAAGACAAACTTGTATGGCATAATGACAATTCATATTTATTCTAATTGCCACAATTTAGTAGAAAATAACTTTGGCCAATAAATTACTTTCACGCATTCTTTCTCAAGACAAAGCCAGGCCTTATCTGAAGGCCAGCTGTCACGGATTGTTTGTTCTTTAAAGTTACAAACTTTGGATGTATAAAAGCCAAAATTTCATTGCCAGTGCAAGTCTTTTAGAGGAGTAAGATGAGTTAATCCACCCAACAAAGAAAACACAAAAATAATACTGAACTCTTCAATTCCTATGATTCATATCTGTTTTTATTTTCAAGAACTTGTTTCATTCTATATCTACTGAAATGAAACAATACGCATATTTCACATTTGTAACATAGGGTTGTCCATTTTGGGACTCAAAATTGATATTTTTACATCATGAAATATTATCAGAAACAACAGATTATGTAGCAATTCAATTTCTTTTATCAGCTAAAAAATTGAAGTAATTTTCTCTATGGCTGATCTGTTCAGAAATTTATTTTAAAATGTTGTCTCCTGATCCCCCTGCCTTACTTCTTTTCCCTTAAAAAAACAAAAAACATAAAACCCCTTAAGTAAAAAAGATGTTACTTTCTGTTGCACTAACAAATACATTGAATCCACATTGTATGTCCTGTCACTTAATTTTCAAATCACTAAGCTTATAAGTCATTAGTACCTAACACATCAAAACCATTTCAAGGGGGTTTAGTGCTCAAATATCTTGTATATACCGTAATTTGAATGTCTCTCTGGGTTCTTTCTGGGTTATGCAGTAGGTATATAAACTGAAATGTTACTAATTCATAGTTTGTGGTGAATAGATTATTTTTTTTTTAAATCAGGTGCAAGACTGTTACAGAGATTAAAAAAAAAATCTGAAAAATTTTCATTTTCTTTAAATTTCAGTCCCTGAAAAATCTTGTTCATTCTTCATCTAGGGTTGTTCCTTTTTAAAAGCTATTCTGCGACTTGTGCTTGGTGGTCAAGTCTTTAACGTATAATAAGCTAAAGGTAGTTTTTTTCATTTGCTCCTAGCTTATAATTTGTAAGATCTCCTGTTAGGCCCAGACCTTCTCAAAACAATGTCGGTGTTTATGTTATTGTTGCTGAATTGAATTTGCTCTACAAGGTCCTGAAACTGAAACCACAACAGCAGATTGCAGCTTCTCTTCCTTTTATTCTTAAGAAACATATTGCATTAATATTAAATTGGTTTATTCTCATCTTCTGAGCACAATACATGGCACTGCCACAAAACTATAAAATCCTATATAATCTGGAGGCCAAAATTAAATGTTACATAGTGTAGTCTCTCTCCCTGTATGTCACAACAACAGTACATATCACCAAGGATATCCAAGGCGAACAGTGCATCTGTAAACCAAAAGTTATTAAAGGAGGAAAGTAATTTCTCTCAACAGTCTGAGACATGCCTGAGTCCAGTGATATTTATGAAATTAGTGCCTTGCCTCTTTGGCAAGAGATAAAAAAGGTCAAACTGCTATATACATAGATTTTCAAATCAGAACAATTAATTAATCTGGCTTTCAGTATAAATGTAGATCACAGAGCCTTATGCCAATAACTGTTGCATTGGTTTCTCTCCTATACCCCTTAGGCAAACCTCCACGCTCTTCCCCAACTAACCAAAATTAATTATATTCATTAAAATATCAATACAGGCCAAGAATTCTGAAAGAACTAATTTCAAATATAGGAAAAAAAATACAGGCAGAGTTGTAATCTGGAAGATTTCTTTATGAAGAGCAAACTCAGTTATATTAGTAGCAACGTGTAGCATTCTTGTACACCTTCAAGGGTTTGAAAGTTAGTGATAAATTCTAAGAGGCTATCAGGTGAGAGAATCTATGGCCATTAAGTTGAATACCTCCACCATAAACAGCTTGATGGTAAAATTCTCAAATGAGGAGAACTTTCTCTTGCATTTAACAAGATTGCTGTATTCAGAGAAACTGCATAAGCTCTCTAGATCAGTTTTACTGTTCAAATTAATTACTGATGTAACTTAATTTTTCAATATACTAACTACAGCTACCGCACATGCATGTCATCTTCAGTCTTTAGGAAGAGAACATGTTTCAGGAAATAGAGAAGGACTGAAAGTACTAAAGTAATGGAGAGAAAAAAAACAATCTGTATCCTTCCCTGGCACTTCAGAATATGCTTATAAGAACTTGAAAAGTAAGTGCAGCAGCTGATATTGCCTGAGCTTGGGGTTTACTGTACATATTAACATTTAAAGAGCTATCAAGCACTAAGTATTGCCATTATTATTATTTGATGAGAACACGGCATAGACCGAATTTTACTGCTGAGGCAGTTGCCATCCCCGCTATTGTAGTCTCTTGAATTGCATAAAACCCTTCAATCTGTTAAATGACTCCATTTTATATCACAGATTTGCCAACCTCTACAAGGACAAGGTCTGGTTGTTTTCCAAACAAGCCTGAATATCCTTACAGAAAAACACATGGACAGATGGCCCTCTTCCCTGCTGATATTACATTAGAAATGTGCTTGGAGGGAAATTCTGTCAACATCTCGAGTCATATTTTTGCCTTATTTCCTTTGAAATATTATCTAATGTGGTGAAGTTCATTAATACATTTCATATCGGTGTTCAATGCAATCTTATTTGATTGATAAAGAATGTTCTACATTTCTCTTTATCTTTCTATGGGAAAAACAAAGCATGCAACAATCTACAAAAGTAAAAACTTTAGAAGAACGGTATTTTTATAAACATTTCTTAATCAACATGTCTTATTAAACACCCCCCCCACTCCTCCCACAAACAAATACTTAGATGATGTTGAAGGACTGCACTCTCAAAACATTTTTTGCAAGCCTTAGCATATCCGTTAGAACCTTATGTGATCTCCACGTGGCAAACATGGGAGATAGGTTTTCCCCCAGAACTGCATTAAAGACTCTCAGACAGAATTTATCAGTGCAAAAAAAAAGACATGGATTAGACTGACATTTACAACTGCACCCAAAAAGAACCTTCAGGTTTTTCTTAAACTTGATAACCCCCACAGAAACAGGCAGTATCTTATTTCATCTAGTTACCCACATATTTTACTTGCAAAAGTTGTAGGGTAAAAAAGTACTCTGACAAAACCTAATTCTCCTTTTCTGAAGGATACAACAGCATGGTAATTTAGAATTGTGTTATCTGTATCATCATGGTGTCACCTAAATCAATTGACAAGAGTACATTATTTATAATATTAATCAATTATTAAATATCAATATTAAAAACAATTTAGTGTAACAGCAATTTGTTTTAAAGTACTGTTCTAAAGTTTCTAGATTTTAAATATCAGCACCTTAATGCTCTATCTGGCTCTTCTTGAAGAAGTTTAAATAGATTTCTTTATCAAAGACAACTCTAAAATAACTAATATCTTAGCACCAATAACAAATATTCAAAAGATATTCTCCATTCAAGAATAGGGAAACAGAGAGACTAAAATGAAGTGGAAATCAATCCTTGTCTCTTGCTGCCTTTCTTTCTGCAGGCTACACGAAACTTCCAGTCTTGTTTCAAATCCTTCTTTAGCTCTGCGGACTGACAGAGGAGATACATTACTGCACTCACAAGGTGTGTCACCAAGAGAGAGCAAAGGAACCAGTCATCCAGTGGCATGGAAACTTCTACACTCTGAGGCCAATTACAAAGCAATTTCTTCCTTTGAGTACGGCATAAAGAGAGACATATTTTTGAAGCAAAAAATTCATGGCTAAATCCATGCCAAATGAGTCCTGCTAGCATATCTGAACTAGAGTGACCTGCAGCAAATTGCATAAATAAGAGCATCTTTAAGTCAGTACTGAAAGATCAGATCTCTACAGGTTCTTATCAAAACCACTGGAGTACTAAGGTAGCTTCAGGACATATTCGTACCTACCATATGGTTTAACTGCAGAGAGAAGGCACAGAATTTTGCCTTATATATCTTTTTCAAAACATTGATTAAAATATAAAAAGTCCACCATTCTTATTTAAACATCCCATCCTATTGTAACATATTAAACCCAAGCCATATCACATAAACTTTGAGCCATTATTGTAAAAAAGATTATACAGGTGTTTTGATTCAATTATGTTTCCAACAGAGAATCAGCAATGGAGATTTATATGAGCTTTTACTCTTGCTGAAATCTCTACAATTTTTAGAGAAGAGAAAGGGAACAGAGGCCAAAAGATTGGAACAAAACCTGGTGTCATGGAAGGCCTGAAAGACTGGCTACGTTCAGATTTTTTTAAAATGATTTCTTTAAGGCAAATCAAGTATCCTACATCTGGCAAGGAAATGGCTTGTTTGTTTTTAATTAATTTATTCATATGCTGCTGATTTATAAGCGGTGATAAACCACCAGGAATTACCATGAAAGAACTAAAGAAATTGAGGGAAAAGTCACTTATTCTAAAGGAACTAAACATGCTTTCTGTAGGAAGGGTTATGGAATAAAATACTGTTCTATTCTTAAACTGGTACCAAACACATTAAAAAAATCATACAATTCTTGACAATCCATGTTCAAATTACTTAGGTGGTGAAAGTTTCAGTCTTGCCAATGTACAAAAGTAACATTGTCTTGTTTGAACTGTCCTGACAAAAACAATTTGGATCTGTTAACAGCTCATAGTTATTCCTAAAATCAACCCACAAATACAGCATTGAGACTAGATGTGCTGATTTCCTCGCTACTTCCACCCAGTTTTTGTTAAGTTGTTTAATAGGTAGAGCATTTGCCCAAGAAGTGGGAGATCTGGTCTAATTCCATTTTTAGCCTGAGGGAATTGAAATGTCTCTCTCTGACTTTCCTATCAACTGTGCCAACCAGGCTATGAGCAAGAAGATAATGATGGTGCTGTGCCACTCAAAAATAAAATAATGCTTCATTGTGGGAGGATGAGAATTGCAATCGTATAACCTAATAATTAGATTGATTTCTAAGTTCCATTGTGTCACATCCTCAAACCTCCAGCTGGAAACATCTATGACAAGTCCAACACAACCTCATAAAGACATCATGCAGACAAACCATATTTAAGCACTAGGTACTTCAGAAAACACCAAAATCCTCTCTCCTTCTTAACCCAACCCTGCTGTGCAGTGCTGATGGCTTTTCTCATGCTGCTGCATATGCTAAAGTCTGGTTTTCCAATCCCATGCAAAAAGAACCCCGAAAAAAATTTTAAATGTTCATTAATTAATTTAAAGATTCTCTTAATTCTTCTTAAATAATCACAAAGAATGAATGAATGTTTATGTTTTGGTCAATTATTTAGTTAATTGGTATATGCCTAATAATCATTCACATTCAGAGGTGTCCTTTTTGTTGTTATTTATACCTAACCACCCTGATATTTATTTTAGATGTTCTAATGTGTGCATACAAAAT
>JAOXJM010000033.1:70506445-70524004 GCA_026413425.1 Tringa solitaria
CCCCCCTCCTCAGAATTCTAATCAATATCAAAGTTATGATATTTGCATTTATTTAGAAACAATTCATTACAAAATGTTTGATTATATATTTATCTTAGCTCTTATTATTTATTAATAATAAGCTCTTAATAATTTATTAATATATAGCTCTTAATATTTATAGCTAGTATTAGAAAAGAATAATTACGAACAAGATTTTGTAACAAATTGTATGTATAGTGAATTGAAAAGTATAAGAATTTCTGTTCAACAAGTCATCAAAATTCAACATTGTCGGGGAATATAATTTTATATAGAATTTTTCATTACCTAGGACAATATCGCTGTTAAACGTTGAAAGATCTTAATTTTACAGAAAGAGAGGACAAGGACACTACCTCACACATTTATTAACACAAAAGTAGACTAATTAAGAGAAAAGGGAAACCATCATGATCTCATTTATGAATGTACTTGAGACTCTTTTTATGTACATAGAAGACAGATTCCAACAGACAGAATTTTCCACAAAAACATTTAGGGTAAAGACACCTTTCATTCTTCTTAAATTTTGCAGTATGCATATTCAAATTCTTTGCAGATGACTGACTGAAAACCAGTGTAATGTTCCTCTCTGATCATAAGTCATCACTTGAATGGTGAAAAGAATTTAAGAGATTTCCAGTATTTCAAAATTATTTTCTAAATTCATTGATGATGTTAGTATAAGCAGCATGACTGGATCAAAACAAATGAGTTAAAATGAGCTACACTGAATTTCTGAATAAAGAATTTTGATTTCTTTTTTCCTCTGTAGCAACCTGCTGCTATATGATAAAACAATAATATTTAAACAAAATTCAAAATAATTTCCTTTGAAAAAATAAGTCCTAGACACAAAAATTGCAAATTTGTTTGTAGCTAATAAGGAAAAAAAAAAGGTAAGAAAAAAAAAAAAAGAAATTATTCTAGCTAATATCAGGAAGAACTTAACCAGATACAAAACTATTCCTTATTTAACTGTACTTTGCACATATCACTAATCTTGTTTTTCTGGAGTTCACACTGAATAAAGAGTCAAATGTTCCATCCCCGGAACTGAAGTAATTTGAAGTATAAAATATATATGCTTTGAATCTCCTTTCTTTAAGATAAGGCATTTCTTTTAAGAGGCAAGTAAGGTTTCAGAAAAAAAAAAAAGAAAAAAAAATCATTTTTGACATGAAGGAAGATTTCACTGTTAAGGTATTCTCAAAGCAAACCTCTACTGATTGCTAATTTAGGAGGTGTAAGAATTAAACTTTGTAGTTTGAGACTGAAGAGATTAATTTATACTAGCTGTAAATTAAGAAAAAAAGATGAAAAACACCTACCTTTCGGGAATGGATTTCTTTCACGTATAGTGGAAGTAGAAATTCAGATATTCCTTCAAGTCGTATTCCTTTTTTAGTGACTCTCAAATTTCCCATTCCATCCTACAATCAATAATATATATATATATTCACTTTAGGAAATAACCTTATCCAGAACAAGCTAAAAAGAACACAGTAGCTGGCCTAATACCTAAATATAAAGAATGATGTCCCACTGTCACCAGCTCTTGTGATGATCTTGAACAGGAGTTAAATGCGGGGAGGGATTTAATGCAAAGCTTCACCTAGGATTGAGGTGTTTAACTGTGCAGCCTGATGGTGAACATTATTCTGTGGCTGCACCTACTGCAAGGTTACAAATGTAGATCATAAGTATTCCTCTACTGTAGAGGTGAAGTTACATAGTGAATTACAACTGCCAAGTAGAACAATTGGTTCATTATCTCTAAAAATATACATAACATTTGGTAAAGAAATCTATTATTTTTATGCAGTGAAATATTACAAAAAAAAATATTATGCCACTGTTGTGTCAACTGTTTTTGCTTTTTCCAGTAATTAAAATACATATGAAAACATCATATAGGAAGTAAGAAACAGGGTTTTATATTAGTAAGTAGTTGTTCATCACAACTAAGAGCATGTTCCTGGTGAAAACAAAACCTTAAAAAATGCTGAGGGTTATTTCTGTTTAATTTATCTGAAAAGAGATAGGAAAGGGACCGTTGTAAAAATCTGAATGAAACAAGAAAACCAAATCATTCAACGTTCAATAAATCCTAAGCATAGAAAAATGGCGTAATAAGGCTCTAGCTGTATTCTAACAGGAAAAACAATAAAACCTGCTCAGTACTTAAGAGACAGGATCATTTTGCACAGAGAGAAATTCAAGACTTTTTATCCCTGGATGCTTGTTACTATATTCCTGACAGGAGATAATTCTTCACTGTAGAGCCAGTGGAGTTCAGCTTGATCCACCTAAGTGCAAAATTAGCAAATTTAACCTAATTGCTGATTAAATATTTTTAAGTCATTGCTGACTCTAGCGTAGCAGAACAGCGAGAACTTGCATTTCTGCTCTGCTGGCTGAATTGGGAAACAAATAACCCCCACTTGCCAGGCAGCCATAAACAGCTGGATAAGAGTGTCCTCAACTGCTACAGCTGAAGCTGGAAGAGGACACAGAATTAAACAACATTATAGTTATCTAAAGATAGCAAAGCCACTATACCACTATAGCTATTCCCTTTATGAAACAAAAAACGATGCCAGGATGGCAGATATTTGATTGACACCACTGCATCCACATCTGAAGCTAGGCTATGAAAATGTGAATTCTTTAAGACAACAAAAAGAATTAAATGTAATTCAGCTGGTATTACTTCCTAAACACAACAAGGATGTAGTGATAGATAGCTATCCACTCTATGACAGATGTGTAAAGAACTTACTGTTGGGAATCATGCCTTCACATGTCAGTTATAGGACTAGAAGCCTAGATGCCTATGACTACAACCCCAGAATCTACCAGAATCAGAAAATAAATACAAATTTTACAAAGCAGAGAAAATATGGAATATGAAAGCTACTGCTAAGGCTACCCATAATATAGAATTTACTTGTTAAAGTAATACAGCACCAAGAGACGTTTGCAGACTCTGAAACAGTCAATACAATGTTTAGCAAAACTTGTAAGTGATTACATAAAGCCAAGAACTGCCTTTTCATTAGAAAAAGTGCTATTTGTTTTCAAACTACATGTCGTGGTTTCATCCTGGCTGGCAACTAAGCACCACGCAGCCACTCGCTCTCTCCCTCCCATGGGATGGGGGAGAGAATTGGAATGATAAAATTGAGAAAAAACATGGGTTGAGATAAAGGCAGTTTAATAGGTAGAGCAAAAGCCACACACGCAAGCAAAGCAGAACGAGGAATTCATTCATTGCTTCCCATGGGCAGGCAGGTGCTCGGCTATCTCCAGGAAAGGGTCCATCATGTGCAATGGTGACTTGGGAAGACAAACACTATCACTCCAAATGTGTGTGTGTGTCTCATCCCCCCCTTCTTTCTTCTTCTCCCAGCTGTATATGCTGAGTATGACATCACGTGGAATGGAATATCCCTTGGGTCAGTTGGGGTCAGCTTTTCCCTGCTGTGTCCCCTTCCAGCTTCTTGTATACCCACAACCCACTTGCTGGTTGGGCAGTGTGAAGAGCAGAAAAGGTCTTGACTCCATTTAAGCCCTCCTCAGCAATAACTAAAACAGCCCCGTATTATCAACACTATTTTTAGCACAGATCCAAAACATAGCCCCGTACCAGCTACTAAAAAGAAAATTAAGTCTACCCCAGCCAAAACCAGTACACTATGACAGTTGAATTACCAAATATGCTTCTTAAAGAAGAGATGCTACATTTTAAAATATTTTTCTTAAATCAAGATATGAGATGTCTATACAAATAATTTCACATATAAAACCTCAGACATCTGTAGACTTTCTAACAAAGAGTGCAACAGGAGACAGTGGTGTATATTTTTGAAAAGGAAGAAGAAGTCTAAGAAAAGGAAGAAAAGTCTAAGAAACTAGACTTGGCTTTCGAATGTGCAAACTGCATTAATACCCATTAATCCTATATTTCAGCAATTCTATGTTTCTATATATGCTATGGTAATAGCCTATAAAATCATAATAGGAAAAAATAACCTGAGAAAAGACAACAACCATGCTATATTTTTGGCAGTGAATAAATATTCAACAAGAATAGGTACTGATTTATTGATTTGGATACAAACGCATTTTCTAACTGAAAAGGCAAATTCAATATGTTGTTTTATCTGCTTCTGTGGAAGGTGTGCAACTGTCAGGCACAAAATAATACTCAGAATAAAATTGAGGAGGGGGGAATGAAAAAATACAGCGTCAAACTTCCGTAAAACTGAAAATGCTAAAAGTAAGGTTGCCTAGGCAAATTCCTTCTGTTCCGTCTTGCTGGTGTGTGTATGATAAATTCTATAATTCTATGTAACATTTACCCTCCTGCATCCCAGCTAATTCCACACAAGGTTGGCACTACTCTTAATCAGCATCTACTCACTATTTTGCTTTTGCCTCATTAATTTATTTGCTCTGCATTTATTGTACTCTATCAAAGCCCTGCTTTGAAGAGAGTACTGTCAGTTTCTTGGCTTCCGTTTTCATAAGTGTTTATTACTGACGTTACACAGTTCTTCACAACTATTAATTAATTTTCCAAATACTTTCAGTGTCTTCATATTGAATGGTACTGTTTTATGTTACTGAAAAGGAACTGAAGCACAGAAATTAATTTGTTCGCTAATTTTTGGTGCTTATCATATTCTGTTTACTTTCAGCAGTTGGAAGTTAATTTGCATAGCAAGTTCAAACTGCCAGAGTCTCAGAAACAAACTACAATAGAGCCTTCTACTTCCACAAGGGCTTGAACTTTTTGGAGTGGGGTTTCTAAGCCCTTATTCTTTAGTTCTCCAGCAGCGAGCTATCCACCTCCCAGAGCCCAACAGTTTGAACGCAGACGGACTCTGGCCAGGCAGGAGTGCTCTACTTTCAGTAAAATTATGTTATTCAATACAAGAAGACAGACACTACATTGTGAAGCGTAAGCCACAAATCCTGCTATAAGATATAAAACCGAAATAGGGTGGCCGTGACCTTAATTGCTTGAAAAATGCAATAATATTCCAGAAAGTAACTTCCTGAAGTGTAAAATGACTGATATGAAATAAGATTCAACAGTAAAATAAAGTAAATATTAAGACGTGTACTATGATGTGCTTAATGAGGCTCTCCCCAGTCAAAGAATCACTGCCCGGTACATTTTATTCAACAATAATTCCCCATCTAGTTTAAAGAGGGGTTAGAATAAGAAGAGGTTCTTGTTTCACTGAGTTAGAACCATGCTGTTATAGAGAAAAATTTAAAGGTTTTCAGAAGTAACGTAACTTGGTCAAAAAGTTATTAGGATTGAAAAGATCAATCAGAGGAAGGTCCATTCTCCTTGGTTCATTTAATGCACTTACAGCCATGAAGATCAGTTTAACTTTGGGGCTCCCCCAGGAAGTTGAAAATTAATATTAAAGATTTTCAAAAAGAACCACATAATAACTTTGTCTTAAAACATACTTGCATCTTCCTGTACATACAATTTTGATGTAATATTATTAGTATAATTCATTTTAGGCATTTCTCCTGCTATTCTTCCAAACAAAATGCCTAAATTACTTTATGCTTTACAGGCAATGAACACTCAGATTTTCATTTTGGCGTGATTTGATTTAATTCAGGTGCAAAAATGAACTTGAATGAACTATTCCAGTACTTTCTTACAATAAGCAAATGCTAAGTACTGGGGCTGGCTGGGACAGAGTTGTTTTCTTCCTAGCAGCCTGTATAGTACCATGTTTTGGATTTGTGGCTAAACCAGCATTCATAACACAACGATGCTTTGGCTGTAGCTGAACTGCGCTCGCACAGCATCAAGCCTTTCTCTTTTTTCCCCTTCTCTGCCCCCTGGCAAGTAAAGAGAGCGTAGGCAAGGAATTGGGAGGGGATAAAGCGAAGACAGCTGGCCTGAACTGGCCAAAGGGATATTCCATATCATCACGCTCAGCAATAAAAATGAGTGGCAGAGGAACAAGCTGGGGGCAGGAGGGGGGATTGTCTTCCAAGGTGGTCACTGCACAGAAGCTGAGCAGGCATCAGCCTGTTTGTGGGAGGTGGTAAGCAGTTGTCTTCGCATCACTTTATTTTCTCTTTGTGATTATTTAATATTTATGATTATTGCCAGATTTTTATTCCATGTATAACTTTCTGTTTGTCCCATAAAAAAAGATAAAAGAAACTAACAGTGACCCTGCCATATTTATTTTGTCCTTTTCCCTACCTACGACACTAAGAAGAAAACAACCCACTCAATCTTACACCCATAAATATACCTACCTTACAGATATTATTAAAAACAGTAATAAAATCATCACTATTGATATTTTATGACAT
The DNA here is from genome assembly GCA_026413425.1 of Tringa solitaria. Classification (NCBI taxonomy): domain Eukaryota; kingdom Metazoa; phylum Chordata; class Aves; order Charadriiformes; family Scolopacidae; genus Tringa; species Tringa solitaria. The sequence continues at coordinate 70,512,830 of JAOXJM010000033.1, forward strand.
TCTTAGATGATACAGAATTTAGAGTTATGAACACCAGAAACTGAGGAAAGCAACTGTTAAAATAAGAAAACTGAACATTTATTTAATGCTGTTGCTTTTCTTATAACTGCAGCAATCTAGGAATACTTTTATTGAATCTGAACACCACATTAAAGTCAATGAAATCCTAAACTATACCTATTATAAATCTCTGATAAAGACAGTATAACTTTAAATCAGAACATATTAAAAAAAAAAAAAGTTGTGAGTCAAACAACAAATACTGACATTCAGAAATTTTTCAAGCTTTGACTTGACCTGTATGTAAATGGGCAGAGATTAATGTTCTCAGGTGGTCCTGCAAATGGTATATAAGAAAGTCTGAAGTGAATTCACACTGCTTTAAACAGAGAGAATGATCTTTGAAAAGATTATTTCTTGACACTGTGCTGAAAATTCTACAAAGGAATACTACTTACATGGTAAATTCTATTTCTGCCAAATAAGCTACTAAAGCAGTATATTTTATGGTAACTACAAATAGCAAAGCATATGACAGAATACTTTTCAACCAGCCTGGAGGTTGGCCAAAGCTACAGTCTCTCCTAACTATTCCTGTACCTCACACATTGCTATAGAATGAAATGTGCTGAGTTGTACTTTCTTTTCTCCGTCATTTTTTTTTTTATTTTTTATTTTATTTAAACAGTAAGGCATTCTAAGGAACAGATAGATAAGGAATTCTATACAAATTGCTGATAAACAAGAAGCATGCAAGAATAAGGTTAGCAATCTGCATGACAGCCAGCTCTCTGAGACATACGTGACAGGAACTGGGGACCTTGGACAGGATTCGCGATACTGGCCTGGAAGATATTTAAGCTGCAGAAAGGGCAGGTTTGAGGCAAAGCTGTGAACTATTTCAATTGGAAATAACGTTTCTTCTAGAGGACAGTAACTAAATCTGTAAACTCACTCAGCCTGGATGAAATAAAACCTCTATGCATGAGACTTGGATCAAATCTGTATCTTTAATATTACAAAAACCTGCAAATCTATGGGTAGTACTGCTATGTGAAAGATGTGAAAGTAAAGAAAACATCTACAATACCGACTTAAGATTAAAAAACTCAAAATTCCTTGGTCTGGAGAAAAGAAGTAGGAGAGTGTGATACTGCAGTTCAGGAATTAAAACTCTCATTAAGTGACTTCAGAACAGAGTTCTTCTAGATAATGATAAATAATTTGTAGCGCACCTGACAAAGCAGGCAGTTAGAAAGCAGCAAAAGACCCTGCTAATTGAAATACAAGCTTTTTTCTTAAGAAAACTTGCATCTATAAGCACAATGAAAAATAAATGGAAGTGTTGGTTAAACTGAATTCACTAAAACATTTAAAAACAACATTCTGTATTTCAGCTTTTTATGATGTTTTTCCCTTTTTTCCTTAATAATAAAATACACCAAATATCTGTTTCATTACTTTGCAGCAGGAACAACATAGTTGGTGGACCAGGACATCCATTATTATCAATAATATTCAATTTTTTTCAAAAGTTCTCCAGTTAGATGACGTATTCTGCTTGTTTTCCAAGTATATATTCAAAACCAAATTCTGTCTCCAAAAACTAAGTCTGAAAAGGGAAGTGTTGCCCAAAATGTGGAGGAAGGGGGAAAAAACCTAAAGCAGCGTTTAAAAAAAGGTACCTAAACATAATGTCCTATAAATTAATAAGCATTCACTGCCTGTTGTCTTGCAGAAATCATAGCAGAGGCTAAACATGAAAAGGAATCTGGATGATATGGCTGCAGTGCTATGAAAGAGCACAGATGAAGCAACTGTAAGTATACAAAGATACTATGCAAAAGGCAAGAAAAAAGAGGGCAAGATGTCAGAAAAAAGGTGGTTGAAGCAATGAAGCAGTGGTGAATTATACTAAAGCAGGAAAAGAATACTGAATTTGATATGATGGCACAAAAAGCAGATAGTGTAGAGGGACAGTGATGGGGATGTATAGGAAGATGATTAGCAGCTACGTTGTTAATAGAATGGAAGAGAAACAAAAGGTTGGAGGAAGATGACAAGGGAAGTTATTTGTATTGTGTTCACACACACAAAAATCTGGATTTAACAAGCAGAGTTGGAGCATAGTTCCCACTTGAGAAATACGGTCCTTGGACATGGTCATTGATGTACAATCAAAAGAAAATCTGCAGTCAGAACTGTAAAAAGAAAAAAGGGCTGTGGTATCAGCAATGAAAACAGAGTGTATTTTCCTGGATTACCAGGAAAGATTGCTATGAATTTCAGTAGCCAAAAATAAAGGTAAAATGATAGAAAGACATCCAGGAAAATACATTGGGATGGCAAAAATCTGGATTGATGGAAACATTTGCCTTCATCCATCTGCTGTAGAGAAAACTACTATAGCACAGTGCAACAAAGTTTAAAAGGATACAGACTAAGAGAAAAAATAACCTGTGGAAATTCAGTACTGACAATGAGATTTTAAGTGGAAAAGCTGTTAAAAAGAAAGAAAAGTCAGACTATTATCCAAAGCAAAGGGAATTAGAATACCCTGAATATATTCTGTCCTTTAGAATGGCTTTTCATTGTGTGTGGCATGGCCTGGCTTCTTCAATTATGAAACTAATCTTGAAATGAAAATAAAAGTCTTTATGTGCATACATTAATAGAAAATATATACCTATCCAGATAAGACAATAAGATCAAATGTTTCTTTCATGCTTAAAAGTTTTATTTTATTCTCTGACCTAGGTAGTTATTTTTGATTCATACATATATGTGCCCTTTAGTGCCAAAGCAGAATTCTATGTGATCTGTTCTCATAAACTATTCCACATAAAGGTACAATCTTCCTAAAACACCTATTTTTTATCTTTTTTACAATAAATCATAATTTGTATGTTCTTAAAACAAATAATTAATAAATTGGGAAAAATAGCAAACCTAACTATGCAATTCTTCTCCCCTCAAATATCCAACATTCAGGAGTTCAAACAATAATGACAAGATTTTCAGACCCACTGAAAAAACAGCAATTCCTACAGAAACTATGTGGTGAGAAGAATATGTAGTCTAGACCAAATAGTACAAAATAGAACAATCTTATATCTATCATCTCCTAAACTTTTGGACATGAAACTAATTATTTTCTTTATCTGGATGCATGTTTTCTGCTCTATCATTTTACTCAATGTTCTGTTTAAAATAAAATTCCATGATTCTGTTAATGTGTGGTCAGAATAGCAGAAAATAATTTCTATACCAATACAGTATCTTACAATCAATATTTAATGAGTCAGAAAATAAAGAACACTCCTTACAATTCCATACTTCGTGCAGGTAGAATGGAAGTATAAAACAGACTCAGGGACCGGTAAATTTTCTTCTCTGTAATGGCCAGCAAAATTATTGAGTAAGAGCTAGTGAAGCATTTCTGATCTATATGGAGTCAGTTACAGGACACCAGGAAGTAGGTAAAGATAGGCGAACAGGCTGGAAACAGAAAACACAGAGAGATGGGTTGATGAGGTAAAGAAGGTTTGTCCTTCGTCTGAAGGTAAACACCGAGAAGTGGTAAATCCAGAAGTATTATTCCTTTGCTCATCATCTTTCCTTCCTTTCTTTCCATATATGAAATCAAAATGACTACAGAAGGTGATAAAGTACTTTTTTTCAATAGACTTCCAGTTTAGAAAAAAAATTTAAAATCCAACTATTTCACTATGAGCTGAATATTTCACCACTTTGCCATAACATGGAATATATTGAATGCTGAAGGGAAAAAAATAAGTAATTAATAATAATAATAATAAATAATCAAGCAATCCAATTGCTTGAGCAAATGTAAAAATAACTGAAGGGGGACCCAAGAGCAAGATGGAAGGACTCCCTGCCTTAGACTCCGTACTCTTCCTGGCAAAGCATGGTCATGACTAGTTACCATGCACAGAAAGAGCGAACCTACCAGAGAAAGGACCGGATAGGAAGTTCGTGCATATTGCTTTTAATTCTAACATTATTGGGAGAAAGCTGTAATAATTGCATGTTTTGGATGATAACTGTTAGTATCACTGTAACTGGACTAATAGCGCTTTTGGTAAGACTGCTAATTTTTTAATTACACTAATAATAAATTATTGGGTGTGGGTGTGTTTATTCAGTCTACACAAATTGCACAGGTTATTTAATCTGCTTCCCTGCCTTTGAGGCTTGGTTGTAATTTCAGCACAACATCTTGAAGATAATTTAGTCACACTGAAAATTTAATCACGTTACCTTGTATATTATTTTTCAAATAAGTGGTTGCCTGACTTCAAAAAGAACAATGAAAAACTGCTGATATTGGAGGATAATAAACAAATATGCTATATAAAAAAGCAGTCATCTTTGTTGATAAATCTGTGATAAATATTTGCCTATAAGAAACAATAAGAAATTTGTACAGTTACACTCTTTATTGTGTACGCATAAGGTTTAATTAAAATTTTGGAGCAGAGGTTCTGCTGTTTCTCCGGGAACCTCTACAAACAATTGTTAGGATCTGCCCCTACATATTCCAGTCCTTGCACTGAATTAATGCTAATTACCTAGGTTTTGAGAAATTAAAACATGATTTGGATTGAGATGTCGTGCAATTAATTCAGTCACATGCAGGAAACAGGTTGTGTCGGTGGGATTACGTGTTTGGTGTTTTCCATGTTTGCACCTTGCCCTTTCAATGAGCCTGACACAACCAAAATTCCAATGCTTGTGCTGCTAACCTCTGCACTATGCTCGTGCTGATTGCTATTTAAAAATACTTTAAAACCATTTCACAAGAAACTAGCTAATTGGAAGAAGAGAATCGTCCTGTAAAACAACTAAATTTACAAACTGATGCAGTTCCTCAAAATCCATATATTTTAGTTTATAAGTAAAGAATAGAGTTTGCAAATAGAATTTTTAATAAGTATTTCAATCTTATTTGTTTTATCACCTTATGGGTGATAGAATGTTCACCATCCCTGGTACATATTTAACTCAAGTTTCAGCTCACATTTCTATTATGGTTTCCAGGCAATTCAGGATTGCACATTACAAGACTGGAAAAACTGGGGCAGCAAAGAAAGCAAGCACTAAACAAGCATTAGTAACCTTTCCAGCAACTCTTATTCCCATTCAAAAATGATAAAACATGTCTCAAATTGAGTGGTGGGCTTAGATGAGAGGTTCTGCAAAAGACTACTAATCTCTTGCACTACTGCAAAATCATCTATACTTTAGCTACTCCTGACACAATGGTTTGGTTTTCTCTTGTTCTTTTCCTTCTTCTACCTTCTTTAGATAATTTGCTGCATCACCTGAAATATCTTTATGGCTAGAAGCATTTTCTGAATACATAACCTGAACCTCCGATGCTACCATGCAATTCCTTTACTTCTGTTTGTCCTTTGGATATGTTATTGCTTAGACTAACTAACCACAGTTTATTGTCTTTCCTTGTATGACATTTCTATCTTAATACTTCACATTGCTCTTAGTCTGCCCTTAGTTCACCCACATCTCGAAGTAGAATACAAAGGAAAAAAAAAAAAAACCAAAACATAACAAGCACAGCTTTTAAACTCTTACATAGCTAAGCAGAGAAAAATTATTTCGCTTGTTTATTCCAGTGTATCTGGGTTTTTGCTATATTTTTCTGCTACTGATTTGTGATACCAGTTTGTTTAGAATCTATCAGTGTTGAGAATCAGATACTTGTTATCAGAAGAAATTAATTTTAAGACTGGATTCCACAAACTGGCTGGAAAATAGCTCCTACTTGATGTACTCATTAGAGTATTTACCCTGTATCTGATAGGGCCAACTTTTCTTTCCTCCTTAGCCTGAGACAACTAGAATCTATTGACAACTGTTACAACCACATTACTCTAATTAGTACTCTCTTCTCAGTAACAATCCAGTTTATAAAAATAATTTAAATTTAATTGGAAAAAAATTGTCATTTCTCATCAGTACCCTTAACACCAAGATTCTTCGCCTAAAGAGATCTTTTCACATTAGCAGAAAATCCATGCTGTTCCATCAGAAAAGACTGAGGACAATTGTAAGATAAACCTTGCAAGTCAGGACTCTCATCCACAGATTTGAGGCCTGGATTTAAATTATTCCCTGATTTAGATTGCAGAATCCAAAGAAATAGGATTCTGGAACAACAGGTGAATAAGAATAGCTAGGGAAGCCTCTTAAAATGTATTAAGATACAATTTATCAATTTTCTGTGGAATCTTTCATCTCAGGGTAGCTTGTGATAACAACCAGGCAAAATGACGCAGAAGGTCCTTTCTTACATTATTTTTTCTTAGTATTTTACATTCATGTATTAAGGCACATGTACCTTCCTAAATAATTTCTTATAGCGTGACTGTATTTGTTACAGAAAAAAGCTTAACTCACAATATCCCCATGAGCCACACCGCAGAGGTACCGGAATACCTACAGTCAAGCACATCTTTCAGTAACTCCCTGGATTGGTACTTATATTCAGCAAAGTGTGTTTTTCTTATAACAAAACAAATATCATTAAGTAGGAGTTATTACATTGATTCCTTGATCACACTGTGGCAAAAAGCATTAAAGAAATCAATTTTTAAGACAATCTAGGGAACCCATTACTGCCAAAACCAAAAATGATTATTTTAATGTGAGGGAGAAGTGCCGTATCAAACTTGGTAGTTGCAGAACTTTACTTTTCAAGAAGAGTGACTATCTCAGATTGCAGTCTTTATAGTATCTAAGTTTATACACATTCCTTAGTATTCCAGTACAAACATTTTATTTTTTTTCAAAATAGCTACCACACATCTTTCAATAAGCAACACCTTGCTGTATTGATACACTCAATAAAATAAATGGGACTAAGAGGGAAGTAGCTCGCTGCAGAGATCCATCTCTTGCTATCAGGGCATAGGAAATGAAAGTGTAAGAAATGCCACAAAGTTGCTTGAAAATAACTCCTCTTTTAACTAACAGCCTGCTCAATAGAACACTCATCTCCTAACTGATGGTTTCCAAGTTCCTTCTCTGCAGTGAAGGGAATAAAAATAATAACCTCCACTTTTTTGAGGACTTCTATAACCACCATGATCAAGGGACTTACCTAATCTCCTTGCAGATAGCTCAGCACAGCAAAAGACTGAAAAGTTATTAGTTGTGTTGGCAAATAGGAGAAGTCTTGTAAAGGGGATAATTTCAGGAGAAATCTTAAAAAACGTATTTACCGCATCATTTTGAGGGATGATAGTGTGTTCTCACATATCACAAACTTCCTATAGTATTGCTAAACTGATCACTGAAGGATAGTGAAAGCTGTGTATTTGTGAACCAGCAGTTCAATATCTCACAGACTTTTTTAACAGGGCAATTTGAGAGACTGATTGGAGAAGGGAGTTTTAGAAAGAACAGTTCAGTATCACAATTCAGCCCTTTAAAAGCCCATCATCGGGGCAATCTCTTGCATCAAATCTTTCATGGCCTACAGTTGTGAGGGTGCAGGGTGGATATCGGGTGGCTGCTTGCAATTGTGTCCACACTGAACCCTGGAGGGGAATCCTTCAGCCCAGGTTCTGTGCTTAAACCAGGGAACAAAGACCTACGCACTTCTACAAGCAGAAACCAGGAATGAAAGAACCCCTGCAAACATTCTTTAGGAATCTGGTAGAAGTCCCATAAGCAAGGTGGTGAAGGAGAGAGACCCATATGATCCAAGAAGATATCAATAACGTGCTAGGCATGAGGACCTCCAGTGAAAGAGAAGTTGACCAGTTGGAAAGGAATGCAGGAGGAACAGACATGGAGTATGAATTGGACATGCTGAGAGAAGCAGTTGATTAGGGAAGCAGGCAATGGGCCAATCCCCAACAGCAAAGGAAGAAACCATGTCAGTGCTAGCGAAAAAGAAGCTGTATGTCCTTAACACCAAAAATCATGAGCCTGAGTAGATTTGAGACTCACCAGCTATCAGCTTATTACTTCAGGTAGCTCATTGGTAATTTGGTAACAATCTAGGGAGATAAGGAGATGGAAGAGTTCAAATTCATGTAGCATGTCTTGTTGAGGAAGAGCAGTAAGGGAGTATGGGTGAGTACATTTGTTCTGAGGTTCAGACCAAAAGGGAGAAAGAACTGCTAAGTGACTTCAAAGGACAGTTATAAATTTAAAACAACATTGCCACTTTGGGATTTCCCTCCCAGACTGGAAGGATCAAGCAGATGATGTATTTGCGAAGAGTAAACCAGAGCACAGACCTCAGTGATAACGCAGGTTACTGACTAACACCCTTGGCGAATGCAGCAGGAGACAGGCTGAACAGGAAGGTCCTGAAACGCTTTCATGAAAAGAGTAATGAGGGTAGGGGCTGCTTCACATTTGCCTCTAATTAACAGAGAAGAAACAGCTAAGAATGTGAAGATTAAGTGGTAATGTAGTTGAGATTGGTCACAAAAGGACAGAATTCTCAAAAGTAAGATTAGACGGAAAATAACTCAAACTTAAAGCAATGTATTTCAAGAAGGCAAACTTCAGTAAAAGGACTCTTACAGAAGATTTCCTAGGAGACTTGCCTGAGGTGAAAAAAGGAATTATAGTGAAATGGTAGATCCTTAATGAACCAATTTACTCAAAGGAGAAGAAAAACTTCTAATAGATACTGAAGAATATTGACATTTTTGATGCTTTTTTTTCCTTCTTAAATTTCTCCTTTAGTCAAAAGGTCAACATAAATTGGTTCTCTGTTTTAATTGGTGTACCAGTGATAAAGGAGTAAGATCCTGCAGGGAAAGAATGAATGCATTTACAAACGCTTGTACAAGTTAGGTATTTTCAAGCCAGCTGAGCAAAATGAACTTCATCCTGAGGTACCCAAAACCTGCAAGCCATATATTCTTAGCTAAAATGTGTCCACAACAGTGACATCGCTCAAAGCAATAGAGAGCAGCAATCCCTCGTTTCCCCACTTACTCCATGTTGGCTCAGACTGTGGGGCAGTTTTTCTGCATGTGAAGGGGATTCCTTTTGGATGAAATTAAATCAGAAGATCTGTTCAAAGTGCAGCAACAGTCTCTAAAAGGAACAGAAAGGTCCCAATCAATGTGTGATCTGCAGCACAAGTCCCACAGCAAGTATCAAGTGCACATGCACTGGCGGAATGCTCTCAAACCACAGAGACCTCCTGTGTTCTTCTGCTTCTTGTACCACTTAAAAGGCTAAAGGCCTCGAGGTCAGTAACCAGCTCACACAGATGCCCTCACCTCCTACCTAAAGCATCCTTTATATTACACCAAGACCTCTTATGGTTCAATATAATTATTTTTTCCCCTTCAACTGCTGTATCCCTTTTCAGTGCTTTCATCTCACCTGACTTTTTTTTTTTAAATTAGTTATGATTCCCTTTTTCCATCTTTCCTTCCCAATCAACTTTTTTGATCTCATAGAAGATTCAATATTTGCAGTCATAGTGCCAGATCATGATCAAGAGTTTCAGCCATGCCCCCTTGCATCTGTATATTTTTCACCTACTGCCAGTCATTCCCAGGACTTTGCACTTCCATCTGTCCAAGCACCAAACATCCTGTCCAAGCACATCCTGTCTTATTTACTCCACCTTTTCTTCACACAAATGAACAACTGAGAGGGTGGAAGTCATTACTTTTGTGGTGTCCACTTGATCATTTGCTCCTGCCACAAGATTTAAGACACCATTTCTTCCATTCTGAACCTCTGTCTGGCCAATATCCAGCAGGCACTATGTGTTACATGTAACTGAACGAGAACAAAAATAAGACTTGCTTCCCTGAAGAATAGCATAAGAACACCCATATGCTCTTATCATCTCCACTTAATGGATGAAATGATGTTCTGGCACTTGCTGAAGCAACAATGAGAAGCGTACACTCCTGAAAGCAAGAGTTTGGAGTATGGCTTTCCGTTGGCTATCTTTGAGCAACATGTGCAACAAGGATGGTTGGTCCAGGGGACCAGATTAATCATAAACTAAGTAAATATGCGTACCTATAAGTTTAGCTTTTGGGCCCTTGGTACAAACTGCTTTTTTCTACTGATGCATTCATATTGCACCACATCAGTTCTTGCTGTGTGGCTCACAATTACACAGCCTATGAGCACAAAGTCTACGAAAGCCCATAAAGGATGGGGGAGAGAACTATAAAGGTGAAAACTAGAAAGGCAGAATAGGTATTTATCTTTTACAAGGTAAAACAGGGGCAGTAAAGATCAACTTACCTTGAACTCTTTCAAAAATTCCATGAGATCTATACTAGAACATAATCAAATTAGCTATTTGTAGGCAGCTGGAAGATGCTCATGAGATCAATGAGATGCAAAGCAATGAAAAAGCCAATAACAGGATAAGAATGAAACAATGGGCAATGGAAATAAGCATTAAATAATAATTTTAAAAAACAGACTGACAAGGAAGGGCTAAACTTGATGACATTGTTCAGACTAGAGAAGACACATTAAGGAGCCAGACAATAATAACCTTAAGGTACGAAAACACTTTCTTTGTGCCCACTGATAAATAAACAATAAGCAAACTTAAAATGAAGAAAATGAGTTTCGGGAGGGTCTTAGTAGAACATTGTGACTCTAAGAACTAGCCCAGAAAGATTTCACATGGTTGTGCAATAACCATCTGAAAAGATTTTAAAGAACGTTTTGGACATACACGTCTAAAGAATGACATACAGTTTAAACTATGTTGCAGCAGAGGGTGAAACAGGTGTCTTTTGGAGTCTCTTCCTATCATTTTGTCTATAATTATTCCTAGATTTCCATGCAGAAACTATTAAACACAGTATGTGTCTTCACAAGGTGCAGAATTGGATTTTTGCCTCAGCTTTGTTGAATAAGTCCTTGTACAAAGTGCATTTAAGGCTCTTTTAAGCCCACTTCATAACACTTCATATATCTAAGCCATACAATTAAAGAAAAATTAAAAGACACAGAGAATACACTGCAATACTCTAATTTTTTTCAGGATATATTTTTTCCTATGTTTACTGTATTAGCTGTATTTGAATGAGTATATTTTTAGACAAATGGAAATTAGAATGTTATTTTCAAACATTATTTTATAGAGGTCCAAGTGCAGTATATCCGCATATTTTCCTA
>JAOXJM010000033.1:70530038-70541084 GCA_026413425.1 Tringa solitaria
TGAACCATATTATAAGGAGAAAAAAAATAACCCAAACTAGCCAACAAAAAAAATTAGAAAAAAAAAGACTACATTAAAACAAACCACCAGCATCGTCACTACTCTTTTAACTATTAATTTCTAACATGCATATTGTTTTACCACATTTCTCAGAAAAAAAGTCTTAAGTCTTCTTATCTCTACAGATTCTGAGATGCAGCATATGCGTAACCATTCTGAGATTAGAGTCTATGTTTACATGTGTAAGAAATGCCATTAAAGCAAGAGTAATAAAAAAAGAACATTAATAGGTATACATCCTGTCAAACATTTTATTCTTTGACATTGGTGTATCACAGAGCTTCCAAATTTAAATAACTAAAATTTGTTGGCAGGTCCATCTGTTTTATTTTTCCCCTTGGCACAGGCTAAATTTATCACATAGGTCTGAAATAGATTATATGTTGTTTTATTAGATTAATTTAATTGTGTATTGGCATCAATATATGTCAAAATTAATGGCTTTTTAATGACAGTACATGCTAATGATTAACTAGAAATGCTGAGGAGGGGTGAAGGCATGACTTTAGAAATGATTAATAGAACAATTTTTTAAATATTACTATACATAAAACTGACACATACACACACACAAAAAAAGTAAGAACTAAACTTCCTTTGTCTCCCTCTTCCTTCCATCATCAGAATAAAAGGAGAACAGTAAAGTGTAAAAATAATATTTGCCTATCAACTCTGTAAGTACTCTGTATAACCCCATTGTTCACAAAAATATATTTCACTGAAAGTGAGACAAAATATTTCTAAAAAGAGTGAATATCACATCACTATGATACTATATTTACAAATACAAATTTTCATCCTGATCCAAGTTCTATAACTCTTTGCTAAATTCTAGCTGCAAAGTAGAACAGAAACCCATTACATTCCCCCCTACACACACCCCAATTTAAAAAAAAAAAAAAGAAACCCAAAGACTATGAGTTAAAAAGAATTTTAAAAAATAGCAAAAATGTTTTCATATATTGTGTTTCTTAAAATACTGCATTAAAAAAAAAAAAGAAGTCCTTAAGCTATTTGCATCAGAAGTTAGGGGACATTTAGGCGACAAAAGGATGAGAGTTTTTAAAATACTTAGAATAGTGGGATTAAAAGGAGTTTTCCCCAAACCTCTGTCAATGCCTAAAATCAGTAATATATATTTTACTTAAATGTGTATAGTTAATGTCATGCAGTCGTGATATTTAGTTTTATCAACGGAAGTATAATATATTACGATAGCCCTACAACAGATGTGATTATTTTTATAAAGTAAAAACCCTCATAGCTCCTTAGAGACAAAAAGACGAGTATAAAAGATGGGTTTTGACAACGTAAGTGTCCATTTCTCACCCTTATTTACCTCTGCATCATTCTCTGCTGCTAGAGTATGCCCCCTCAATCCTGTTGTTTCACTCCTGTAACTCCCTTTTCATTGAGCTGTAACTCAGAAGACCCATTGCCTGTTACTGAGTATCTGACCCACTTTTCATTTTTCATTCTTATTTAGCAATGACCTTGATATAGATTAAACTTACTGGGTTTCCAAAACTGAGTGGATTGACTTTTTCTGTATTCAAGGCCTCTTACTTCTCCTTATTATTTTTGGAGAGAAGCAATGGGTGGTTTTTGTGTTGTGAAATAGCCTTTATTTCTACCTGTACCAGAAATGAGACTCATATTATCTCCCCTTCAAAAATAATGATTAGAAACCCCTACACATTGCACAGTAGCTCTCTATTTAATCCATCATAACATTTTCTTCTATATTATTGCATGTTTTGAAAATTTGGTTAGAGGTAGATTATTTTTGATTGATGTTTAATAGCAGCTTAAAATATAGAGCATTCTATAACAATTGTATAACTTCGAGAGCATTCTATAACAATTAACATGAATACTGAGCTATATTCAATTTCCAGTCTCCCTGGGAAAACACTTCAGTCACTTTATGCAGACAATAAGAGCAGAAAATAATTTCAGTGTGACTAATAATACTTCTGATTCATATATGCTTGAAGAAATGGCTCAGTAAATTCAACTGCCTGCAAGTACAAAGTCCCCACACAAAGTCAGCAAGAGATTTCTGCATGGAAATGCGTAAGTTATAGAATAAGACTTTGATCACACAGTCAATTTCTTGTTGCAGCATATGCTGCCTCTAGCTCTAGAATTCAGCTTTCTTCAGATTTTCTTTTACCCGCTGAGTTTTATCAATTTTTTTATTAACTTTTTGAAATGCTTGTATAAAAGATTAAATTCTATCACGCATATATTTACCACGGCCAAATAGGAGCCTACTGGCTTTCTTTATTGAAACTGAGAAATCACATGCCCTTCTAAGGAAAAACTAATAATGTGTAGTCAAAACTGACTTCAAAGCACATCTGGAAAGAAACATGTTCACCAAGTTCATCACTATTTGGACTATGGTAAAACGAACCCCAGCCTGATGCTATTTAGAATGCAAGAGTCTCACTTGAGGAAAACCAAAGATCTCTCTACTCAAACTAAGTTGTTTGGCAATTACAGCATCCACTTGATGGTAGGAGGGGAAAAAAACCCCCAAAACTCAAAATTCCATTTAATTTCCTTAAAAGTTGGAAAACCTGTGTCCAAACCTCTAACTATTTTTCTTTGCCTTTTTTTTTTTTTTTTTTTTTAATTACAGCTTTACTTTCTTATAAACACAAGTTCAATTTCCCATCTGGGTAACAGACACTGACACAGCATCACAAAATAGTCTGGATTGGAATGGACTTTTAGAGATCATCTAGTCCATGGGCAGGGACATCCTTCACTAGATCACACTGCCTGACTGAAAGTAGCTCCTAAACTGTTACCTTACAGCCAGAGTTCAGGAGGAGTAATCACAAAGATTTTTAATAAAGTGGGATTCTAAATTAATTGCACATGTGAAAACACACCTAAATAACCTTTAATACAGGCAGACAGTGATAAACACTACTTTAGAAAAGGCTTTTGACACCTCCTCCTGCCTTCTCTCCTGTAGAACGTGAGGAAATGTGAACTGCAAGAACAAACTGCTAGTTGGGTAGAAAAAAGCTGGGCCACTAGATACCTAGGGCAGTAGTCAAAGGTTTGCAGTACAGATGGTACCTAGTTCCAAGCAGAGGGCTCCAGGCATTATTAAGTCCTACACTATTCAAAAGTTTGTTCAAGACCTGGATGAGGAGCCAGAACACACCCAGAGCGAATCTGCAGATGATGCTAAACGGGGAGGAAAATAAACAAGGAGCTGATAACACCAAAGAGCAGAGCTTCAGTCCTGAGGGACCTTCAGAAAGGCAAGGACAGGGGCAACAAAAGTCTCACAGTTTATACTGAGACGTAATTATGCATTTGGGAAGAGTAACAACATGAATGTGTACAGCCTGGTAAACAACTTGCTGAGTACCAACCCTGCTAAAAAGCATTTGAAGGTTACAGCAGATGCCAGGTTGAATACGAGACAACACATTCTCAGTGGAGCTAAAGCAAATTGCATGTGGTGTAGTAATAGGAACAGGCACCAGCAGACTGAAGGAAATTTCTAGTTCCCTCTACTTGGTCCAGATGAAGCCACACGTGGAATGGTCAGTTCTGCATCCATAACCACCCCAGCTCAAGAGTGATATTCAAAACTAAAGAAAATCTCTGTGCTGGGCTGCTAAGACGGTCAGGATTCCAGAGCACAGGATTTACAAGATGATGTTGAGGGAGCTGGATCTGTTTAGTAAGGTGAAGAGGTGGCTGAGGGGAAATATACACAGATTTTAACCACATAGGGAGCAGCTACAAAGGTGTGGAGTCTATAATGGCAATATAACAAAGATTCATGGCCACAAATTGCAGCCTGCAAGTCTCAGATTAAACATCAGGATAATCTGTTTTCCTAGGAGAGGAGGACAGCACGTGAGTATGATGCTGAAAAATATTGTAGAAGCTCCATCCTTGCTTGAAGGTTGTCTAGACACCAACTGAACTTGCCCTGATGCTCATGACACTTCAGACAGAAGGCTGGGATGGAGGACTTCCAGAGGTCCCTTGTACCAATATTCCTGTGAGTCTTTGTAACTTTTGAAAAGTGTTGTTTCCTGTATGATAAAAGAATGTAGAAATGCAACAGAAATGTATAAAGAAATGAATGCCTTGCATATAAAAAACAAGGTTGAAAATCATAAGGCCATCATTAAGTAGCAGACATTTTCAGGGGTGGGGGGAAAGCCTTTCAGATTTCAGTAACTGAGCACTCACTAACAGAATTTCTGAAATACTTCCCAAGCCCAGTACTGGCCATTGCCAGTGTGTAGGGCAAGGCAGTTCACTGGTGTACCTGGAGAAGGCTTTGAACAGTGAAAAGGCTCACACACACACACAAAAGACAAGCAGCTTCTACCTTTTAAAAGGTTGACAGCACTGAAGTACCTGTGTGACGAGAAACTGGAGCTTGATCTTTTATTTTTTCCATAATAATAAATCGAGTGACAATACAATTTATTCTACTATGCCTTTTGAAGTCCAGCTGTTAGAATTATGTGCTCTTAGCTCCAAAACAATACATTATTACTGCCAAGTGCTATTTATCATTTCAGATGTTAAATTCTTACTGGTATTAGTTATTTATAGTGTGACTCAACTCTTAAAATGTAAAGTAAGGATACAAAGTCTCCTTTGATGTATATCCTTTGAAATTGAAAAGTGTCATAAATCTTCCAGTTGGGTATCTTTCCAGTTTAAACCCATCAAATTATATGAACTTACCAGAAATGCTTTGTGCTGTTCAGTTTAAAGTAAGCCACCTATTCACTAGGTAATTCAACGTGCTTTGCATCAAGATTAGATATTTGCAATTTACAGAGAGCATCTTCTATGAACAACATTATAAACCTAGTTTTGGAGTACACTTTGTAGCAAATAGGAATAACCACCAACTCTGGTGGAAGCTTTTGCAGTGAACAGCACTCTATGCTTGCAAGTCTAGTCAAGAAAAAATAATTAAAAAAAAGAAAAGTATTTTCCATCAAGATGACAAGGCATCAGAATTCTCTTCATAGATACAGGAATGACATTACTTTAATTAAAAATGATTGGTTTCATAAGCTATTTGACATTCCAAGCCATGATAGACAGAGACTGCAAAAAATGAAAATCAGTCTGGCTGGTACATTAGGCCAGGTGTCAGGTTAAAGTTTAAATAATTCTAGAGGATGTTCTCCTCTTTAAATAAGCAGAAGTATAATCAGGCAAAAAAATTCTATCTAGTAATTAACATTTAACTTTAGCAGCAATTATAATCTAGAATATCATATTTTTAAACAAGAAATACTAAGAAAAAAAAAGGAACTCAAATTTATTCAGACTATTAAAATTATTACATTACTATCTTATATACCGTATATATTACCACATTGTACTTCTGTAACTATATGTGATCATCTTTATTTTAAAATTAACTTCTAAATGCCTTTTTATTTCCTGGTTAGAAATAACTACAGAGTCAAAAATCCACAAACAGACCCTGAATCAAGGGTGAATAAATGCATCGAAGCATCCTACAAAATCTAATGGTAGCACTGCATAATGTAACCCATCAGGTTTCATGCGAAGGGGGAAACAAATCAGGAAATAAACTTATCATGAGGTATCTTTATAGGAATAGAATGTTATTGCAGAGATTTAGTTGGAGGCAGAAAGAACAGTACAGGGCTTCAATCGTACAGTCGTTATGACATGATGGCTTTACGTTCTCTTTATATAACACGTCTGATTCTTCAGTATTAGGCATTTTAAGGAGTCGTGTTACATAAAGCAGGTGCTTAAATTATACCACTTAACAGACAACAACAACAATGTAGGGAGTTTGTAGCTATGATTTCAGATGAACAATGGCATCAGCAGTTGGGATTTGGAGAAATTTACTCTTTTCTACCTGAAGGCGAGGGATAAAATTTTCCTAGACTGATGCTAGAGGTTTTTTTAGTGGGGCTACAGTCACAAAAAAAAAGAGGCAGTAAAAACAATTAAAGACAATAAAGGTCTTCACAATAAAGAATTTCAACAGACTGAGAGCTCAGGGAATTCAAATTGCTAATTTATCAATTAGAAAATAAAACCTTCAAGGATAGTACAGTCAGTATATATATGAAAGAACAATTAGCTTTTTTCCTTATCAAAAAAACTCACAGCAGCATTGCATAAAGACCTCTAATGGCATTCACTTTCTTGATGAGATGGAGACTTATCTGAGAGCCTTTGGTAAGTGAGATGTATAGCTAAAGAACAAATAAATGTCGTCCCCCCGCCTTGATATGACAAATAAATCGACCTTTTTAAGTATTTTATTTTAAAGCTCATTTTCAAGCCACTCCACATGAACAAACTTATGCCTTAAAGCTCTCTTCTACTTATTGTTCTTTTTTGGGGAAAGAAATGTCCCAGTATTCCTTTTGGACCATCAAGTCCAAATTAAACTCAAAGTCAGTTCTGTGTATATGAGGGGTGAAGTTTTATATTTGTTTGGTTTGGGGTTTTGTTGGTGGTAGTTTTTTGCGGGGTTGAGGTGTTTTGTTTTTTTGTTGTTGGGATTTTTTGTTGTTTTTTTGTTGTTGTTGTTTGTTTTTAATATGTTTCAGGAAAGCAGAAAGGCTCTTGATCTTCTCTATCAGGTTATACATTATGTTTTTTAACTCTTTTTTAAAGGCCTTCGTTCAATATAATATTCCTCAACCTGTTGCAATGAATGATTTTTGACTCTAGCTAAATAACTTTCATTTAAGGTTGGTTTGGATTTTGGGTTTTATTTGTTTTAACACAACATTTATATGAATGTTTGATCTATAATGTCTTATGTGCAGCTCTCACCTTTCAGTAATAATCTCTGGCATCAATTCCAGGTCACTGATAAAAATATTGATTATGGAATCACCTGAGAGATTATGACATCCGTTTATGTTCCAGAACTGACAAGACAGCTTTTAAACTTGTAAATGCATCTCTTACTACACATTTTATATTGAATAAGAAAGGGTAATATAAAATCACATCAAAAGCCTTAAAATGCATTAATCACCACTACTACTTTATCAAACAGCATGTAATCTCATTAAAAAGGCTGTAAGAAGGATGCACGTGTAGGTAAAATTTTGTCTCAAATCTTAATACCAGCAGAGAAAAGATATTCTTAGAACCTACGGTGAGAAGGCAGCTTGGGTATGTGCAGCAAAGAAGATGCAACATAAAGCTTTAAAGAGTATTCTCTTGCAGAAATACAAGTGTTCAGGTATGTCTCTGTTATAAACACTAAAAGCCTGGCCAGACAGTAACTGCAGTAATGCCTTTGTCAAGCCCCTCTTAGGTTTTCCTTACAGCATCAGACCCACCATAGACATGGAGCAGGAGAAGATACTATGCTTGACTGAGTGCAGGGATTATTAGGGTGACCCAAACAAGAGAGAAGACAACAGCAAGTTTTAAAAGCATATCCAAGTATGTGCATAGCACAGCTCTTATGCAAAATCAAAATAAAAGCTTCCCTTTCTTTATTGAAGCTACGGTAAGAGACTAACACAGCACTTCTCCTTTTAAATTGGCTTCTTCTTTTCTCCTGGCTTCTCTAAAGGAAAAAAAAAAAACCAAACAATAATATTTGCTAAAGTTTTCATTACAGGAAAAGTTTGAGATATAAAAAGAATCTTTAATTAA
The DNA here is from genome assembly GCA_026413425.1 of Tringa solitaria. Classification (NCBI taxonomy): domain Eukaryota; kingdom Metazoa; phylum Chordata; class Aves; order Charadriiformes; family Scolopacidae; genus Tringa; species Tringa solitaria. Next base: position 70,537,779 of record JAOXJM010000033.1, read on the forward strand.
AAATTTTGCAGTGTTCTTCCACTGCTTTGAGAAAATGAAATACTGTAAAACACCGGATAAATTATTTTTGAGCTGGAAAGCAATTACATTACGTTCCGTAATGTAATTGCTGTAAGACACCACTGTAACTTGCCTGAAGCTTGGAAAACAGGAACACTGATACTTACACTGGTTTCCAATGCTTTATTTCTTTTATGTTAAATGCCTGTGTTAATTCATAACAGAATGAAGGAGCAAAATCTCCAAACAACAGTATGATATACATATATATAGAAACCCACATAGATTGGTAGAAAAAAGATGGACTGAAACCAGGCATCCCTACCTAATGGAAATGTGACATTCTTGAATGTTCCCTTGCATGAAAAGGATTTAAGAGCTTTTAAAGGTCCCTTCCAACATTTTGGCACTTTTTATTATTATAAATGTTAGTTTTACTTTCTCATGCCAAGGACTAGAAGTGAAAGATCACATCACTCAAACAGCTGATATTTCTGTATGTGAAGGCCTTATCAGTAACTTGTGATGTGAGATACCCTGGAGGGTAGAATCCTGTTCTGACATTGTCTCACACCGCATTATCTCACACCCCAACAGGTAAAAATAACATGTCATAACAACTAAAACAAAGATGTAATCCCTGTGTGGTCCAGTGATCTCCAATATTTCCAGCTGAATAGCCCGTACAGCTTGTTACAAGTCCAGAGAAGGGCTGAACACAAGGACTCCTCTGCTCACATCACAGGACTACTCCACACACACAAGACAGTAGATTCAATACCAACAGGAGATCCAGTCCTTCCCTTGGAGGGACAAAGAGCTGCGAGTTGTAAAAATTGCTTGGACACTGTTTTCTGGCAAATACTAGAAAATATATAAGTTAGGAGCTCACTATCATGACCAGAGTAATTTGCTCAGCTCATCACTTCCTTCTGAAATGCCCATGGTGGTCAGCAGCAAGCACTGCAGGCTGGATCATTGCTCTGATCAACTCTAGTATGTTAGAGAGTCAAAAAGCTTTGATTAGGAAAAATGAACCAAACACAGACACAACCCAAAAGCTAGAAAGATTTCTGAATAATAATATCAAAACAGACACAATCAGTTAAGGGTTCAAGAGGGTTTTGCTTAAAAAAAACACCAAACAGATTTATCAAAAACAATATTTAAAAAAAACCCAAACCCCCAAAAGTTCTGAAACTACTCTGAAAAATCCAATCCAGAATGAAAGGATTAGAATTATAATATTCTTATAAGTTTCAAGAACTCTAGAACTACCATACTGATTCGGACTCAAGTCTGTCCAACAGCACACCCTGTTCTTCCAGCTGTCAGTAGCATTTCATTAGGAAAAGAATAAAATAGGACCAGTACAGAATGATACTTTCCTGTCTCTAAAGACTGATGGATGTATCTTCTATTAGTTGGCCTAGGCTTTCTTTAGCCTATTTATACATTTGCCCAGCTGCGATCTTCATAGTTCGAATGTGTTTAAAAGTAATTTGAAGTAATATGTTTAATGTTTCTACCCCTAATTTTAGAGTTTCTTACCTCTTCTTACATGTTTGAGAGTCATTCTTCATAAGGAAGCTATTCCATGCTATTCACTTCTCCAATATTATATTCATAAGAAGCAGTGCAAAGAGCTTCATGGCATATTTTCAGCAGGAATTTGGGTACAGATGGATGAGTAGGACAATAGCATTCTCCAGGTTTTCAGGACTTCGCTCATAAATTGCAAACCCATTATTTCTTATCTGACTAATCACTGACCTCAAGTTTTCAGAAGTTCAGAACACCTAACTTATTAATATAGATAGTATACCTGAAGAAGACTACCTTCGCCAAAATAACAGTGAGTGGGAAATAAAAGGGCTTCCACTGTAGGAGAAAATTTGCTTGTTTTCATTCTTAATGAGAATAACTTTACTCAGATAATAGAAGTAGTGTATGGAGTATTACTTTATGAATAAATGTTAATTTCTGTGGTTAGACAATGCAAAACTTTAGGACACATTAAGATGTCTTTGGAACTTTTCCATCTTTTCTTCAGGTACTAAAGAAACATTCAAAGTTCTGAAGGACTTAAATTCCTTCCTTGTTTTTATGCACATGTAGAGCTTGGGAATCTTTTATCCTTTATCTGATGTTGAAGAGTTCAGCAACATAACTTGCCCCTCACACAATAAAGAGGCACGTAGAGGTTTGAAGCTTTAAGTGTGCCTAAGACCCTCTGTCCTGTAAATAAACATTCTCACATCATGAATACTGTGTTTCATTTTAAATTTGAAGAGATCATGACATTGGGTACACCTCATAAAAACAGCAAGCTAAATAATTTAAGGAATTAAAATAAATTTCACCTCATAAATGTGCTTTCAATTACAAAACAATTTCATCCTACTCAGTTTAAATTTCTCATCAAATAACCTATTAAATATAATTAAAAACTATGTTTTCCTTAGCAGGGGACAGACAACTGCAAGCTGCAGCTAAATTGTTTTTGCAGACAGTGACAGAGAATGACAGTCTTATTTAGTAAAATACTTCAAAGGGAAAACATTTTCTATTCTTGAGTTCACCTGATAATCTTCAGAAAAATCTTAGTCACTGTGACATAGAAAGAGCTAGGAAAACAATCTCAATGCTTAGCTTTTACATAATTAAACTTTATAAAATTACACTTTGCAGCCATTCCAAAATTCAAAAGAAGTGATTTACCCAGGACACTGGGGGAGAAGGGGAAGGGGGAAAGACACTGAGAAGAAAACCCATGTTAGTACTGAACACTTTCTTTTTACAGTAGCCATGCTACATTAAGTCTGATGAAACTTGTAGACAACTAAATTAAAAAATACTGCACTCATTTTAAAAAGTATGGCATATTTTGTTTTAACTTGCTAGATTTAAATGAAGGACAATTATGGGATGCACCATGTTACAATGGTGTCTGCACACTTTCAGAAGAAAAAAAAAACACAAACAAAACATTGCTGACATGACCTATATTTCTTTAGAAAAACAGCTCCCTATTAGTTTTTATGGATCATCTGCAATACCTATTCAAGCACAAACATATCTGGTATTAGCCACCATACAGAGACCTCGAGGACAGACAGTGTCACAGATCAACATAATCTTTCCTAACACAATCCTTCAAGATCTTGGAAGATCAAGTTCTCACAGAAAATACATTTTAGAGTACCTCAGAAGTTATTGTAAGTATTTTGCTTTTGCAGTTTCACAATTATTTTGATGTGGGAAATCCATTTTAATTATAGTTTGTTACATATTGATTACATTTAA
>JAOXJM010000033.1:70541523-70554349 GCA_026413425.1 Tringa solitaria
ACAGATTCTATTTTTCTGTTAATAGTTATAACATTTCTGCTATATTTAAGTGTCACTCCTTTTCTGGGACATTTTAAGTTCTGTCTCCCACTGTAAGAAGCTTCACACATCTGTGCAACACACTCACCTGCTACCAGTAAGCACCATTTCCTGGGCTGGGAAAACAAGTGAAAGCTTGAAAAGTATTGTCACAAAACAAGCTACTTCACACGTATTTAATTGAGATTTTACCATCTGCTTTCTGTTTGTTTGAATGTTTTTTTGCTCTCCCAACATTTAAACGTTACTGGGAGAGAAGAATGAACCAGACTGTTCAAATATTAAATATTAATGACAAGCAAAATGTTTGAGAGGCGAATATTCTGTGTGCCTGTACCGCTGCTTATCCAAGAGGAGGCACTTATGACCTGGAAACAACCCATAAACTGTGTCTGAGGCAGAAGTTGAAGTTACTTAAGTGTTTGGTGTAAGGCTCTAATCAGAGGAAATGCACACATTTCTTATTTTCATGAGAACTGTGGATTGTTTATGTATGTATATAAAAAAAATGAAATAAAGTGTGAATTCTTCAGGTGGTTACATACTATTGAGTGATGATCACACTTAAGATGTTACCTCTGCTTTCTCATAATTTAAAATTGAATTACGTTGCTTAGCTGAACTATTATTATTTTGAAGATTCAATATATAGAGGAAATTATCTCAAAAAAAAAATATGCCTGACTGCCACCTAATATCTTGAACACCTGGATGTCACAGGTAGACGTCAAGGACAAGTCAGTCAGACATAGTGACTGCTACCTCTGCCTTACCTTTTTTCCCCCTTTTCTCATCATCCAAGACCACACTGGAAAACACAACTGGAGCTTTGACCAAATGACACTTAGCAACTATTTTGACATTCCCCTCACAGAAAACATAAAAAATAACAACCGACCAGAAGAATAATTTGGCTGACCACTACAGTAGTTAGGATGGCAGAGAGTGAAACAGCAGACAACCAGATAATGGTACTTTCTGAGCTACAAGAGATATTGTGCTGTTTAATGATCCTTGACAGAGTTTTCTTCTAAGAATTTCTTGTAGTTTTTTCGAATTTGTATCTGACATACCTGAGCTATTATAGAGTAAAATAAATGAATAAAAAGAACAAAAAAACCCAAAACCTCAAAGAAACAAAAAGTCCAACACCAAATCAAACCCACACAAAAAAAATCTGTCTACATTGTCAGCTGAAATGCACCACAATCCACACTAGAGTTCACACAACTCAAAGGCAGTTCCTAGCTTGGGAATCGTGAAGTCCAATCTCCACCAGACTTTGTAACTCTCAGAACAACATTCCTGGCTGTGTGTTCTCTATTGCACTGTAACCACTAACCCAATCAAGGATTAAGCTATAAAATAAAAACGGATGAGGCAAGACAGCAAGGAGATTAAACTGTGCAGAAATCATTCAAAGAAAGAATTTTTTAGAAAAATAACATCCCACTCATGGATCTATGAAAATATTTTTCATTCAAACACAAAGTAGACAGAATAGTTTCATCATGCCTGTGGATTATGAATGCACAGATTTATTTTCACTGTGCAGAGTACCTGACTCTGTCTTCTGTGTAGAGCGAAAAGGGTGGACCTCCATTTCTGAATGGAACCACTAAAGTTAAAATACACATTCCACATAAACTATAATTGTATTAATTTTTGCTGTTTTTCCTGAAATTATTTCCCAAGCAAATGTTTAGTATTTGTCCCTTTAGAAAAAAAAAAGTCTTCAAATACCCATTAAAATACTTCAAGTAATAATCTCAGTATTCTCAGAGTAGAAGAATATATGTCTAAGCATGAACTGTTAAAAAGAGGTTCTTTGCATAAATGCTTCAAAACTAATTTTACTTCTTCCATGACTGCAATAACATACGACATTTGATTTATTATTTGTGTTACAACAGTGTCTAACAGTTTACCTGGTAAAAATCCAACTTTGCTTAGAGTTATACAAAGAGGAAATAAAAACAACTGCTATCTATAACATAAAGCTCATGATCTAATAAATCATAGGCATTGAATAATGAATGCAACAGCAAGAAATGAGTAATGGAAAAATACGTTAGTAAGAACTTGAAGTTACGTACACAGAAGAATTATTCATACATAGATGTTCTAGGTACATTAATTTAAATATTCAAATAAACAAGCCTACTCACTACGCACACTTTAACAATCCCTGAAGTTTCTATGCTATTCAGCATCAGCCTGTTTTCTACACACTGTAGCAGAAGCGGCTGAAAATAGTGGCAGTTATTCGTATGCAAGGTAATTTAAAATGTGCTAATGCTCCAAATAAACCGCTAATTAATTAACTGAGAGTTAGTGCCATTGCTACTGAGATCAAGTTACTACTGTTTCTATGTTCGCAGGCAGGCACAGTGGCAAGGTGATAACCTGATGCCATTTATACAAGGATGATGGAACTAGAATTATGTATTTGAGGGAATGAAGAAAGAATCCAGTAACCAAAAAAAATGGGGGGGTGGGGAAGGGGTGGAGCATCAGGTCCATATAGCTCATATAGCTGATCAGGAACAGATTTCAATGGGAAGGAAGCTTTTCAGTAGAGCCACAGAACACATAACTCCAACGTGACGTGGCCTGACTCAGCATTTTACGTGTGTCTTAGATGCTATAAATAATGAACTCCAGAAAACACTGAAATGGTGGGAAGATGCAAGTCAATAACAGAAGCCATATAGAAACAGAGCACAATTTAAAGGAGTCTTTGGATAGAGAGGGGAACAGATGAGACACAGAGGTGCTAGTTTTGCAGTCTTTTTTCCACCCCTTCTTACAGTCAGTGTTGGGGGAAACTCTACACATACTTTGTTTGCTTTGCATAACCATATGTAGGTCTGTAAGTTCACACTTAATACATCACAGCGAGGTGTACAACAGAGAGGAGAAAAAAAAATAGAATTATTCCTACCATCGTAACTCAGAGCTAACACAGGCTCTTCAGGAGAGGTAGAGCTTTTCTCTTCACTGTTTCTGCTCACTGCAAGCCTCTCCTGTATTAAGTTGCGTGTATATTTTTAACCTCTACATACTTGCCCTCACAGAAGTAGATTGTCTTCTTAGATGATCAATTATAGTTTATACAGATTACTCTAGGCTACAGTTTCAGTCTTTTGTACACCTATACCTCCATTCATTATTCCTGCTACCTGGGAAAGGGATCATTATTAACTTCAAACCATTTATTAAACCTTTTCCTATTCCTCCACCCTCTTTAACATTTATCTTCTCAAACACTTCTCCTCACACATCCAAAATCCTTAGTGAAATACAGTCCTCTGAAACATTACTTTGACTTTCTCAGTGACTCAGCCACTTGATAATTAGCAAAGTCCCTACCAAGATTGATCACCTAGAGTCTAATTAAATACTCAGTGTGAACATTTCCTGATTACATTCAATTGCATTATGCAAAACTAACACCAAGCCCACCAAGCCCATACACCTATTCTTCACTTGACCAGTTAGTGCCACCAATGCTCGCTTTTATAGCTTTGATTGTCCAGCTCAACTTTCCAAAGTTTGTTATTATAACAAAGATTACTATTTTACAGAATTCTGATATTTAAAATATTCAAATGCAATCCTTTTGCAGAATAAAATAACAAATAAGGGAAAACAATGGCTGCACATGATAACATCCCCTTCTCCAAAATCAGTAAGCCTTAGAAGGATGACTAGCAGATTTCTCTTATTCAGAGGGTCACCACTCTGCCACTCCTCAGCTACTTACAAACAAAAGACTGCTGCACAAATCAATACTCAACACAATGTAATTCATATAAAGGAAAATAAAACAAACAATCAGAAACCCCCAACAAACAAAAACACCCCACGCACTGATTTTCCTGTGCCTTCACAACATTGCTGCTCAAAGTGGCTGTGAAGCTGTAAAAGTACTACTAAAGCCAGAATTCAAGAATTTAGCTTTCCGTTTTCCAAGGAGCCTAGTAAAATCAGATTTCTTCTTCAGAAAATAGGAACATTTGAAATTCAGAGACACTGCCCTAGTGAACTTTAAACAACAATGTCCACATGAAATCTGCAGATATGATGCTTTGAAAAGTGAAAGGGTGCTGTAGAGACAAAAAGACCCAAAAACAAGAAAAAAAAAAAGGCTAGAAAGGTCTTGGTCATGTTATTTTTTCACCCTAGTGAAAAGGAAACTTTAGATTCACACAAGGTAAGCAAGACAAAAATAAAGGGTAAAAATAAGTCACACAGTCTATAAAAAATAAAATATATCACTGTTATTGATATTAAAAGGTCCGTTTAAAATTAAAACTTCATCCTAAGAGTCAGTTTGAAAATTTTATTCTGGAAATATTCCCTGGTATTCTCACTTCTAAAGTAAATTGCTTTTCTGACATTCAGCCATATGTGAAAAAAAAAAAATAATAAAAAAAACCACTATCTCAACAAGGAATGCCTATTACAAATTAATTTCAAAACGAAGAAAATCCAGAACTATGAATTAAGAAATTCTCACAAGAAAAATACTCCTCTTCTCCCCCAGAAACAAAGAAAAGACATCCAGACACTGCTGTTCTTATCTGTATTTCTTCTTTCAGATATGGTTAGTACAAGAGCTAAACCCTGGTTGCTCAGATGACCTACCAATATAAAATTAACCTGTATTATACTATTTGAGAGAACAAAAAGCTTGTAATTCTTCCTCCCTCCTTGAAAAGCAGCAGGAGTAATCTGGTCTGTAGTTAGTCAGCACAGCTTGTACAGGAAAAGCACAGAAATATTGGGAAAAGGACACAGGTAGGTTGGTTGGGGTTTTGGGGGGTTTTTTGGGTTTTTTTTTTTGTTTTTTTTTTTTGTTAGAGCTAATTCTAAACGAATGAGATTATGGCAACATGCTCTGTTTTAGTGAAATGGAATTTCTTTGCACAGATAGTTCTCTTTTGATGATATTTTTTCTTGGGCACCTTTTTTAGATTCTGGCTTTAAATTCAGAGACACTTATTTTAGGACCTAGCAAGTAAGGCACTGCTTTCTCTAGAAGAATTGGGGTGGCATCCTCCACCTTCACAATCATTCCTCCAAATACAGTTCACTCCTCCTAGAGCCACAGGATGCTTACACTTGTAGAAAGAAATATCACCTCCAGCATGATTTTGTCACAAATTAAAAATTAATGACTGAACATTGTATGGTATCTGGCTATATGCATATTGAAAAGATATTTTTTTATGCTTTGTGAACATTTGATCCATTTTTGAATGAAACTAACTAAAGTCTTGAAATTCAAAAACACTCCAAACAAAAAAACAAACACCACCCCAGTCTCTTGTTGCTTTTAAGTCATCTATGCTTTAACCACTGTTCTACCAAGGTAATATAAACAGGGCCCTACAATGTGTTTAACAGTATATGTAGGAGAAGGATACATTTCTCATCTTGATTTCAAGACACATTCTACTATAAATGTTCTATCAGTCAGAAAACAAGTAAATTCAGAAAATAAGTGAGGAGCAGCTGTTTTAAATGTTCATCAAAGCATCAGAGTCTATCTTTTACCGACACTATTAAATGTGCCTTCACTATATATCTTACAGGGCAACAAAAGGTGAATTTGAAAGATGTTTTCAAGTTGGGAAATTAACAATATTCATCATTTAATCCCTCGATAAACTAGACCAAACAAGGTATCCTGTCTTATAATATTGCAAACATAATATTAAAAAGACTTGACTAGATGTCATATGTAATGGTAACTTCACACTTAAAGCTCAACCATTACATAAAGATGGAGAAGTAAAAAGTAAAAATTCGTCACAAGATTTACAACACAGTAAAACATGGACTTTAAAACCAGTTGTGTCTACAATATTAGTGGGTTTAGGTTTTTTATACTACCCAAAGTAGTTTCATTCTTTTTAACTTGAAGTTGACTGTTCTTACTTTTCCCTTTTATTATGTATCACTTGAAATAGCCTTTCCTTATTTATGAAAATTAGCAAACATATTACAGAAAAAAAAATCTGAATGAAGAGGTATTGAATATCTGCTTACAATTACAAAAACAGTATTTTAAGAAAGTACCATTTAAAAAAAAATACTATCACGATGGTGAATTTACCTGATGTGAATAAAAGTACATTTGTAGCAGCCCAGTGAAACTGTTTCCAAGAACACCTATCAGTGGTTTCTGCACAAAATTTGATGCCTGTCAAGGAGAAACAAAACCTTTCAGCTACATTTATGCTTGCTTAGCTCCCAAGGGCATTTTTAGGCCTCCCTAATTAAGGGAATGCTTTACTAGTGCTCCTGCAGTTGCAGGTAATTGGCAATCACTAACAGCAGGGTTCTGATGAGGATTTACTTTGTTAAAGTAGAAAAAAACCCCACCTAAAACAGAAACCTGTTTTCTCCTTTTATTTCTCTAAACCTAATCTTACAAACAATGGTAATGAATTCCGATTTAGCTTAGATTCCACTAGGCGAGTTATTCTATCAGTCAGTTACATGACAAATTCAAAGAAATCAGTCATCAAAACAGGGATTTCTCATAGTTGCAAAATACTGAATTTTAACAGTAAATGTTAAATTTTAAAGAGCAGATTTATGTTGCTTTAGAGATACTGATAATACAGAGAGAAAAAAAAAAAGAAAAAATCACAGGAGACAATTTATTTTATCTGAACATATAAAGATATATTAAACGTTACCGATGAGATAATAATCACTATATATGATGTGGTGTTGCAGAGTCCTTGTAAGCATCAAGTAACTTATGCAAGGTGGGGACCCGATCCTCACCAGCAACTTCTCCCAGGCCTCTCTGCTTAGAGAAACAGTTCAGAGGAGAGGTACCAACAGTGGATGAGGATCGAAGCAAGGACTAATTGAGAGAACTCAACTCATACAAGTCAACAGGACCCAATGGGCTCAGATGTGCTGAGAAAACTGGCTGATGTACCTGCAAGGCCCCTTTCTATCATCTCTGAAAAGTCATGGAGGTCAAGGAAGGTCCCCAAAACCTGGAGAAAGATGTCCAAATAGAATAGATGTCACGCCCATCTTCAAAAGAGTCCAAAAGGACAATCCAAGGATGTGGATGGGTGGATAACTATGTGAGTAAAAGCGGGCTGAATAACTAGACTCACAGGTTAGTGGTTAATGGTCATCCCAGATCTGGAGACTGGTGACAACTGGAGTACAAGAGGGGCCTCTTGTGTTTAGTGTCTTTATCAATGATATGGAGGAGGCAATAAAGATGGGCCATCAAGACATTTTATTGAGATAAAAATAATCTGATCCAGTCTGAAGGCTGGACAGTTTCTGAAGTTGTGTGTCTACAATTCTCATGTGGATATGCACGTGTGTCTTTATGTATACATACTCACCTAAAACACTAAAGATTTCAAAACAATGTCTTTCATGTGTTCTCTTACAATAGCTAACCCAAGAATGAACTACCTAATGAAAAGTTTAATCATGTTAAATTCAGCTATGGTGAAAGACCATTGGACTTCTAAGCCTTCTGCTGAGGAGCGAAAAATGTAACAGAGCTCTTTTTCATTCTATGTAACTCTTTAAAAAAAAGTAAAAAGCTGTTTAATATTACACCTCGTTGTTACAAAAAAGGATTAAAATCATTAGAAGGTATTTATCGAAGTCTTTTTCATAGAAGTTCTTGTACACTTCTGCAGATCATAGATGAACACTTCTATATAGCACTTTTCCTTTTCATTTTGTTGTTACGAATCATACCCTCTTCTACTCCTTCAAGCTTTACCTATCTTAACCGCAGGAACCATTCACTCAGTGAGCAGTAATGTCTTATATGGCTTTTTTGGTTGGTCAGTATCAACAAATTAAGGTTTAATATCAAATGTAAATATTTCAATTAGTAGCTTATAAACAGGAAATATAAAAGGAATCTTACTTTTTCATCTCCTTAACCACAGAATGCATTCTTTTGAACAGTTACATCTGCGAACTAGGTACACATTTCTATAGTCATTACAGCATCTTGAACATTAAATAAGCGTAATACAAGATGAAAGATACAGAATTAAAATACTTCTGAGAATTTATCCATTCATAAATACTGTAGTAAAAAAAAAGAGAAATTATTATTAAATAAAGTGTTTTTCTGGAAAGAATTCACCAAGCTTCAATTTGTAAAAATATATATACTTTATACAAAATATGTACACTAAAATATGGGCACCCCTGCTCTGTATCCACCTTTATTGCCCCCATTACCCTTTAAACGGGTCTGGTGACTTAGGCAGATCAAATAAGATCACCTACCGCAGTAGGTGAACAAAGAACCTACCTAAACTACTTCATTTTAAAGTTTTTATTTTTCTGTGACTCAAAACGCAAGAAGAGTAGGTATGAATTTAAAGCATTTAGTTTATGACTTTTTTTTTAAAGTTTGACAAAAGAACTGCTAGCAAATCTAACTATTCTGGTTTCATTAGGAGTGAAAATTAATTTCTCAAAATAATCACTGCATGTTAGGCTTTAACTATTTCGGTTACACAAAGCACTTTTTAGACTTAACTATTTGACCACAGGTTTCAAATTGAGAATATTTCACTGCTGGGGCACTGCTAGGGAAACAAATGAAATTACAGAATTATTCATAATTGGTATTACTTCTGACAAAATATATCTTTATAATGAAGTAGAAATACTTTGATGGGAAACTAGGTTCTGCAAAATGTTCATCTCAAAATTGAAAACTTTCATCTCAATCCTCATGGTGGAACAGAGATAGGCACCTGCCAAGTTTTGGGAGCTAAACAAGATCTTTATTCTTTGGATGAAATTCAAAATGTAAAGGTCAACAGAAACTCAAGAAATACGTTGATAAAATGAAGAGAAAGTTTAGAGAAGCAACAAACTATTAAAGGAGCAGGAAAAATATTGCAAAAACCTTATACTTTATTTTGAAAGATTCAAGGAGCTCCATCTTTAAATTTACAGACAAGTTAAGGGGGTACAATCTGAAAGAAAATGCCCATTATCTGGAAAAATATTCTATAATGATGTTTTTCCAGTACCTAGGAACTAAATACAATTCAACTAAAATGGATGTATGTAGTTGTGGACGTATGAAGTTAGACTAAATGACCACAGTAGGTCTTTTACCAGCTGTGTGATGAATTCATTCTTCCTCCTCCTTTCTTTTGTCGCCTTTTTTTTAAATTACGGTACTGCTTAGAGAAGATAATCAGTTAGAGTGATTATGATAGCTACATAAAAAACAACACTATTTTTGATGTTTGCAAATTAACACAACAGGAAAGAAAGATTACAATGAGTTAGCAGTGAAATATCTCTTTACTGACTGGTTAAAGAGAGATATTTTGGCTGGCGGCCACTTCAGGGACCTGAGAACAACCATACCTTTCTAAGCAATCACCACATTTTTCTGTCAGTGCATTTATGGAAAGAGTCCTATAAAATAGCCAAATTCCCAGAATATTGTGTATAATTAAACATCTCTGAAGGGTGTGTGGATGAGTAGGTGAACAAAATATGCACTATTGATTGGATCCTGCTGAATAAAATGGAAACTCTATATGGTCAGAATTTAAAATTCTGGTCTTTTAAAAACAGAACACATATAAACATTGTTTCCTGGCAACAAATTGCAAAAAATATTATTGACTGGGTGCAATTTTACAAACATGTCATACACATGTCCTGTACATAAAGAATAATTAAATAAATATTAAATATTAGATATTAAATAAATTGTTTGCCACTACTTTCTGATCGATATGATGCTAAACCAATGAATGGTCTACAAACTGGTTAGCAAAAATCAATCCAAAATGCTCTCTGCATAGTTTACTTTAAAAAATTACTGCATAACTTTTAATCACTTGTTGCATTTAGAGATTGATCACAGTACATAAAGGAAGAAATAGGAGGAAAATATGAATTTTGTATTGTAAACTAGAGATTTCTAATCAAAACCAACAAATCTATGTAACTCACAAGAAAAGCTTAGATTCCAAAATAGATGAACCACATCCATACACATATTTTACATATGAAAAAAGTAGCATTTAGAAACTTTTTACTATATCTTTAACTGAAATGTTGAAATTAATATCTCAGGTCTCCTGATAATAGCATTAAAACAGTGAAACGTAAAGACATATATTCTATAAAAGAAAAAAAATGGGGAAATATCTACATCTACACTGCTAAATGGGGCTAGGGAGTTAGGTCAAGGGCTGGACCACCAACTCTCCACATTGAGTGACTGTTAGCATGCCTCCTGGCATATTTTTGCCAAAGTTTTCCCCTCAAGCACACAAGCAGGGGGACAGGGGAGAATACCCACCCACCTCATAGGCTGTTGCTGTAGGCAGCATGTACAAGCCTGAATCAGATTTGCATCCTCCTCTTATGCTTCAGCAGTCAAGGAAACTCTGCACCCTCAAACTCCAAACATCTGCGTTACATGATAGGGCATGCAACGGCCTCACCTTCATTCTGTGCAAAAACTGTATATGTTATTTCAGATAACGTAAACTGAAACTAAAAAATAGTAATTGCATTTTTGAATGAGAGCCATATGGGATCCAGGGTGGAGACAAGCCAAACGCTAAGTACTATAGACGTACCTAATCTATGCTACTTGGCCTCTAGAACAGTGGTTCTTCTTTGATCCTCATTAACTTAGCAATAAACACATACCCAACAACAACAGAATAGTAGTAACACTTATTACTAAAAGATGTTGAAATAGTAAAATGTTCAGGCAAAAAAAAATAATGCTTCATCATTTGTATAAATTTAAGACACCAATCCATCACTAACACCTTGAAACAATGGCAAAATGTAGCTTCATTCTGTCACTTATAAGGAAAGACAATATATGTAACTAACTCCTTCCCTACACTCACAGCTTAAGCTGAACCTCCTTGACCTGGACACCTGTTCAGTGAACATCATTTCTTTAGCGATGATGGTCTGGAAAAAGTGTCTCAAAGCAACCATCATCTTTTTTATGTTTATTTCTGCCAAGTCATAGTCACAGGAGTTTGATTCCGTTTCAATACACAAAAGCAGGTTCAGTTAGCATGCCTTTCTGGTGGTCTCTATCATAAAAACCAACCAACAAAACAAACAAAAACCTCAAAAAACCCAATCATAAAAAATCATGGACAACATGAAGGTATGACAGCAGTTATTTTTCCATTATTTTCCCCAGACAACAAAAAAATGTTCTCTGAGAACATTTATTACAGATGTAAACAGTGCTTCAGAACGATAGCTTCACTGTAGCTTTAGGAAATAGGCAGATTTACTCTCCCCTAATTTCAGGGCATCCTGAAAGCGCATCAAAGAAGGTTTAACAAGCAGCACCTAAACTCGTAAAATACAAGTTCAAAATATCTGTCCAATATACATATGCTAATATTTTATATTTAACAAGTGACAATTTTTCAAATCGCTGATATTGTATAAAACATGAGATATTCTGATCCTATAATTACAAATACAGTATCCCCCCTACAAAGGGTGGCTGATGTTCCTAACAGAAAAGTCTATGTTGTCAGAAACCAGTATGACAGCTTATTGTACTTGAATTTTTATGAAGCTGAATTTAATCTAAGCAGTACTAGATGAATCCTATTGTAGTTAACAAAGACAAGTCCTTGGAAGGGATTTTAAAGTACCAGTGGCTGTGGCTATTCCTTTTAAATTGATTCAGGGAACATTCAAGGATTTTAAAGAGTGAAACTCTGCATAGAAATGCACTACTCACCATCCAAAGGAAAATAATAATAATAATAATAATAAAAAGACTACAAACATCAATTGAAAAAAAAAATCAATAGTAACATGGTACTTATGATAATCTACTCATTATCCAGAAAAATGAAGCACTAAGACCAACCTCATGGCTCACTGAGTTGCTGCACTGTTCAGTGTTTTTTGCCGAATCTCCCCTTACCACAGTTAAATTGGACAATTGGAATGCAAACTGACTGATCAGCTTAGAAAAGCTGTACAAGGAAGCATTAAGCAAAGCAAATCAATATGGGTGAAATGAGAACAAACTACTTCATTTATGCAGAAGAGCCTTCCTAAAGTAAGGGTAGAAGGTCAAGGAGGGCAGAGCCATAGACTGCTATTTCTTGCATTCTTCTACAGCCTACAGAGTTTGTGTGCTCCCCTATTGGTTGTCAAATCCTCTGAGTAAATTGGCATATTTGGGTACAGTTCTATCTCCTCAGTTTAACCTCAATTCCTTTAGGGCCAGAACAGTGACAATTACCTGCTGCACTAAAGGAATAGGATATGAATGGGATCAGAGCTGAAGTGGAAGTCTAGATCCTTTGTCTTACAAGTGATACAAGAGGCCTCAGTTTCCTTTTGATGAAGGGTTAAAATGAGCATTTTATTTCTATTCTTGTTATTTTACTTGCTGTTATTGTTTCTTTCTCCTTTTGTGAAATTGAACTAAAATCAAACCAATGGAAGGCAATCGAAGTGTAGGCTGACACTGGGTCTGGGGCATTTGTTCAGCCTTGCTGTTGGCCAAGTGTTCTTGGCCTCTTTGTTGTGCCAGCGTTAGCACTTCTGCAGGCTGTGCTGCTTGCAGCTAGATTTGAGAACTAATCTAACGCTCTTTCCGTGTGATCACTAAGCTAGAAGTTTCAATAAGTCTGTATATTGTAGAATCATAGAATGGTTAGAGTTGGAAGAGACCTTAAAGATCATCTAGTTCCACCCCCCTGCCATGGGCAGGGACACCTCCCAC
>JAOXJM010000033.1:70644988-70674129 GCA_026413425.1 Tringa solitaria
ACAACCTGAAAATGTGTTTATGTACATTTTGATGAAAAATAAGCCTGTATGCCCTGCTGACAAGTCCATCACTGGAATTTTGTAGGACTATGGCCTGCTAATTAAGTTTTCCTATTCCTGAAGCAATCTCAGAGGAAAGCCTGAAAAATATTGATTGCATCATAAGTTTGATACACATTTGCACTGTCATTATTGAAGTTATGCCACACTTCACAGTCCTTCCTATTGATTGGTGACATCCAAAAAAGATCAGGTTAAATGCTACTCGTATCTGACTCACTTTTTTAATCTACAACATACACCTTTTGCTAACTGCCTCTGCTTAATCTAATAAACTTTTTAAATGGGTATTTTAATTAGAAGATAATTAAACAGCAAAGCTGGGAACTTCAAAGATGCACAGAAAGATCATTTTATTAATAATAAAAAGATTCTCAGCTGGTTGAAGGGACTGGGAATACCAAGTTAAGGCAAAAGGAATACTGCTTGTTAACAAGCTGCATATCACTCCCCTCAACCCAAAAAATAAAAATGTACATTATTCACACCTTAAATAATGAGGCTGCAAATAAAAGTCTGCTCTGCATTTGCAAGATTTTTTTCCCCTACTGTTTTTATTTGAACTCATTGCCATAATCAGGATATTTTCTAATTTTTCAAGACATTTATTTCTCTGTATCCCAAATTACTCATAAATTCAGTACCCATATGCTAAGTACTAGCGACAAGCTTGTCAAATAACCCAAACCTGACATCTAAAATGAGGAAGCAAGTACCTGTATTCCATAAAGTGAATTTTATGGAACAATATGGCATTTTATAAGGACAAAAGTATACGGATTAATGACGAATTCACTTCTGTTTATATAAAAAAATAAAAATTCTAAATATCTTTTGGTTCACTGTATTTATTTTCCCAAGTAGCATGTATTAAACAGGACAGAACCTATACAACATGTCCACACATGAAACACAAAATAATCACCATGAGACAGTAATGTCTTCTGAGGTCAAACGCATACAGGAGAACATACTTAAAATGCAGAAACATGCATGAATAAAGTAATATCCTTTAAATATTTTAGATCATAATGAAAAAAGAATAGTCCCTTTACCATGTTTAAAGTAACAAAAGTAAATCTGGAAAAATTAGAAATAACATCAGACAGGAAAGGGAAGGAGTGCTAGGAACAGGTTCATTTTGATGTCACTCAATAATTGATGAGCATGATACCCCATGACTGAACCAGCAGCAATGATTTCTGCTCTTATATTAGTCCTTCTTGTCTCCTGATTATTCGCAAAATTGTAACTGTGTGAGTTCTCATCTATCTACAGAGAATTACACACTTGCAGGACAAAGTATTTTTTGGCTTTCTTTACGGATATCTACTCAGTTTAGGCTTTACTTGTTGCTTCTTGGTTTTTCATCTTAGCAGTAAGGAAGATATACGTGGTTTATATAAAATATTTAAGTAAAACTTTGGGTTTGGATAGGTTTTTTTTTTTATTTTTTTTTTAAGAATTTCAAGTATTACCTGAACACTATTACTTATTCTACTGTCATAGCACTTAGAAATCCTAGTCAGGGCACAACGGTTGGCTGCACAAGGTGCAGAAGGAGCAAGGTAAACACAGGTTCAAATACACTTTCCCTGTGCAATCACACACCATGCAAAGGACTTCAGACAGAACCTTGGGGAAACGAGCTCACAAATAAGCATTTGTATGCTTTTGTTTAGATACCATGTCCATACTCAATAAACTTTCTCCATCCTGAAGAAAAAACAGATTCTGTTTTCTTCGTTAGTCACTCTTCTTGACAGATATTTTGTGGCTATTTTCATTGGGCATTCTTACTTGCCATTCTGAATGGATCTGGAGTGAGATACGGTGCAGTAGGCTTTGGTGAAAACCAAGCCTATGTTTTTATATTTTAATCAGAAAAGGCTGAATCCCAGCTGTTGGGTGAATGATATTCAAATTTATTTTCCATCGTGTTCTGGGCCAAATTTCATCTCTAATGTAAGCAGGCAACACTCCAGCCCTCCACTACACTTGTAACTCATCAACATAGAGGATGAAATTTGGCCTTCAGAGTCCACTTCCAAGTCCATTAACAGTCCATATTTTCATTACAGATACTAAAAAAAATTACAATTTACCGTGGAACTCAAAGACAGAAGTGCTGACAGCTTTCTTAGCACATTCTGATTTCTTTTTGCAGGCATGGGAAATCTGGTCCATGGATAAAAATCAGTCTCTCCAAGGCATATTAAAAAAAACCACCTAAACCAAAACCCGATAAATAAGGTCTTCGTTGTCTTTTATATCCACTACAATATCTGGAAGCTCTTGAACTAAACAGCATAAACAATCCTAACATGACTGCAACCTAAAATAATCCTTTTCACATGTCCTGACTGTCAGCCCCACAATCTAGTGGATTCTGGAGAGACATAGTAGCTGAAAACATCGAAGAGATTTTTATGCCTTTATCATTAAAAGTCCCCACTTCCAACTCTCTTCATACCATGCTTGTGTCCTGTGGATGAGCCATTATTGTTTTGAGGAAATAAAGGACAAACAGAATTGTGAAGACTACCTGAATGGGTATAGGGCATAGGACTAGATGGTATCAAATATTTTTCTGGTTTCTGCAACTTCAGTTTCACTGACAGAAGTAGCTCCTTCTAAAAGTAATCTCAGTCACCCTACAGTTCAGATTCCTTTTGTCTAAAAGACTAGTGTTTAATTCATAATGTTCCATAAATATTTGGAAGTATTTATGGCCCATGCAGACCGGTTGTATACTAGAATCAACACATTTCCAATAATGGATGAAATTGGAATTATGTAAAAATGCTGACCACCTGGGAAAGGAGGTTATTTAGGGGTCAGCTGCTCCGTTAGTAGTCATATATATCTTTAAGAAACCTTATTACAAATCAGCTAGAAGCAGTTATTGTTGTATACACACATTCATGCTAGTAGAGGTTTCAACTGATCACTTAGCTAAAAGTTGAACTTGCATTAGGAAATTGTGTCAAATGATAAACGCCTCTTCAAAGGAGCTGGCAGAGTGATGATCTGAATTGTATTTTGCAGTTCACATTATGGAACAGCATCAATGAAGCACCTGGTTTTCACCTACTGACATGTTCTTCAACATAAAACCTTAAAAAAATGCCTGCAATGTTAAAAATTGACACCGATGGATGACACTGGGGGCTTTCGGAAACATGACAAGACAGACGAGATGAAATCAATCTGAGACCTGGGGAAGCACTATTCAGGAAAATGAGGTTCTGCCTCTCTGTGACTGCAAACAACAAAAGAGGAATGATGGCACGAGTAGGAAGCATGAAAAGAGTATGTGTGTCAGTCCAAAAGAACATCTACCACCAGCCTATGATACATAAATCACAGAAGCAGGGAAAGCAAATAACTGTCAGTTGCTTTATTTTTAGATCTCATATCAACAACAATTGACTGTAAATAGTCGTATCTTACTGCATTGCAAGCAGTAAGATATGACATATGAACTGCTGGAATTTTTAACATCCAGAAAAAAAAAAAAAAAACAACCAAATCAAACTCACCAAAAGAGCATCCACTCTTAGGACTTTGATTCATACAGGGCATTCATTACATCTAAGATAGCAGTTGCTATTTTACTTCTTTTACTCCTACAGAACAGTCATAGCATAGAGATAAGCTCTATGGAATGATGTTGCTGGGAAAATGAGCTATTAGAAGACACATTCAGAGTATTACAAAGTACCAGAGGTCTTCCCTGTCATGCTTCCAATATGCATGAGAGCACAGTGTAATGGACACAAAAACCTTTAATAAATAACAGGACTGTTTAAAGTGCACACGGGATAGATATGTCTCGTGTTTTAGGTCTCAACTTGTATTATGGGCATATGCTCAACACCACAATGCTTTTATTTATTTGGTTTTCCAATTAAATAAAAAAAAAAAGTTTTCTTCCTGCTAAGAAACCTAAGTAACTGATAAGAAATATTAAAGTGATCCCCGACCCCTCTTCAACGTTGTCTCTTGTTAGGCTGCTGGAAGAGCTCTGTCTTTTAAAGCACTCCTCACAAGTCAAGAACCTTATCCCATAATGCACAAAACCAAAACAAAGGTCAAGTCTTTTGTTTTAGGAGAAGTACGTAGAAAGCATTCAGCCAAGACGGATGGACATGATTCCTTCCAATTCTAAAGCAGGATCCAAACCTTCCAAGATATAGGCCTGAGCTCAGACCACAGCTGGTCTGGAAAAAGGGCATTCCTAACCTCTCTTCTAGAAGGTAAAAATCACACACACAGAGACAAAATCGACAGCTTTAGAGGCAGCAAACACATCCACCTCTATCAGCAGAATCTCCTCTCTCAGGAGAAGGAAAGGGAATTGTAGAAAACCTGAAAACATACTACCTACTTCTCCTTTTACATATGAAGCATAATCTTCAAAATGAGAGTGAAGAAGTTTGACCTGAAAATCTTAAAGCATATTTGTAAAGCAGACATCTCTTGGCCTGGTGGCCACACATCTCTAACAACTCAAAACTCTCACTAATTTATATAAATGAATGTGTGTAAACACATGATGTCAAGAAAATGAAAAGGCAAAAAATAATCACTTAGCATTTTTTAAGGAATCTTGTATATTAACACAACAGATGAGAAAAGAAAAAACAGAATAAGACTCAAATGTATGGTTATAACTATTTAATTACTTCAGGACACACTGCAATGAAAGATTACAAATCTAGATAACTCACTGTTAACTTTCCTACTCTTAAATATTATGAAGCAAAAAGGATAAAAGAAATACCTGTCTGAACAATATAATGTTGGATATTGCAGCCATTTTTGAAGTACTTGGCCGCTGATTTAGCATTTGCCATTAAAAAAAAAATGCCGTGGTGTTCTACTGCTTTCCTGATTTAGGGCAATTCCCATATTTCTTTTTAAGGAGTGTAAAGTGAACTAAAGTAACTAACACGTTTTCCCCTTTCATAAGCTGAAAAATATTATTGCCTACTCAGAGACAGACAGGCAGAATTCAATAGAATCTGACTGTAGTAATTTAGATGCAATTCCCATCTCCCTTTTCTCCTCTGCACAACTGTACTATACTTAATAAAATAGATCTTGAATTTGAATGCACAGCATAAATTAGAGTCCTACTTCTCACCATCTATTCAATCCTTTTCCTCAAAAGAAACAGTCTTGTAATTTTAGCTGCATTATCAGGTAGTTTAACTCCAGATTTTCTGGTCTGAATTTTTCTTGTGTTCCATAATATCATTCTCTCAATCTGAAAGCAGTTCAAACATTATGTGTCAATTTTCTGTACCCTAAAGAGACAAAGCATTCTTCTAAGTGTGAAGCATGAGGAACTTAGCCCTTTTTCTTTCTTTTCTGGTTCTTAAAAAAAAACTTCCTCATATTTGCATCTTTCTTGGTAATATTTTCAAGGTTTTTTTCTCCTCATTTTTACAAAAAGAAAGCAGAAACAGAGGGGTGTTCTTAGGAATACTGCCAAGAGGCTTTATGAAAAATGTTTTTCATTAGAAACATGGGTCATTTTGACAAAAGGAAAAAGGAAACACCAAGATGGTGTTTACAGAGTTAGTCCTTCATAGATTCAGACCCTTGTTTTTGGCTAAGTGCAGTTGAGAAAACCTCACTACATCTAAAAGTTTGAACAAATTTGTACTACTTTTGAGTTTTGTTCTGAAAAAAGACTATGCAAGGATGAAATGTGCAATGGACTACAGTTATCTTTTATTTCTATTTTTCCTGACCAAGTCTGCATAGCATCAGGTAACTAATCTTTTCTCGGCCTTAGGCTCAAGACTTATTTATATGGCAAGTACCTAGAACCAGGGAGAATAATTCATTGTAGACATTTTCTCAAACAAATAAAAGAAAAAAAGAAGTTAAACGCAATGTTCTTCAACATAGTTAAAACTGAAGACCGTTGCTAACTGTTCTTTAGAGGATGGAAAGGCTGAGAGAACTTTTAAGTAATACATTCATACATTCAAGACAGTCCAGAAAAGTATCTTTCACTTCATGAAAAAGCCACTACAATTCCTTTCCTTTTTTATTTTTTATTTGGTGGGGGTGGGCAGGCAGGAGGTGACATTAAAAAAATATGAAACAACTCCTCTCTATGATCAAGGAACTGTTACACTTATAGGTCTATTGAACTTTCTCTAGCACAACAGTGCTCTTGAAAAATAAAGGTTCTACAATTTTTTTTTCCAGAAAAGTCCTATCAACGGGCATGGTTATTATGGCAATAGTAAGGATAACTTTGTCATATCCCAAGTTCAGCAGCTTCATTGATTTTGCTAGGGTGAGAATGAATAAAACTGCAGAATTTGATTGTACCTCCTCCCAGGAACACCATCAGTATGGCTTTGCTAAACAAAGATAACTTTGATTGATGTCAAAGCTCACTTTCTGAGGGGAAACAGCTCAGATAAAGTTCCAAAACATGCTAAAAGTACTAATTCATAAGTGGACAAGTCAACCTAAGATTTAAACTAATGATTTCAGAAAGTGTCAGTGACCAATGTATTCATTTGCTATTCTTCTTTGCAGGCCCCCGGTTGCTCATTTTTACTAAAAAAGTAATTAACTAAGTACAATAGAATGGTTTCCAGCCTATTAAGTTATTTTCATGGGAATTTAAATAAATTAGTTCTAATTAGACCTAATGAAATCTTTAAGAGTGCTGGGTTCAATTGCAGAAATTATTCCATTGCCTGTGACTCCTATTTACTACAGTGTCAGAATACATTCAAAACATCCTTTATATGTCAGCACTCAAATTAAAATTAACATCTAAAAGTAAGTTTAATGTTTCTTTCCTTTTACCTTCCATTGCTCTCATATAGCATTAGGACATGGGTAACAAAAAAATCACAACAAAGTACAAAATAAAGAGACAAGAAGGACTGATATTAACTATTGGAGAAAAGGAAAGAAGAAAATAGATTTAAGAAAGCAGGATTTAACACGGACTCCTACAGAGACTAGAAAATGAAGTAAATAGAGATTTTTGTAACACTTCTAAAGGGGTCCAGTAGTAACATTATATACAGGAAATGTGGAAACAATTTTAAAAATTTGATTGCATTAACATGAAGAAAATCAGAAGACAAACAGCATTTTAGACAAAGTGAATATCACCCAGAAGACAAAAGATCAAGTCAACAAAATAAAGGTCAAATTTAAAATGAAACCTCCTTATTCTATCCCTGTCCCAAAAGACATCATGAACCACCAAGATTGACTCTTAAAAAATTCCAAAGCTCCTAGAAAAATAACAGAACGCTCCATAACTGCAGGTACTATTTATTGTAGTAATAACAAAATACAGGCACACAAGCACATTAAGTCTTTTCTCTCATTCTGCATTTTTTATTTCCTTATCTTCCCTCTCTTTTCTGCTCTTATTCACATGGGCTTTCTTCTTAGTTTTCATCCTTGCCCGCCCTTTAGTCTTTCAACTTTTTTCTCTTTCTCTTCTTTTTCTCATTTCACAGTTCTGCCTTTTCTTACCCTTCTTACCACATATCCACAATTCTTTCTCCCTCTTAGATATTTAAACAACAGAAGCCCAAGAAAGCATGGCCTCAGATAGTCTGTAGCCTCTTCCTGGAATGCCAGGTAATTTCCAGGTAAATCTAGCAGTCCATAAAGATCACATCATTGATAGCTTATTAGCTGTTTAGCCCCCACATTTAGCCAGAGAAAATTTAAAGACAAATTTCAGTTTTGGACAAATTTCACTGTCATTATATTTCCTGAGTAGGTACTGCACATCTTATCTCTTAATCCTATCACCTTGTTTTTTATGCTCCCATCATTACCACTACTGCTATACAGCGCCGTGTGTTATTACCTGAGTGTATCTGTTGAACAATTAGCACAGTCCACTCTTAGGAAAAGGCAGCATGAGTAAGTTTGCTAATTTTTTCCTCCTGGAAAGACTACTTACTTTCTGATATTGTTTTAAATATTACTAAAACAGTCTTCCTACTAACATTCTCATTTCTATAGTCTCTCCCAAATGATTAAGCCTCCCCCACTGGAAAGGCTATTTAAAAATATTCAAGGAGTCACTGCTTTGTTATATTACAAATAGACAAGCTCCTCAATTACCTCTGTCACAAAAGGTTTCAGACTACTGAACACACTGAGGAGAATCAGCATACCTATGCCAAATATTTTGAAAACTCTTTTGATCAGAAATTTCACTTCATTATTTTATGCATGGTCAGATGTTGTCTAGAGATTTTACCCACCCTGTCACATTCCTTATATATGATTTTTAGCACCTAAAAAGGACCCTTTTAATTTACCAGAAACGCCACAGAATGTTTTCAGGTGTAAAATATACTAGGAAAAGCTGAAGACTCCCTGTTGCAGGGAGACACAGTGATCACCCCAATCAGCATGTGGCATCCACTGGGCAGGTCCCTTCATGGATCACAAATAGTAGATGATTCAGAAGAGGTGTTTGCCTTGAACACTACAAAGAATCCATTTTTCACTGACTAGAGAAAGAGCCTGGACAGATTATGTTTAAAAAGATTAAGAGGGGGCCATAACAATAATGAAGAAGGAGTATCTTCTGTATTTTGAAGAGTAAGAAAAATGTAAGTTAGAAAAAAGGGGTTAGAAGCCAACAGACCCAAGAAGTTTTATTCTGACGCTTTTATATATATTACAAAAATAGTTTTTGCAGGACAACTGTGTAGGTTCTTTGTAGAATCATCAGTGTCTTCTGGTCAGAGTATCTCCTATTTACAAAGATTATTTCAGAGTTTGCTCAGCAGTTAGCACACGACTAAGAGAGGTAGCAGAAGGAAGAAAAACAAATATCAAGAATTGCCTTTAAGGGAAAAAAGAAAGCTAAATGGGGACTTGAAAAAAAACACAAAGATCTCAGAAATGCCTTTTTTAATTCCCTTATATTGTATTACATTCTTACTCAATGGTTCCATCTGCTTACTAAGAGATAGCTGGTTCAAAATGCCTACAGGTCCTTTTTTATGCGGTATTTTTAAGGAGTATAAAAAGTCTAATCCGTAATAATCGGTTCTGTCCAGGATACCAGTCAGTACTAAAAAAGGCTTAATTAGATTATCCTAAGATTAATAATGATCTTGATATAAATATTGTAGGCAAACCAACAACATGAGAAAAACACACAATGAAAAAGGAGAATTAATCAGCATCTTCACAAACTCTCAGATGCACTTAAGTGTCTTCAACTGAAGTTTATACTTTGCTTCCTCAATGATTTAATCACAAAAATTAAATTTCCAAATTGTAACACAATCCTTTCAAAGCAATAGGAGAAACTTTTAAGTTTGCCCATGAAAGTAATTCTGGAAGAGAGGGAGCAAATACATACTTTGAGCAAAGAACTGCAGCATACAAAACCCAGCAATCTGGCCACCTGTATCTAGGTTTGGAAATTACTAAAGCTTAATCTGATATCTTAAGCAATCTGATAGCCACCAATTCCACAATGTTCCTTAGAACACCAAGAAAATAAAAAATAAAATAAAAAATGCAAGCAACTGTATGTATGACCAAGGTGTACTGAGTACCTGCAATTTAATAATTTAATTACCAATAGGTCACCTGATTTGTATAGTTTCTAAGTCTCTCTCAGAAGGAAAGAGATCTAGTCTAATCTAATTTTATCTTTAACGTACTTGCTAGCATACATCATTTAGCAAAAGAGAATTAACAGAAAGAAAAAAAAAATCCACATTTTACAATCATTTCTTTGTTACATGACCTGACATTCAGTCCCCTTTTTCCCTGAAATTTTTTTCCTACATAAATTCAATGACAGACATTATATTTTACAACTGATATGAAAAGGAGATCCTACAAAAACTGACATTCATCAGTGACAGAAAACAGTATCCTTTGCCAAAACAGAGAGGTAACTACTCTAGAGAAAATGTAGTAGATACACATTTTATATTCCATGAAAGGATGAAAAAAAAATCTTCAGAGAAATACTGCAGTTTAGGAGTCTGTAGAAAGCTCTATGGGTTTCATAGTCCCAGAAGCAAAAATTTCAAAGCAGCTGTGTTAAGTCATTGCTTTCATATGCAGAGAAGTGACATTAATTCTGGTAGTTAAAGGAAACATGGTAATTCCTAAGTGCTGAAGTTATAGCAAAGAAATAATCTCTTTTAGTAATTTTACAGTTGCGTGTTTGGTTTCAGCTACAATGAATTAAGACAGGACCAACAAGCCCCTCTCTGAATATTATGGCAGTCCATGCAAACGTTCTTGCTTGAGAGCCTTGGTTTATGTTGTAGCCAATGAACCACTCTAACTGAATGGCAGGAAGACTATTTTGGTTCCTGGCCCTCAAATGTAAGGAGTCACAGTACCATTTTTATTTTTAGAACACCAACAGGAAAACATATAAACAAAGCCTCTGTACAGGGGCAATCAAGGATTCCTAACTATCAATATGTTACACTACTATTAAAAACCCCATACCCTTTAAAATGTTCCAAGTAGCTACAATGAACAATTGTAAAATCTAACTTCAGAAACTTAGTTAAGAACAGTGCTTGGACATGATCCCTGCCCAGTGAAAACCATGAGTGTCCAGGGAAAAAGCAGGAAGATAGACACCAAATGTTCCATCTCACATTAGAATAATATAGTAAGCAACCCAGTAAAAGAAATATCGTCTAGAAATTATTATTGTTTGCATAACAATTGTGATGATTGTGTCTTTGTCTGAATTATAATATTGATTAAAGTCAGTTTACATAGTCAGCCTTCAATAATGTGTAGAGTATGCTGAAATACTTCTTTTAGTTCGCTCAGTCATCAATAGATTAAAAATAGTTTATCTTTGTAATGCACCAACAAAAATAAGTAGGAGAATCTTGCACAACAACTCTTTGGATAATGGCATGGACAAACACAGCATTACACCTCATTTCTTCTGTATTCTTAAATGCAATGTTCTGTGCTTACCAAACTAAGGGTATAATCTACCTAACAAATAGTATAAAAATACTCTCCTGTGCTAGGAAACAGGTGGGTAAATGCTTCTAAGAACTCCAAATTGGAAAAATAATTGCTAGGAGCAAAATTTTTAAAAACAATAAACCTAGTATATGGCTTGTGTAAAGAGTATCTTTATTTCCAGATTGGGATCAATTTGCAAATACATTTATTTGGATATGGATTTGAAATAAAACCAATATTTGAAAACAACAGACAAGTTAAAATCCACCAGTTCACAACCTAAACACTTAGACAGCTTCCATACCAGATAGAATGTTCTGCTTTCCAAAATGTTTAAGATAGAGCTGACTAGTTGGTATTTAAGAAGTATATCTAAGAAAAAATATTCTCTCAGGTTCAACACTATGTTTTATTAAATAAAATAACCTGTAGCATTTCTAAAATTCATTGTCTTGAAACTGGGGCCTGGGAAAGACTTCAATGAACTCAGGGCAGAAAATATTCCTTAAAGTAGGGCAGATCATCTCATTATCTTCTCTAAGTTTTACTTAAAATATATTTATTTAAATTGACACATTCCCAAGAAATCCAACGGGCCTTGGCCATTCTGTAATAAATGCTAAACAAACATTTTAATACAAATAATTTATAAATAACACACAGTCATCTGTGTAATTACAAGAATAAGTTAATACAGACCTATTAATCTAGAAACACAACAAGAAAGAAAAATTCTGTAAAGGATTATTGTTATATATTTTCTGTTATTTATAGGATAGTACATGTATGAAAATCATGGAAAATTATGAAATCCGTCTCCATGGACTGATGAAAACATTACTATGACTATCAGAAATAAGAATCAGTTACTGCTTCAAAAAGTTGAAGTTTCACAGATTTCCATGTATACAATTTATTTTAATTTTACTTACTTAAACTATAATTTCAAAAATCAATTAACAGTCTCACTCCCTTATAGTTAATTACTAGATATTGAGTTGAAGGATCTTAGACACATAGTATAGTTCTTGAAACGTAACAGTCTTGCCTCTCAAGACAAGTAGTGCTTTGAGCTAAATAGATGACTTGTCTGACTCTCTCTCCAATAATGTAGGTCATCTTTCCCCTGAAGGGATTTTTGCAATTCATTAATCATCGTAACTGAAAAATTCCTACGTTCCTAGGTTTACGTTTATGCAAAGTTTATGTAGATCTAAGTCCAGTTATAGCTTTCAATTACTCAAAAATGCAACTGGAGTAGATCCAATGATTTCTAAGAATTAGGTAGCCTAACCCAAAGACGACAGAAGTCACTGCAGTTTATCATTGATCTCATATCCTACAATTCATAGATCTTACTCTGAAAGATTCTGAATATTTCTTATTCTGCAAATACAATCTGCCTCAAAGTGTCACAGTCTATAGGTACTGACTGTATTTTACATATGTCAAAGCAACTGGGCTTAATTAAATCTTGCTTAGTCTAAATACTGACACAGACCTCTTTGATTTTTCTTTAGCTTCCAAAGAGTCTCCAAGTAAATAAAAATAATAATAAAATTCTCACAGTTATATTAGGCTTCAGTATGCATAATTCCATAAATGAAAGAAAAATGCTTAGGGCAGAGCTCCCATTTCACTAGCTGAAAAATAACTGGGATACACAAGGGCCATCAAAGCATGATACAAATTCTCATACTTCCATTATGTAAAAATATATTTACTATTTAAAATACTTCATTTTCTTTTAAGTTTGTAAATCAAACTGGCTTGTCTTTTTTTCCCTAGCTTCACATTAAAATGGAACTAAAAATCTACGTAACAAACAGAATTGAATTCATTCAATTACCTTCTTCTGAGTGATGATACTTTATAAATTTGTTTCACAATTTTAAAGACTTCTTTTATTTGTGTACTTTTATTAGATCAGAAGAAAATAATTCTGAGATACTGAATATTTCTAATGATCACTGAGAAGCTACAGATTCTCAGCGCTTTCTCAAAATTACTTCTATAGAGAAAATAAGCTTTAGAATAGAGGTGGGCAGAACTTCATAGCCCAAATTCAAGCTAATATTTACCTAGAATATTCCTGTTTCATAGAGCTCACATGAAATTATGGGTTTAAGGTAGAATTTATGCCAAAGAAACCTTAAGGTTTTATGAATTTTGCAACCTCAGAAAAAGTAGAACTTTCTGGGTTTCATTCACCCAGTGCTCAGTGGAAGACTGAATGTTCAAACAATCCAAAAGACAATTTGAAATGGGAAACTATAAACAATAAAAAAAAAAAGAAAAGCAGTAAGATTTTGCTGTTCTGATTTCTACTATTAGGGCAGAAATAAGGATTTGGCTTTTCTTGGCCACTTGGGGTAAAAAAAAAAAAAAAAAAGGAAATTTTGTTAATTATGATATTTTAGCTAATTTGAATCTCTACAAATTTCATTAAAAAACCTAAACATAGCCAGTGAAGTTGGTAGAATAAAGAGAATGAGAAGAACTGATATGACTTCGAACTTATTTTTGTCATAGTAAAAATTTACATTTCAATTAATTCATACCTGTGTTGTAATCTATTCACAGCTTTTAAAACCACTGAGGCTTTTTTCCACTTTACATTTTGTATTGAAATAACTTGATTAACGCGGAATTCCACAATTACTTTACAGAAAAGCTTTCACATTAGTACCACAAATAAAAGGCTATCAAAATCAATATGATAACATCAGTGACAGAATATATGCTTTTTATTTATACTTCAAAGGAGAGGTTTTAATACATTAAATACGTGTCAGAATTTGTAACAAAACTGTGCATCAACATGCTTGTATTTCCCCTTCCCTTCCTTTCTTTCTGCCTTCAAATGTATGCCTCTATCTATTTCTTGATTGACAATTTTTTTTTCATTCAAATGTTAATGTATTACATCTGAGTTGATAGCATAGGCATGGAAGAGAAAGATAAGTGATACATCTTAGTACCTTTTCCTGTGAGATTACATTAGCCTTCTAGGATACTGGAGAGGATGAAGCTGCAGATTCAAAGATCATTACACTACTTATTACCCTTTGTATTTATTTTCAGTGTTGCTAAAGCTTTACAGAAAATCTAATTTCTCTGAAGTTGCATTAATGTCAAAGCCGCCACTTTTGGGATGCCAGACTTCATTCCAACTGGCAGATAATGCTAATATCAGTCACAGGGAATTATATAAAAGCTAAAGGTTTGGCATATTTGGCAAAGAATTCAACCAATGCTCTACTTCTAAATTACTGCAGGATCTTTGCTCTTCTATTCAGTTCATGTTTTAGTTAGCAAAAAGATGAAGCGTTGAGCAATGGAGTCAAGGTTGTGCTCAATCTTTCCTCATTCTGTTATCGCTTGGGAGATCTTTTATGACTGATACAGGTAACTTGTTCAATCTCAGCAATAGTCGCTTTAGAGGAAACGTTACAGGGAAAGTCTAAAGGGGGGGGAAAAAAATTCCAGCATAAGCTCATTTTTGGGAACTAACTAGTATTCCAGTCAAAGCAAAGTAGAAAATAGATCCCCTTTCTCCCTTCCCACTCCACGTTTCCAAACAAAAACAAAACAAAAAATCACAATAGTAGCAAGAGTAAACAAATACCATCTTCTCACTGATCTATGTCAATGACTGGCTACTATTTCAATAATAAGCTTAAGATTTCAAATACAAACATTTAAAAAATTACATATTTGTATTATATAAAACTGACAAAGCCTGTCCATGTCCTCTAAAATGGTTTTCATTTCATTTACCTGGCTGTAATTAAAAATAAGCCAGTACGTGGATTCATAAGACACATACTTCAATCTCTTTTTGTGGATGACAGCAGATAAACTCTGAACTTAAGATTCCCTTCCACCTGGAGTAATACTGAGGTGATAAATTATATCCTGTGCCAAAATGAGGGATTCCTCGTCCACTGTTTCCAGTTGCTCAAAGCTCCTATAAACTCTGTCAATGACCTTCCAGAGAAACACAATGTCCAGTTAGGGATATCAGCCCCAACCTCCTTCAATTTTTATTCTCTATACTGTATTTTGGACTTTTTGACTGTCTAATTAGAAATGGTGTTCTACTTCAGTCTGTTCCTGCTTTAACTCTCAGCATTTTGTAAGACCGACCCAGTTTTACTTCAGTGACCAAAGCTCTGTCTTTTCATCTAAGTTTACAGGAAAATTAACAGAGAAAAATAATACAGGTTTAAAATGTCTCAACTAAAAGAGAAAGAAATTTACAGAAATATCATTCAGCCCTTAATTGGAAACACAACTATTTCTTGATAAGAGAAAACAGAAAATAGGTAAGAGTAGGACTGCTCTCGCCATTCAAATACTAGTAGAAAATAGTGCAGCAGCAACTGTAGCTTAATAACCAGTAAAATACAGGGCTGCCCTCACGAGAGCAGGTCACAGGCTTTGTGTTAAGCTAAAACCAGTTCTATTACAGTATTCAGATATCCCAGAGTTTATATTCTTTCATAAAGGAAAAAACCCTGCTGGTAGTTTTGACAATTTCTACCAAAAATTACCTATATTGTATTGTTAACTTATACACTTTATGTGTTATATGGATACTATTACAAATATTCCACATATATATTTCACACATATTTTATCTAGATTTCAACAACTCATCCATAAAAGTCTCTTTGAACTGTCATTTCCCAGCTAATACTGTTTCTTCAAGAAAAATGAACGTAGCTTCAAGTAATTTACATTCTTTTTCTAGAAAGCTACCTACATTAATATTTTGTCGAGTCCCTCTGATTAAATGGGAAGCAGTACTGCCATGTCTCAGTAATACTGCTAAATACTGGGGCTTTTCCCCTACATGTTTTGCATATGGCACTTTTTTTGTTTCAAGATTACAGTAAATTGTCTTCACTTTTAAGATAAATTTTATCAGGTATTTAGGTGGCCAAAAAAACGTTTCAATTCAAGCACATCTCCTTATTTCATTCCTTTAATGTAGCGTTTTTCATTAGTTCCACATTTAAGATCTTAGAAGATATGTCTCATGAATCAGAAGCAAAACTCCTTCAATACTATTACCTGTAGCAATTCTATATAACTGTAATTTATTAAATATATACATACAAATTTCTGTAAAATTAGTCTAAAAGGAAACATAATTTGTAACTGTGGAATAAGAAAAAAGTGCATGGACAGTATTATAATTGGATAAATTAGAAGTTGTCTATTCTGCTTTTCTTTGCTTTTCCCCCCTACCTCTTACTAACAGAAAGCCTTACATCTGTACAAAAAAATAAAAATATATTGCAACTGCAGCATTCTTGTACACATGGACAACAAAACCAACAAAAGAGACCATAAAAGCTGTAAGTAAGCAATGCTTTTTGTGACTAATTAATATAATGCATACTTTCTCCCTCAGAGATTGATCCAAAGTTCTAATCAAGCTAAAGATCACAGTAATTAAAAAAAAAAAAAAAGCCAAACCAAAAACCACACAAGAAAACCCAAATAAAAATAAATCCCACAAATCTCTATCTTTTTGGTGGAGACTGCAAGATAGACAGTGCATGCAATGGACCAATCATACTGGAAGTCATCCTGTGTATACATAGTAAACTACTGAATTAGTTATAACAGCATGCTACAAAGAATAAAAACAATACGTTGTTGAAAAATAAAGAATAAATATTACAACCAATGATCTAAAAAAACATCTGTGATCTAAAAATCTAATCCAGAGTTCAAAAATTTTCTGTGAAGGGATGGTGAGGGACCTATGCTTAAGCATGAGAAATCTCATGAGTATGTGTGAAAAAGAAAATTTCTGGAATGGGAGTTATCCCGAGTCCATATAATATATCCCAAGTCCAAAGAACAGACTGATTTTAATGACAAACCAAGCATTTAGTGTGCTCAAACAACTTCATCCTAAAATAGCAACTCTAAATACCATACATAGAAAACCCAAGCTTATTTGAACATTAAATGCAATGCTTAGTATCTCATTACCTTAATGTGAAAATGGTAAATGTACACATTTGAGCTTTTATTTTAGAGATAATGTAGAAAACATACAATCTTTTAAAGCAAGGTTCCTAAGAGCCATATGGTCTAAATTCTAAATTTTAAATACTACATTTCCTTTCAGCTGTATAATAGTATTGGGCATATTTTATTCTTATATATTCTTGTCTTATGATGCTGTTTCGTGTCATAACATTGTCCTACCTTACCCAAAAGTTATTATATTCCTTAAGCAGTCACCCTCGAGCTAGTAGTAGGATTCCACTACTACTAGTCCCTCAAAACACAGACACATACATACAAAAATATCCGAGCTTGCTGGACCACTATTCCTGTAATACAACTTAAATCAGTTACAAATTGAACTATCCTAGGCTACGGATTTCGGAATGAACTGTACTAGTCTCACCTTTCCAATGACCTTCCCCTACCACCAAATGATTATTTTGTACCTTTCTAAGTACATCATACTTGTCACAAAGCAACAAGAAAGAACAGCAAATAAAAAGCACAATAAAGCATTAAAATAATAATAAAAAATAATCTATAGTATACTACCATTATACATGAAAGGACAGCAATATTTTTCATCATGTAAAAAAATAAAATGTATGTCAGATAACTTTCATAGACTTCTCCACCAGAGGTACACTGAAGGAGAAGATAGGTATCGTAAAGATAATGAGCTATCATAACTGGAGGAATTTTAGCCTGAGAAGTAATAATAAAGAATCATAGATTGAAGTTGATAGGGACTCCTGAAAATCATCTAGTCCAAGGCTGCTGAAAGCAGGATTACCTTCCACTCTGGACCAGGCTCCTCAGAGCTATGTCTGGCCCAGTTCTGTCAGTCTCTGGGCAGCTTGTTCCAAACCCTACCACTCTTATTGTGAAGGATCTTCTCCTTTTGTCCAATTAAGGCTTTCCCTGTTACAGCTGGTGACTTTCAACTTGCCCTTTCATTGTGCGTCTTTAAGGAAAGTGTTGCTCTGTCTTCTCTCTAAATACCTTTAGATGAAAAGACAGCAACCAGATGCCCAGCCTTCCTTCCTTCAGTCTGAACAAAACCCCAGGAGGAGATAGAGAAGCCACAGCCAGACACTTCTCAGAGGTTCACGGAGCTAAGACAAGGGACAACAGATATAAAATGCAACACAGGAAATTCTGACTAGGTATAAGGAAAAAAAAATATACCATGAGAGGGGTAAAATACTGGAATATTGTAGAATTTCTCTCCTTAGAAATATTTGAAACTTGATGGGGCAAGACCTGCAGACTCTGATCTAACTGGACCTTCTATGAGCAATAGGTTGGATAAGAGGACCTCCCTCCCACCCTAAATACATCTATGATTCAAGATGTGATGCAAATTACAGGCAAAGCTAGTCCAAACATAAACTGGCAACATTTCTCAGAAGCCTGAATATACATCAAAGCAAAACTTCAAAACAAAGATCAAGGAGTATTAAGTAGTTCAGTGACTGTTTTTTTTCGAATGTCGGGTTGATTTTTTCCAAGTCAAATGACTCATCTATGACTGATATATGTATGTCACGTCAACTACATCAAGCACTGAAGAAGCTTGTCTCTTCATTAGCCTACTTTTAGATATTAATTTGAAAAATGCCATTAAAAATATACACACGTAAAACTATTGAAAACTGATAAATATAAATTCAATTTCTTGGAAGAACTGGTTACCTTAGTTACCACACAAGCAAGTTTAAAACAGTTTCTGTACTGCAGGAAATATTGGATTTTTTGTTACTATACTTTAATTTTACTTCTGCAATGCAGCAAAAGAAACAGACCAAAGTACCGTAATGAATCTACAATTAAAAACATTTGAGATGTCAGACACTAACACTGGGATCTTTTCACAAACAAAACAAGGGACATTTGAATTAGACTCTGGGATCTTCTATCTGCAACTGAAGCCATGGGAGGTACTTGAACATACTGAGCTTACATACTGTTACCTGGTGGTAAATATTCACTGTTCCACCAGGTGAAATATTTAGCATTAGTGGATATTTCAGACCCAAAACCCCCCCACTCATACTTTTACACTTTGTCCACTTACTATGACAGTAAGGATTAAAATGGGGATCTCACCTTCCATGATACCACAAAAACAAATTAATTTAAAGATTGTGAAGCTTTTAGGTACTAAAAAAGATAATTGATATAGTAAAAAGGTAGGGCAAAATAAGAATTCTGTCTTTAGAGCATGACTTAATACTTTTATTAATAAATGAGGAATGGGGTCATGCACAGAGTGATGACAAGAAAAAATAATTAGCACTTACTCTTTGAATTTTGTTCTTCCTATAAAATGAATGAGAAATAGTTTCCATGGAAACTCTACATACATATAGAATTATACTTTATACATAAATGCAAGGGGATTAGATGTAATATAAGGTAATACAGTTAGTCTAATTTCTGATATTTCCCAACTGTCAAATTTTTAATTATATTATTTTGTTACCAGCATAGTTAAGAAGGTTCTATTATAGTATTTTATTTCAGTAATACCATTTATCTTGCCAAATACCTTCCAAAACATGACACTTCAGCAACAGCTGCTTTGCTTAACTTTTAGCACCGATTCTATACTACCTGGGACCTGATTTCATTGTAAGAATAATTAAGACGCAGACAGTGGGAAGAACATGCATTAATACTGCCTCTCATTTTCTTGCAATTGCTGACTAATATTATCCTACTGTTTTTAAATCTTCTTCACAGTATGAAGATATACTAATTAAAAATTGGTGCGTGCTTTATTCACAAATATTTAAGGACTCAGATCAAATGTTTTGAAATGTCACAGATGAGAAATTCAGTATTTTTCTGCAATACCTTCTACAATCCAGCAAGCAGTAGGCTGTCTCCTTTCCTATTTCCTATATTGTTTTCTTATAAATTAAATTATTTCAGGAATAAAACAGAGGGGACTCAATTAAGCATTGAAAATTTGATTTCCATGTTTAAAACATGGCTTTACTTTCTAACTGAATTTGTTGTTAAAACTTTTAGATTAACTAAGATATTTCCTGTAATTTTTTTTCTTCCTGTAAAATTGTTCTAGATTCAAAGGAAACTTCTGTAAACAAAATCTGTAATCTGTTTCTAATTCTAAACTAATGTCTATACACTACTTCTATAAATTAATAATCATACGCTACATTAGAATACAAATTGTTTATACAATAAAAATATATTCTTCATTAATGGTTTAATTAATGATGCTCCTAAAATATATATTTATGCCAGGCAGTTATAAGTTAAACTACATTCTCTATTATGGATAACTTCATTAATTAAAACAAGTAGAATTCTTACAAAGCATATTGCAGCCCTGGTATACATTTTTTTATTTTTTTAAAGAAACAACAGGTAAGAGGTAAAAAAGGAAACAAAGACTTTCTTTTGAAATCTTTTTACTAATCTGCAGAAATACTGAAATACCACAGCTGTAATTATGGTGCTCATGAATAGTACTAAAAAAAACCCAAAACAACAGAATTAAAGTTGACTGTCTTAATGATGCCTTCATCTAAATATATTCAAACGTCACTTTTAATCATAACATTTAGTTTTCCTTAATACTCAGCTTGACATCTCTGTATCCTATATTACTAATACCATATCAACCAATCTTTTATTTTTATTTTCATACAGTTAACATTTTGAATATATGCAAAAACATGAATATTCACTCACAAATGTAAGCCTCAGATGAACAGCATAACTAGCAAAACACCAATGGTTATTTTATGTAATCCCAGTTACTTTCAGAGCTTTTCCTTGTCAAATTTTAATTGATCTTTCCAAGGATTAGCAAAAAGAATCTGAATTTTATTAATGTGAAGTTGTACTGCTCAAATCTCAGTTCCAAAACCCTGGAGTCAGGGGTCCAGGGAAAACAGGGAAAGAAGGGGAATATAGGACTCTACAGAAAAATAAATGGCCTAAACTTTCATTTATGGTTGCAAACCTGAACCAACTGGTAGTCAAACCCAACAAAGTTTTGGAATCACCATTTTAAATTCTGAAGTTCAAAATTTTCTTGCAGTTCATACAATACAATGTGCAAAGTAAATATAGTTTAAAATATCTGTTTATTCAATGTATTAAATAACATCAAAAGTGCCATGAGGGGTTGGCTAGAAAATACTGTCTCTGTATTGATATTTCAGAGGTTGTGAGGCATGAAACAAAAGTTCATGCATGATAACTAGTTATGTATACACTGCTGTAAGAAGCCATGTGAATTTTAATACATGATCCCACTGTAGCAATATTAGACAGGGAACATACAGGTAAAGCACCTGTCTGAAGAGTACATTTAGAACTTATCAGCAATTTTTAGAGAATTACATTTAGTTCATTTATTATAAACTAAAAAAAATTAATTCTAGAATTTGCACAGTCGTTACAATCACTTTAGTTTCCAATACTAATGTTGCAAAAAAATAGCCCTTTTGCCCAGAGTTGAGCGGGGAATGAAAATTACATTTCACAAGCAAGATTTTAGAGCTTAGCCTTACTCAAATTTTTAGACACCTTCTCCTTGAAGGTGGTTTTTCTTCTAAAAGATCTAAATCCTTGAGTAAGTGGACTAAATTCTTCCTAAAATATCACTTGTTTTGCCAAAAGTACAAAGAACTCTATAAACCCAAATGACAACTTGCTTATTAGTTAATTTGTTAACCACTGCATGAAAGCTATGATTTCAAGTGCCTTAACAACATTTTCTGTTATTTACATAAATCTTACAGAGTAATATTTAGCGTGCTTTATCTGAAGGAAGGCTATCATAGAGCTTCAAAATTAAAAGAAAATCTTGTCAAAAAATAATGAACTAGCTGGATTCCAATTCCTCTGCATGATAAAGCAGGTGCAATTTGCTACTCCTGAAAATTTATTTTTAGATCAAATACAAAATACTTAAAATAGAATCTATTAGTAAACAAGTATGAAACAGATAGCACATTCTTACAATTCCTATTTTGGAATGTAAAAAAAAACCCTTTATTTTATCTACTGAAGCATAGCAACATTTCTTAAATTCATTCATGAAACAGGTTCAAATTTTTATTTATATAGTGGGAAGATACAATTATAATTTCTGAGTACATCAGTTCAGGAAAAATGGACACAAAATGACCACAGTGTTCTAAAAATGTTTTTAAAAAAACCCTTTTAATTAATTTTTTAGATTTCCTGGCCAAGAAAACATTTGCTAAATAGTATTTTCAAGCCAGCCAAACAGAACTGTAATGAGGTAGCTGAGGAAGATAAATCTCTGCAGTATGTTACTGTACTGCTTTTATCTTTCAAAATTAATTTGCAAGCCAAACATGTTGACAAAAAATAAGATGTAGATTTATTTATTTTTCAGCACTGCTCAAATCTTCTGACTCCAAGTTCACACATGTGACTTTCAGGGTAATGCTGAGATAATTCAGTGATGTCTGCTTCTGGAGAATACGATTTAGGATTGCAACAAGCTCATATAGATTTGAGCAAACAAAAAATTCTGTGACATTTATTATCTAAAAAGGAATACTTACACTGTGAAAGTTGTTGCTGCCAGCTGAACATGCTAATATACAACACGTTCAAGTAATTTTAACCTGATCTCCCACTTAAAACTGGCTGAGTTGTTTGCTTGTCTGGTTTTTTAAACCCCTTCAAAGAGTGTGTCCAATAACAGGAAGTTCTTAACTTTCATGAAAGACTGAGAGGCTGCTTCAAATCTTTAGGCCATCAGCTGTGACCATCCATTAAAAGAACATGTAATTACTAGTAACTTTGGTTGTTAAAATAAGTGCTTTGGCCATCAGCACATTAGCAGTAAGGCATAAGGATTACTGTTCTTCAGAAATCAAAGCAAAACACTAAGTTGTCTTTTTAAGAATATCTGTCACCCATGGAAAAAAAAAACAGAAAAACTAAAACCAGAGACTAATTCTTTAATTCCTGCTCCTGCAACCACAGCACTATGATAGATAAAATCTTTCTCAGATAAAACAAATTTTGAATAAATAGTATGCCATAGCAGGTGGCCATCCTTCATGAAGTAAAATACTGATCTAGCCCTTTTTTAATATGGTATCAGTGTTCCATAAAAGGCTGTCACAAGCATAAAAGACAAGCTTTACCACAAAAATTTACTCAAACTCTAAGAGGTGTGGAAAATAATTTTATCTGAAGTCTAAACAGTTCCAGAGTTCAGCTGTAGGATATCTCTTTCAATAAAGGACAGCTCTCTCTTCCATCACTGGAGCCCAAATGGAAATCACAAGACAGTAACCTGCAGCTCCCTTGCAAGTTTCTAACTATAAAGAGGAAAACAGAAATCTCCCAGCATGTATTTGAGTTAAAAACAACTAATGTTAAAAGCATAAATTAAACACTTGTTCACTCAAATTGCTCATTTTCCTAAAATTGACCTACGGAATCAAAATTGAATGCGCAGTTTAAGATTGTGCCTTCACTTTCCAGTAGACATATTTATCAGTTATCAGAGAGCTGAAAAATCAATTATCTATTGTACATGTTAATCCTTATCCTATAATTAAATAGGACATTTGAATATTAAAAAGTCAGGTGTAGGGAAGGACAGATTAAAGATGAAATGCAAGGTGGGTGGAAAACCTAGGAAGTTGCACTGAGTTGCCTGAAACCCAAGAAATGAAGATTAAATTGTTAGATTATCAGAAGAAGGGTTTAGGGAGGTTGAGCCACTGAGAAAAAAAAATTAATGGCAGCAGAAAAAAAAATTAATGGCAGAACCACAGCCTGTCTGAAGAAGACTAATGTGTGAAAAGTGCCTTCAAAACCAGGTATAGTCAAATAAGAGATGGAGCAATGTTGAAAGCTCAAGGCAAACTAACATCAGCTGCTTTGCATATGGTCCCGGCCAGCAACCTGAAGCAGAGATGGGCTTTAGTTACTCTTTAGTTAACAGATACCTGCACTAAGATTCTGTGTCTGTTGTTCCCTGTCCCAGAAAGTAATAACTAGATCTCAGACCAGAAAAACCGACAGAAACCAGACCATTAACTGACTACACAAAGGAACAGGATGAGTGCAGTTCATGCCAAAATGTAACTACAAGGCTGACACAGCTGACAAAGGTTAGGAGTGTGACATAAGGCTTTATGGATCACGAAAAAGTAAAAGTAAGAGCATGAATCTGGAACACCAAAAAGGAACAAAGCTGGAGC
The DNA here is from genome assembly GCA_026413425.1 of Tringa solitaria. Taxonomy (NCBI): domain Eukaryota; kingdom Metazoa; phylum Chordata; class Aves; order Charadriiformes; family Scolopacidae; genus Tringa; species Tringa solitaria. The sequence goes on from JAOXJM010000033.1 coordinate 70,669,306, forward strand.
CTGGCAGTAACGCTAACTTAAGTTACATGTCATGATGCAAGAAGGTCCAAAAGCAGAGGCAGACAAATAAAGGTGTTTAGTAAAAAAGAACATTTAATCAATGTTCCTTTCCAGCCAGTAATTAAATGGATGGGGTATTGTTGAACTGAAAAATACCACCTCCGGATATTACGATTTTTTGTAAATGGCATCTAGTCTTATCAATTTGTCCTTCATTCTATTTTAATTAGCGTGTTTCATTTGAACTGGGCTACAATAAAGACAACAGAGGTTCTGATCTGTGTAACGGACCCTTTCAAGTTTTACCTCCTGTTATAGCAACGTCCATCTGGAAGGTCACAGGACTTCTCTACAAGAACTGCACTACAGAGAAGTTACAGCTTCTGCCACTGTAGTTCCTTCTTATCTAGTAGGGTGCATAAAAGACAACTGTACCCCTAAAAGCCATAAATTGCCATTATCTAAATCAATCTTACCCCTTTGGCAGAACGTGCCCCTGTGATTGTCTCTAACCTACTCCTCCCAGGAGCAGGAAGCCATACAATGATCAATAGATCCCTGTAGGTTGAAGGAGGTTTAAGCACAATATCTTGATGTTTGGAGAGACAAGCAGAGCGCATCTACCTGATGCAAGTCCAAAAAAAGTTCAAAAGTAGGAAAACATCCTTCTGAAAAATAAGACTTAATGTGTTTAGACAATTTCTTCTGTATAAAATGTGTAAGTTCTCTACTGACTACTATAAATGAAGTCATGTCTTAGGTTATTACTGACTTATCATATGACCATTTTCAAACTATTTAACAAAAACAGAACTCTAAACCTCTCTGTGATAGACAGCACTTAGGAAGTGCACCTTTAATCAAGGTAGCTACATTTATTTCAATCTAGAAAATAACTTACAAGAAAACAGTGTATTTTGTAGCTATATGCAAGTGCTTACTCAAATTCATGATTTGCTAACAAAAAAAAAAATCTTCCCCTACCTCCCCTCCTTCCACACATGAATAGAACACATTATGCCTAATTGAAAACTGCAGTCAGAAAAGCAATCAGACTGACATGGTTAATAACAGGAGCTTCTCCTAAAGCATCATTATAGACTAAATTGGAATTGTGTTTTTCCTAAATATGAAATCTGCCATTGTTACTCCACGTGAGCTGTTTCTCAACTGGGTTTAAGAAAATGAGATAAAATTCAGCTTTTATGAGTGTTTTGCATGCATCTGGACACACAGATATCACATCTAATGCATATGTTTTATATCTATTATTATTGTAAATTTTATTTCCCTCATTAAGTCATGAATACAAACCTGAGACAAAACAGTACTCAGTGGGGTTCCTCTACTCTCCAGAAGTGTATTTGCACTGAGGGACAGCTGATAACAACCACTTTAATGAGTTAGTTTGTATTGATTTGAAGGTTAAATCACTTAGCCTAAGCTTCTTTATAAAGTGTCATGCAAAAACTCACTTTCCCACTAAGACAAAAATTATACTCAATGTTCATTTCATATTAATCAAAAGATGAAAACAAGCTGATATAAAGATATTACTATTTGCCATTTTGACAAGCAAACATCTCAGGATGAGATACACATCTAAAATATTATGTGACAATATTCTGCCACATATATTGTAAGTTTCCAGTAGGTAGTAAGTCTACCACCCCAGCACTTAAATTCAAAACAAAACATTTCAGAATAAATTAAATTATTGGCTAAATTCTATATAAAGCCAAGAAAGAATCCTGAAATATTATACACCACAATTTTGCTCTAAAGGTCGATTTATTTTCTTCCTACATAGCATTGCTTAAGGTAGAAATTTAACTATGTAACTGTTTTAACGACCAAGTCTGACTGTTTTGATGCTACATTTGATTTGGTATACCCCAGTAGAAAGCTCTGCAATTTCAACATTATCATCAGTACTGCTTTATTTCCAGTGCCTGACATTCCAAACATCAAAACGGGTCCTCCAGAGAGGTTCAGTTTCCCTATACTGAAATACTTACAAACCAAACAGAGCGCTTTGAACCCTACTGTGGAGAGGAAAGAAGAAAACATTACTCATTAAAAGCATTTGTTGAAGAGCAATGTTTCAAACACAGTTTTTAATAGCCACCTTATTATCACTGGTACTCTCCAAGCCTCACTGGAGACAAAATAGGGCATTGGACTAATGTTGTATCATATTGATCTATCATCCATTTTATCATTTTCAAGAGTTAAACAAAAAAGAAAATTTTAGAAATAAGTGCAAAAAAAAAAATCAGAGTTCTAGAGAAGTGATTTATCTGTTTTCCCTCTTGTCCTGTTATAAGGCTGCCATCAGATACTGTTCTCTTCATCCTTTTTCAGACTTTCGATTCTGGGCCAGTTGTGCCTTGTGCCCTTTCTATTCCCCTCCACCTTCCCCAGGAGAAAAACAGTGATACAAAACCACCATACTAATGATGAAAGAATATCTGACTGGAAGAAAATGGCTGTATTATAGAGATCACATGCAAAAACTACTGGATATTTACATCCTTGTGTAAACGGATGGGGATTTTTTTATAGAAAGAATGGCATTTCTGATAAAATCATCTTAATCTATTGTACTCAGACAAAACAAAATCAAAGTTATCTATCAAGGTGATTATACACAATAATGGAATGACTAATTTTTTAATTTAGACTGCAATTCACAGAATCACAGAATTGTCAGAGTTGCCATTATATAATTACTGTAAACCAAGTTATAATTAAAATCTGCACACATGACCACACTGAACCTTATCAAGTAAAGGTAGTGATGTCCACTCTGCATTAATCTTAAAAAGAAAATACTGCAATTCACAGTTCTCAGTATGCTGATAATCTGGTGTCCTCAACAGCCTTTTCTTTTGATAAGTCTTTTGTGTCTACTTCTGAAGCTATTTCCCCACTGGCTTTGAGAGTGAAAATAAAATTTTACCACAATAAAAAATTATTTTCTAAGTTATGGATGCCTATTTATAGCCTTGCCAGCTACAAGGTAAGTTCCCAGTTTCACATAATTCTACATACAGGAATAATATGACTTTAAAACTGCTGCAAAATGTTAAAAGAAAACTGAGCCCAGAGTTTAGTACATCACCTCTTTGTTTACAAGCATTCTGTCTAATGTGACGTTTTTTCAAACAGTTATCTCTTCAATGTCTTTTTTATCCCACTGTTTGTTTTCAGCTGTGTTCATTATCGACTTCTCCATAAAACCACACTTACTATTTGTTGCTAATGAAACCAGCAGCAAACAAATTGAGCTACAGAGAAATTAATCCAAATGGACAATTAGGTATCTGTGCTAATTGTTTTTGTCGTTTGTCAGCTCCTTTATTTAGACCATTGAAAGGAAAGAGTAACTTACCTGGCTGCCAAGAGCCAGAAAAGATCATGTTTTTGAAAGCATTTCCACAAGAAAAAGTTCAGATCTTCGGTAAGCTTTTCTTTATAACATTGCTTTCAATCATTTTCAAATACTGTTGTTGCTAAGTAGGAGAGTTTAAAATATTGGTTTTGTATTGTCTATGGGTTTTACATCAAAAGGGCACAGATATTTTTGTCTTGGATTCTTTAATGATTACCATAAAAAATGTTTACCTCAATTATTTGGTCACAAAATCTATCAATTTCTCCTGTCATAATGACAAAATTCATACTATCTCTGCCCCCTGCAAAGAACAAAAAATCAAACAACCATAACAAGTTTGGCAAAAAAACCCAACAACTTGGCACTTGCACTCTTCACTAACTGATTAACAAAAGCCTTCTTTGCTAAAATAGTACTGTTTTATACTATTAAACTTAGCCACCCGTACTACTGGACTGAGACTATTAACATTTAAGAGGCATATTCCACTTTTTTTTTTTTCCAAAAATGATACTTCCCTTTTACCTCTGTACCTTAAAACCAATCTGGCCACAGCTCAAAGTCAGCCATCAAGATTTCTAACACAATTATTTACACTGCTACAAGGACGCGTTTGAGTCCCTAAAATAAGAAAATGTAAAAAAGTGGGATGGGAAATCAACCTGCCAGGTAAATATCCTCTGCAGAAATCTTCTGAATTTAGTGGATCATAACATGAATAAAGATTCTAATTAGGAAAGTTTGTTAGTTTGTTATAGTCATCCTGTTAAATCCCCATTATGGTAGGGAATTGTATTTTCACAGCAGAGGTAGAGAATACAAACAAACTTACTATTTAGCATAAAGCCTTGTAAATCCTAATGACTGAACATACAAGATTTATTTTCTCATTATCCAATTAACCAAAAATATAAATCCCCACATGGCAAGTGTGGATCATCCACAGACTATCAGAACCACTGTCAGTTACCAAAGGCATAACCTTAGAAACGTTAAACCTAATTTTTTTCTATACTAACTTTAATAGAACTACAACTATATTAACATATAGATAATACATCGGTATGCAGTATTATGGGAAATCAAAAGCCAGGGCAGTTCAAGAACCACTGAATTGGGAACAAATTCACCTACAGTGAAAGTAGATAAAAAATAAGGAAACATTAGATGGCACTATATAGTAAATAATTCATGACCTATTATCATTAAAGAGTGTGACAATGGAAGGGTGGGTGTCTAAAAGAGATGCACAGGATTTAAATATCCATTCTTCTAGACATTATTGTTAGCAACAATAAAAAACTGTCCTTCTTGAGCAAAGGGAAAAAAAGCCATTATATTTTATGGTAATACTTTCAGCTAGAGCAGCATCTTCTATTGGTTATTTTTCAAACATTTGATGCTTAAAAAATTCTGTAAAACAGCAT
>JAOXJM010000033.1:70683044-70700303 GCA_026413425.1 Tringa solitaria
AGGGATGGTGACTCCACCACCTCCCTGGGCAGGCTGTTCCAGTGCCTGATCACTGCTCCATTTTATGACCATTGCTCCAACTAGGACCCATTACAAGATGCATATGTTTTTGAGCATCTGTGGCAAAAGATGTCTGTGCAAAACGCCACTAACTTGCTATTATTTTTTTCATCTCTATTATTCACAGTTGCTCAGCCTTAGGATAATTTTGAGTTATGTTTCTTACACAATAATAACTCATAATGGTATTGAGATACTGAAATATTCACTTCATTATTAATAGTTGATAAAAAATACAAAATCAGTTACATAAAACTCATGCCAGACAGAAACTGGAAAATCTGGTGAACTAAATTCTAATGCAGAAGAATACAAATTCATCGCAGATAGAATTCAAACTAAAGGACCACAGTCTAGTGTTATGAGATCCTAAATTTAAGAACTGAATATAGGTTGCAAGGGTTTTTTTCCCTACCCCTTTTATTTCTGGACTCCCTTTCACTTAATTTTTTTTTAGCCACTTGCAATTTCATTGTGACGTCATCAGCTAGGGAGAAATAAGTCTTCAGCAAAAGTTGTTGTAAGTAACACATGATAGTGACAGATAATGCATTTGAGAAATGAAACAGCATCTACTGTGTGTAAGAAAGGAATGTCGCCCGATGATCAAGGCCCCAGACTCAGATGTAAGAAATCCAGAGACTGATTACAGTCTTTCAAAACATACATCAACTTAAGGCTTATTTATAGCATGAGTAGTGTTATTAACAGAAATATCAGTGGGAAAGACACCATGGTGATATGGGCTTGAGCTGGCTACCTGGCCAAAAAATGTCCGATAGCATGTTGTGCCATATCTGGGTTGTCAGCGTGTTTTGAATTACTACAACTACTACCTGCTAAAATGTATAACATACCTTTGTTTGCTTCCTAGACTCGCACACAGACCTTGTCATCTGCTTTTTCTTAATCTTAGTTCAGAAGCAAAAATAATATTCTTCCTGGACTAGAAGAGGGATGGGGAAGGTAAATGACAAAAACCCAAGGAACTGATAAAATTGCTGAGGATGGAAGGAGAGAGATGGGGTGGATGAAAGAAGAAAAGACAGGTCTTATAACCGAATACAGGTAAATGTAAAGAATTTTATAATTCTCACGGCCACAAGGATTTTCCATTTTTCATGTGTTAGAGGTTATAAAACATGCGTGATACACAATAAAACTGATTTGTCTTACTTAAAAGCTGTATTAAAATGTCAGCCTTGTTTTCTCAAGGGTTCAACATTGTTATGCTATTTTCTCTTTCCAATTAATCTCAATCTAATCATATGTATTTAAAAACAGTGTCATGCTTAATGTTTAATTCATTGACATAATCCTAGAACTTTGATTTGCTGGTGTTTTGTGGAGGGTTTTTTTTTCAAGTTTTCTTCTCCTTAGTAGTGCAGTTTTATCCTGGTATATACGGATTGGACTGCATTCCTAGAAAAACAGTACTATTGTAAATAAGAAGTGGAATTTTCATAATGGCAATTCTTGATATAAATATCCATAATTAGATTTCCTGCACAAGTCTTATTCCTAAAGTTCATTCAGGAATGCAAAAAACCTCCCACTCACTGCAAATTCAAAGCAGTATTTAATGGATACATTCAACTGAAATCATAGTTTTACACCTTTTTTTATGTGTCTTCAATCCTGGTGATTAGCAGGCATTCCCACTGTCACAAATAAGTTTGAGCAACTGAGAATAAACACAAGAACACCTACTTTCATACAAAACTGCATGAGCTATCTCCTAAAGATATTTGTGGTGGTCACATGTGTCCAAACCACAAAAATTGTTCCAGCCATGCTATTCCCAAAGCAAGCTAACCAGATTCAAAAACCAATGCTAGCAAACTATTCAAAATTTATTTAATTATGTAATTTTATTTAAGATTTTTGTGGTTTCCATGAGAAATAATTTCAAAAATTCTTTGAAAATCATAAAAACATATCTGGCAAAACACTGCCTCGATACAGCTTGGTTATATAAACTACTAGAATTTAGCTCCCAGGTGGCAAGACTGTTTTGTTTTGCAGCTTTCATAAAGTAATTTCTCATAAAAATCTGAACTAGTAGTTAAAAAGCAGTTTGTATATTTAAGTACCCTTGAATTTATCCTATGACTCTATAAAAATGTTAATTAACAGTATACCAAGAGACTTCAACTTTTCCTAAATATACAATATGCTATTTAGACAAACGGAACAGGATTATTCTTTCAATGATGTTTAATGTTTTTATGTCAAGTTCATGGCCAAGTGGTGTTCGTTTCTACTTTAGTTCTCAGTAAAAGCTGTTACATAGTTTTCAGACTACTTTTTACAGTTTCTGTTGGCAAAACGAACATAGAAGTGACATAAAGCGCGTTTCATAGTATAACTTCCCCCTTTTAACATACGATACTAACAATCCTTAAACAGCTCAGGACAAACATACTAGTTCTTATTAAAAGCCAACACATACAACATTGTTTGCAGTTCACTGCAGCACAGCAGAATGTGTTCTACTCATGCTGGTTTTGAGGTCCAACCTTTGCTAATCCCTGTGAAGCTGCAGTGCTAAATTCCAATGAAGGCTTCTGAACTACAGGAAAATTAACTCTCTGGGATATTCTCTATCAAAATTAAGCAATAATGAATACAAAGACATGTTTTTCCTTTCAGTAATGCAAAAGGGCTGCCTAATTCAGTGATACCACCAGTATTACAATGCACAACACAACTGCACTCTCATTACTCTTTGAGAAAAATGATATAAATAATGATGCAATTTTAGTCTGTAAAAGGAAATGCTACTGTGTACTTTGTGGTCTAGAAGAGGGCAGTTGCTAATCAATAGGAAAGAAAGCTGTTCTGAATGGGTAGATGGTTGTTCTATATAGCTCCTGGGTTGGGAGGAATAGTTTTGTCACTGCTTTGAAGGTAGGAAAGAAGGAAGAGGGAGGTAGAAAATTTATGTTTGCTGAGCAGCCAGGGCACAAAGAGATATGAAGCTGACTAACAAAAATCTGAATTTCATACATAAGGGAGAAAAAAGACAAAAAGTTATTTTATTCATAGAAAAGTCAAGAGTTAGCATTTTTCACATAAGAAATTATATTTAAAAGCAGCACAAGTACTGAAATACATCATGACATTATACTTGCTGTTAATTAATCATATTAAAAGAAGTTAGGGGCCAAACACATTTCTAAAAATTAGAAGACTGAATGGCTTATGAAATTCACAAATCAAAATCTTTAAATATTAAAATGACCACAGTCTACCTTTTCCTCATACATCGTACTAGAGATTATCAAAATAAATGTCATAGTCTCATGGTCAAGCAGTAGGTGCCAGCTAGTCACCTGCTTCACACTCACTTTCTCTTCCCTAACCACTAAGGAAAAACTCCCCTGATGCTGGACCCTAAGTCCATCTTCCTTCTAGTCTTTATAAAGTAGACTTTCATCAAAGCAAGGACTCAGGTCATTCGTTTGACCCAAACCTGTCACTGATATCACGCTAAGGTTTTCACTGAAATTAGAAGCTGCTAAGCCTTAAGTAAGAATCCTGAAGGGTACTCTCACTCTTTCCTCCAGTAGCTGGAAAAACAACTTTTCTGTCTCTAGCCTGCATATCAGTCAGGCTTCTGTATAACCATGCAGAGCACACATGTTACAGGACAGTAGCATAGCAATGGAAAAACTAGAGTCCCTCCCACCCCACCATAAATCCTTCCCCAAAAGTATTTCATAAGAAATTATGAAGTCACCTGATCCAAAATCTCATCCACAAAAGTAAAATTCTCCATCCAAACTCAAAAAATAGCATTAGAAATCCACGATCTCCTTTCCTTGTCGCCCTTATCTCCATTTCAGAGTCTGTTCCCATCTTCATTTTAGTTCTACATAGCTCATAAATAAAGCAAATCTATTTGAAAGCAAAATACCTGTACCTATAGATATCACCCAGGACAGCAAGTACAATATTGCCTTTCTGACTAACCTATATTCACTTGCCATTGTCACACACCACACAGTAGCAGCACCATCAATATCTCCAGCCAGATTTCTCCATCCTTTACCCAAAGCCACTATATTTTTCAGGTTATAGTTTGATGGTTTGTTCTTTGCTTTTTTAATAACTATAAATCTGGCCTTAAAAACGGCTTCATTTAAAACTTTAGAATTAGTGAGCAGCTTTCTAAACAGGTATTTTAAAAGAAAGCTGTACACTGTGTGCCAGTTGGAAGCCAACCTAGAAAAACAATTGGAGAATTCTTACAGATTTCTTTTCAGCCTCATACACTCTTTCAATACATTCTGCACAACAGCACATTCAGGAAAATGATTTTATCAAAATTATCTGGTAATGCACAGAAACTTGACAATTTTCTTTCAACTGTGTATACACATATGCATAAGATAACTGATCTTAAATCTTATTTCTTAAAACGTTGCCAGTAAGATCTCAGATATGAACCCACAGAAAATTAGTAGTTCGTAAAGCAAGATCATGTAAATAAGCAAAAATGCTTCTTACCATTGACGCTGGGTAATAAACAGTTGCAGAACCATTTTTTACATTTTTGAAAACAACTTCTTTTTGCAAAAGCTATTCTTATTTGGCAGAAAAAAAATGCTTTGCATGAGACAAAAAGATTTAATATAGGACACAGCATAGATGATTTTACTTTAGGTCTGAAAATAAGATATTTAATCCCCACACCCCACTGCCAACAACACAAACATTCTCAAATTGAAAGAATTGTAACCTTCTACTTTTTTAATGCATACACGATTATCGTTGGTTTCAGTTAATAAAAGTCAAATAACTAATAGTATTTTAAGTTATTTTTAATTAATTAAAAAAACACCAAATGCAGTAATTCATAAAGTAAGGTCTCTCATACTAGTTTAACCAAACTACCTCTGAGAAGCCTGCAGTCTCTTATACAAGAGATCAGGCAACATGATCAAATGGATCCCTAGTGATATAGTTTACTACTCCAAGAAAAACACTACTATAAAATTTAGTAATGGTCCCAATATTACTTGAATTTTTACACAGCAGTATTGCTCCTAAATCCAGGAGATCTCAAAACTCACAAAAGTAATTCAACCTTCCTGTAGGTAAAACCAAAATAAATTAAATGCCTTGAGATTCCTAACCCACTATTCACAGAAGGCAAATAAACATCTTCTCAGAAGCTAGAGATACTACCCACACAAGTAAGCCAGAAAAATACTATAGATATGGAAAGCACTGTTCATCAATAGGGTGGGGTGGCTTTTTTACCATTGCAACATATGTGGCTGTTTATACTGAAATCATTATCCAGCATTATTACAAAACTTTCACACAAAATTTTTAGAAGGTTTATCGTTAAAATGAGCCAGTTCATTTAAAGCATTGAACTTCCATCTAGCTCCCTATGAAAAAAAAAATGTGATATAGCATATCCTTGCAAAGCTAGGTGAATAAACCATACCACCTCATTTGAGCTAACCCTATTTGGTAGGGGGAATATTTATTCCCCAAACTCTATGATTGCTTGGTTTTTTTTTTCTGAACTGTGCCACATGAAAGCAGGCTTGATCACCACAATAACTTTGTAACGGAGCACCAGTTGTCTGTAAAGGTGCTGCAATGGGGCACCCCTTAGAAAAGCGTACCTGAAAGAAGATCATTTAATTCTGTGAGCTACTTCTCGCCTGAAAGGCACAGAAGCCAGAGAAGTCTAGTCTAAAGAACAATGTGACCTTAGTTACTGCACACCGCTTGGTAATTGCTCTTTCGCTCACTCTTATTAAAAAACACAACAAAAACCCTAAAACCAGCCACTTACTGAGTCTTGGACTCAGATGGTGCCCTGATCTGATGCCTCTGATGACTGAGGAGGGCTGTGCGGCCTACTGTCCCTTTCCACGTATGCACTGAAGCACTACCAGCTCCACCACTGCCAGAAGACTGGGCAGAACGCATACTAACAGGAAAAAATGAAGAAGGCATTACAGAAGCACAAATGGGCCTAGGAGAGCAGGTGCCTCACCAGCCCTGGCAGCCATTTTGCAGCCCTGGCAGCCATTTTTTGGCAGCCATTTTGCAGCCCTGGCAGCCATTTTTTGGCAGCCACTCACCAGACCACACTCTCTTACTGGCCTCCCCTTCAGTTCTCTGACTCACCGTCTTGCCACAGAAAGACTCCTGGTCCTCAGAGAGTCAAGGAGGGCAGCCAGAGCAGTAGGAGGTCTTTTAGTGAAGGAAACAAAGGTGGCAGGGGAGAGAAGGGCTGGCTGGGGCAGCTCCACCCCAGCCCTCCAAAGGAACATAGAGCCCCTGTCCTGGTAAAACCAGAGAGGCTTCAGGCCCTAAGGAACGGATTGAGGGCTGGCTTGCTTGCTGCGGCAAGAGATGTGGGCAGGGTGGGCCTCTCTTGGGATGGAGAAGAAAGGTCTTTTCTCAGGAACTGTGAGGGGACTGAAGGAATTTTGCAGTTAGCAAGTGCTGAGGTGACAGAGGAAGCCTACAGGAAAGGACTCACCCCTGCAAGGACTCAGTGAGCAAAGGGAAAATGAGTTTGCAAACTTGTTTATTTTTATCCCATCTTACCCAGCAGATCTGCGGTTTTTCTATTTTACAGGTCACTGAGGTCTAATACAAATCAGTTTTAAAGATTATAAAAGCTTTGGTGTTTTGGAAAGGGGTAGGGCTTGGTTATTGTGCCTGTGAGATGATCTCAAGCCCTACTTCCTATATCAGTTTACTTAGCAAAATGGATTTGGGCAGAAAATCGATAAAGCAGCAGCAACTTTCAAAATTACTCAGTCTGATCTGAAAAACCTCGGACTCCCAGAAGAGACAAACCCCAAAACATTATGTACAATGTATTGTTCTGGGGAATCAAAACAAGCATAGAAAAAAGAAAATCAATAGTCTTTCAGCCACGTGTAATTTCACAGTATCAAATATGTGCAAATATTTGTGGCAAATACTATTGCTTTCGTAGCAGATGGGTCAGTTGAAAGTGTTTGGAGCTAGTGGATTAGAAAGTTCACTGTTTATTGCTATAGGCTGTTGCTTTACAGAGACTACCCAGCATGAATACAAACTTGGTTTGAATAAAAGAGTATGAGCCTTTTTCTCCCTAGTCCTGCACTGCATAATACTCCCCAGATAACATCCAGTCATGGGGATAAGTTCATCTTCTGGAGCTGAAACAGGAAGAAGTGAAGAGAGAAGACAGATTTCTGGCTGCTGGCAGCACCTCGACTTCTCTCCAGCTTTGGAGAACTCAGGAAAATTTGCTACGTATAGGACAGGACTCGTTACAAGAACAGGCAGAGCTGTGGCAGGGAATCTCCTTGCTCTCTCTGGTGAATTGACAAAGATAGAAGGACTATTTTTGCCATTTTCCCCATTGTTCCCATGATGCGAGGCATCTCTTAGCTGGTGACAGTGAAAGATTTATTCCATGATATAACTGCAATGGTGCAAGGCCAGGCATGTGGCCCTGATATGTGTCATCATACCATCAGATTGCCATCTTCTGCACCTTTGGATATTCTGCCTTCTTTAACGAAGGTGAACAGAAATCATTGTGATCTGGACTTTAGAACCATGGACTAAACATACAACACTGTATGTTGTGTTAATCCTTCAAATTGTGTACAATTGTCAGGGTGAAACTGAAATGCAGTTTAGTGTAACACTGGGTTTCTTAAGGTATTAAAACTAGTTCAGCATTATCAGTTCTTACTTTCAAGGCAATCAGTAATATAAAGTAGAGATTACATTAGAAATCTTTAACTACTCTATTTTCTAATTCCTTCACAGAAACCAGTTCAATACTATAGCATTAACAGTCTCAGCAATTAAGGAATGTCACAAAATCTCCCAGTTTGTTTGGCGTGGAAGTGGTTTTCTTTTTGTGAAGGAGAAAAGAAGATGAATGCAAAATAAAATGTTAGAAAAATATATTGTGGGAGAAAGCACCTTGCTATGCATGTGATTATCTTTTTAGGGAAAGAAAAGGAAAAACAAACAAACCACACCGTTAGTCATGTCACTGAATGCAAAACCTTCAGACTGCCCAATGAGTCAGATACACGACTACGTGGGATGCAGTAATGCTACTTGCAGAGTTGTGGCCAGTAGGTTGAAGGAGGTGGTTCTACCCCTCTGTTCTGCTCTGGTGAGACCCCACCTGCAGTACTGCATCCAGTTCTAGAGCCCTCAACCATAAAACTTGCTGTTGGAGCAAGTCCAGAGAAGGCCACAAAGATGATCAGAGGGCTGGAGCATCTTTCCTATGAAGACAGGCTGACAGAGTTAGGGTTTTTCAGCCTGGAGAAGAGAAGGCTCCAGCGAGACCTTATAGCCCCTTCCAGTAGTTAAAGGGGGCCTACAGGAGAGATGGAGAGGGACTCTTGATCAGGGAGTGGAGCAATAGGATAAGGGATAATGATTTTAAAGGGACAGAGAGTAGATTTAGATCAGATATTGGGAACAAATTCTTTACTGTGTGGGTGATGAGACACTCTCCCAGGTTGTGGATGCCCCATCCCTGAAGGTGTTCAAGGCCAGGCCAGATGGAGCTTTGAGCAACCTGGTATATAGGGAGGTGTCCCTGGCCACAGAACTAGATTATCTCTAAGTCTCTTCTAACTCCAAACATTCGATGATCATGCTGCCTGATAGCAAATATCATGGTTCTCTTTTCCTAGAGCTACATTAAGGAGCAGGTGGGCTTTTTGACAGCTCCAATGAGAAGTACTGGTGTCTCTGTAGGTGAATGTAACATCCAGAAGAGAGCAAGATGAGCCTTTGGAGAATGATCCTAGACTTCTTATCATCACAGGGATCTCAACATTTAGTTCAAGTCTCACTAATTTTGAGTGTATCCTTTTAGCAGGCCTGAAAAGAGTTGGGGATGAGAGAACACCATCAGAGAAAGACCAGAAATTTTTTTCAGAGGCTATAAATCTGTTAACAAATACTGAACAGAATTTTTAAATGGATCATAGAAAAGCAATAAAGATGATTCTTTAAAGAAAAAGATATTTCATGCATTAGATCACTTTTATAATGAAAAAGGCAGCAAAGCCACATTATTAACATTCTACTAGATGAAACAAAAAGCAAATTGACAGTAGAGAAGCCCCACAAGAGAGCTATGGCCTGTGGAACTGCCAATATAGTTTAAGTCTGAGAACAGTTGAGAGAGGCAGGCCAAGTAAAATTATATTTCCCTACAGGGATGGGACAGAGAAAGAAAATTATACTGAGTGAGAGAAAGACCACCTTGAAATGAAAGGGAAAAATAATTCAAAATTTTGTGAAGAAATGATTTGTTAATATATGATAAAAAAACCTTGAAATTCGTCAGTGGGAATACAAATGGAAGGAGCAGCCTCAATACTCTGCATCACAAGGCAGTGTTAGCTCATGCTAACATCAGTTAATCCAATGTACACAATAGGCACATATCTTGTCTCATTTAATACTCTATTGTTAACAGAAAGAACAGACAGAGATTGTTAGTTAGATACCACATTTCCATCTGATATTTTAGAGGCTTTTACGTGTAATCCAATGCAATATACTAGATGGTACCATGTTATCTGGTTAAACATACTAGAATTCATTCAAATAAAGGCCTTGACAAACCTGAACTGCAAAAGAAATGTGACAACTCTCATATACTTCTATTTTGCTAATCGAGTTACTTCCAGGCTTTCAAACCTTTCAGAATTCTGGTTTTATCAAAACATGAAGCATCAAGGTTAAAAAAAATCTCATAAAATTGAGTTTTGTGAAACATCTAGAGACATAAGTAAAGGCTTGAGAAAGTAGCATGTAATTACCAAGCATTAGTATCAGTGATTAGAATCAAAAAGACAGAAACAGTGAACCTCTACTTCAGACTAGGACTTCTCCGGATTCATGAATTTAATGATTTAACAAGCAGCAGCTTTTACCTTTAAACTAAAAAGCAAGTCAGATTCATTTAGTATATTGAAGTTCCACAACGATTAGGCCTATTCACTAAAACTAGAAAACAGTCTCACCTTAAATACTGGAACTACTGTGAATACTTTCCATAAGGCTACCGCTTCACACTTAATTAAAACAGTGCAACATATATATTCCTATTATCCTCAGTAGCTTCAGACACAAACTATTTATTATTCATCAAAGATAGTGTGAAAACTGTTGTATAAACAGGATGATGACATGAGACCTTTCGTGGTATTGCATACAGTTGCATTCTATCTAAGCAATCAAAACAAATGATAAAAACACTTATTAAAGGAACCGATAAAAGCAACGAGAAAGTGAAAACATGCTAACCAAAAAGCAGCATCCCCCCAAGAAAAACCCTGCAGATTCTAAATTGGGACAAATAAGACTAATAAACATGCAAATTTCTTTTACAGCTGGAGTTAAAATTTATTGTGAAGCCTATTTTCCCTTTCTTTTAATAGTAAAATATTACTCATTTTGAAGCATCTTTGTATCCTGACCTGGGTAAAATAGGAAGAGTTACCACCTTCCTTGTAATTACTGCTCAGAACTTACCTTCAGTAATTACTGAACTTAAACGATTGCCTTTTTTAAAAAATTAAAAAATAAACAAAATAAATTATTTCCTCAGAATGCAACACTCAGGAAGAGTTAGAAGTTGCACACCATAAACAAGCTTACCTCAAATTTTCATCACTATGCTGCTTTAAAAGTATTAGCAATATAATAAGCAGACATTCCATCAGTCTTTAATTTAAATTTTGACTACATGGGGATATGTGGGGGGGTTCTTTTAAAAAAAAAAAAAGGTGTCAGACTTCCATTTTTTTCACCTATTGGTTGGAAAGCACTAATTTTCATGAAAATGGTAGTTGGCTACTTTAGCATCTTTTCATACAATCACACATGGAATGTTCATGCATTTGATTTTAATTTGAGATGAAGTTTATATTTGAATGTTATAATAGTCTCAATGGGTGTATGTATCCCTGTTATAGTTCTGCTAATGAAGAAGCTGGTTTGACAAAGAGCCATCAAAAAGTTAGTGGAAGAGACCTGTAGAAGTGATTGGAGACTTCCTTATTTCATATAACCTGTAATATCAACAGGTCAGAGAATAAAAGAAAAAACAACAAAAAATACCCCACTTTTATTTGGTCACCCATGCACAAAACACCTACTACGTCCACCAGGAGACATCAAAGCCCCTGAGCTTTGAACAGTTTGGTGCCCATTCCCTTCCTTGTCTCCTGCCCCAGAGACCCAGTTTAATTTCACAACTCCAAGCCCTCCTGGGAAGAATCTCAACTGTGCCCAAATCAAGCTGCTGGGCACGTAGTGAGAGATGGTCACCAAATACATTCCAGACCTTCTTAAATCTCTATACTATCTTGTCTCAGACAATTCATTTTTGGCACAGGCAATTGTGAGAAGCAGTGACACGAGCCAAGTATTTAAAAGCCCTACAAATGACAGAATGTGCTAATATTGTATATACAGCATAATAAAAAAAGTGTACTTTTAAAAGTACACTCTTAAAAAGTAAGAAACTGTAAGAAACAATGAAAACAAACCAAGTTACTTAAAATGGAGTATAAGAACATAAAAGAGGTAAACATTTTTTCCAAAGCATGATTTTTCTTTTAAAACACTGATTAGCATCAAAACTATTCTTTCCTTGTTCAGAAATTAAGTATGTATGTTTGATCTTTCCACATGAAACGAGGAGTCTATTTACTGTAAACAGGAAAAGAGGAGAAGCAAAGCAAAATCTGTCATTAGCAAGGATGATATGTATACCAAAGAGTTCTGATATCAAAAATATACCACCAATACAAATTAATCAGGTAGGGGAGGTCTGCACGTGTACCCACCTACCCACATTCTTCAGAATAAACTTACAAAGAAATAAAAGTATCATTGCCACCTCAAGACCAGCTTCACTTGCTCAAATAAGCACGCCTGGGTAATGTCTTGAGCACAAATGCTTTTCCAAATAAGGACTGAAGTAGAGATTTCCCCTAATCACAATATACACTTTGTAATCTGTGTAAAGCACTGCAAATTCTTATTTGACTTTGGAACAGAATTTAATGCTGAGTGCAAGTCAGTTTTTCTCTTTTTGAGGGACTAAAAATCTGAGGCTAGAGTTCTTTCTTGGGTGAAGGCAATATTGATGAAAGCAAAATTATATGCTGCGATGAATAGTAAACAGTTCTTCTATTCTAGTATTAAGAAACTGCAAACACCGTATGAATAATTTTGTATAGATCAGTATCTACTTTTTAGTTTTTTTAATTTCTATGAAAGCAACATACCTACCCATCTTTCTAGATACATATAAAGTACTTTCAAATAACGAAGTTCACGTTTGCGAAATCTTTTTGTGCCTTTACTATTTCTGTATTTTTTTTAAATTTCTTTTAGGTTTCTTTTAAATATTTATATGACCCAGGAGAAGGTACGTATCACAGACATAGATGCATCTAGGTCATCTGTTTATACTAGAGGAAAGGGGATTTAAAACATAATGTTAAGCAACTAAACAAAATACTTTTAATCAAATATTAACATACATTTTAAGTATCCTGATGGTCATGTGAGCTAAATTCCCCATGCACGTTAACCAAAATTTTGAACTGTTATTTTAATAAAATATCTGCAATAATACCTTAACTACTATTTATAATTATTTTATGGCAAGTCTTATACTTCATAATACCCACAAAAATCCCCAAAGTTATAGATATAACATATAATAATTATAAAAGAATTCAAAATCAAAAATATTGGTGTTTCTTTTAAACCCGTGTTGTCCAATTACAGACTTTGAAATCAGGTTGTCGTATGTTGCTTAGACTCTCATTTCCACATGCTGCTTCGTGCAAAACAATCTCTGACTTAAAAGTAGGTAAATTGAAGTTAGTGCTGTAAAACAAGTCAAATTTGTAAGATTATCTCTACATTAATATCAGACATAAAGAAAGCCAGTATAAATTATGCATTGCTACTGTAGAATGAGCTAACATAAATACAAATCAACATTAATTAGCAAGCAAAACCAAGATACAACAGAATGTAGAAACAATAGAACTCTTCTTTGCTTGCATTGTGTTTTCAGGAACACCCAAACAGCTGTGGTATTTTCTGTTAAACAAAATGCTTCACTGTATTCATACCACGCATTGTAATGAACAACTCTTCCAAAATGCTCATATAAAAAAAAATAAAGTATTTAAGAATTCAGCTACTTGCTACATTTGGAGTTAGTGTGTGAGAGTACCTTGCCACTGTCAAAAAAAAATACGGCATAGGTGCATAATCAAAGCAACTAGACACAAAATACATACGTACTTAGGGCTACATTTATTTCATTCAGACTTCTCAAGCCCTTTTATTGCAGTTAATTAAAAATAATTCTCTCTCTGATATGACTATTGCTGCACACATAAGCTCTGTTTTCCCCAAGAAATACTAGTGAGGAATTACTGATAAAAAAGTTGTCTTCACTTTTTCCTGTAGCTTGCTACTACTTATATTTACAATGTACAAGGTTGTTTCTTAGCTTGTTTTTTTAAGAAAGTGATAGTGATGTGCCAAATCCTTTCTCTAGCTGTACTCTAGCTTTCAAAAAAAAAAAACAAACACACAACCCAAAACATACCATCCTACAATTTTTAAAGTAATTTTCCATCTTCAACCAAATTTGACATTGGTAAGAAACACTACACACAACAGCGTTCCGCTTGTTTCATTAAAACAGCAATAACACAGATTAGAGGAACCCTCTTATACCACTGAAGGAACAGCTAAAGCATAAAGAATAATTCCTGGACACCAGATTATTAATGCAGAGAAGAGCCAATACGTTAATCACAATGGGGTCTCCAACACCTCATTTTTCAGTTTACTCTTTTAGAGGAAGCTCCATTTTCTCCAGAAAGAGGAAGGAAATCGTAGTAACATTCACAGCATTAAATATGAGCTATTCTAGAATCTGGAAATCTGTTAGTGAATAATATTTAGCTGGATTATGCTGCTATACTCATCAAGAATTAATTTTGGAAAGATATCTTGGTAAAACAGCTATTTTGGCAAAACCAATATCAGTATTAAAAAAAAAGTATCAAAAGACATGATATAAGTATTAAAACTAAGCCATTAACTGCACAGATCTGAACAGAGGTGGGAGGGCAAGTGTGGCAAAGTTTAATGCTAAGAGCTAGAATTAGGTCTGGTCCAGGTTGTAGGTTATGGCTGGTTTCTATTCTAGACAGCAGCTCCAAGGCCTAATACTTGCTGCCATCCTTCCTGTCAGTGCTGGTGGCTGTCTTTTGTAAATTCACTTGCAATAAAACCCCAAATAATACATTTTAGAATTTATAGTAGAATAAAATTTCTAATTGGGCAGTGAACTCATTATGAAATACCCAGAATGTCACTATATGATTGAAAGAAATACAGAATGGTTTTTTTAATTCCTTCCTTTATAAAGTATGCTGCTTTACTGCCACTTAATATTTGAGTTACAATCTGCTTTACAAAAGAAAGTGAATCAATTCACTCAGCAGTCCCAGAATTTGGCGAGAGATTTAATTAAGACTACCTTTTCTCAACAGCTGTGGGATGATGATCCAGACAAAAATCTTATGGCTTAGATAAGCTGTTTCATTTCATAATTTTTTAAATCAAATAGTCTCTGGTCTTGCTGCCCTCAGATACTCTTGGAGAACGGAGTATGCTTATCAATCACACTGAAGTAGCCATAATATTTAGAATCTTATTACAGTTGGAAGCAAACACGGTAGGGGTTTCTGTCCCACAGAAACTATAGTATTGCTCTTCCAAAGCACTACATTCATTCATGGCATTTCAAAGCACCCACATAATTCTTTATTTCTGAAAGAGAAATTAAATAGCTATCAGCTCTATAAAAGTTTGCATCTGTTCACATTTCAGGAGAAACTTTACAGTACAGTATTCCTGACTGAGCATGTCTTTGGTTTTAATTGCAAAAGCGATTACGGGTATAACTTCAAGACAATGAAGAAATTAGTTTCTTTTCCTAGGGCACGGTACAAGAAAAGCTTTCCGTCACCGAGGCTGACGCTCTGTCACTCACCCGTATTGTCTCGATACTCCACTCCCGGATTCTTCTGAAGAGATGTTACGGTTAACACCACCAGCTTATGTGGCAAGGCAGTTTGCGATGAGGTGACCACAGGGAAGCAACAGCAATCTCCTTCTGTCTTTCAAACGTTAGCACTTGATGAGGACCAAGATCTCCAAGAAGTAAAAGGCGAGTACACTTGCTCTTTCTGACCAGGCAGTGCTGTGGCTGCTTAATATCTACTCAAAGCCACAATCACCTTCTGATCTGAGGAGCAGGTGACTTGGCGCTTCTGTTCCATTCTGATTGCTGTGCACAGACAGTCATGAAAAGGTGGAGTACAAAAGATTAAGCAGTATTCTAGTCACCCAGACGGTTTACTTTGCCCTTTTGAGAATAAGTCCAATGCATCATCGTTTATCATAAATGGCTTATTATATGACAGTGCTGGATCTTTAAGGTTATCTATGCTCCAGTGCTAAATAAGAGAGATAAATGTGCAGAAAAGCTCAGGGTAATTCTAGTCAGCAGTCAAGGGCTGGTTTCCTTTCCTAGTCACCGTCCAAGCCTCAAGGTCCCCCAATTCAAAGTAACCCTGTGCCTCGGAGTGTGGTGCAGCCTTTCTTAGTTACCAAAAACAAACCAACACAGAGATACTGGGCAAGTTTCTGTTTCAAATATATAGCCATTGCCCGTGGCTGTAATAAAGACAGCAGATCAAAATCCACATTTTGGTCAATCATTTCAGCATATGTTTAAAAATTAATAAAGTAAAACCTTACATTTCCATATTTTTCATTAAAGCAACTTTTTTCTTTTACAACATCCAATACATTATAGGATAATGGTTAAATTAAACCATACAGTTAGCATGTTTGTAATAACATTAGCTTAAAATAGCAAAGCATTTCACTAATATTTATATTCTAAGACACAAGATACTAGCTTACATATTCCTCTTTAAAAAAAGACTCTATATCATTAGAGAGCGACTACCATACTCTGTTAAACATTTTAAAAATCCTGAAGGAAATATTGAATACATTGATTTGATTTTTGATAAAAGTTTACATTGTAATATCATGTTCCAGGTTTGATCAAACCAGGGAATAACCAGCTGCTTCTGAAAATTATTAATCACTAATAGTTTCTTCCTTTTGTTGTTGTTGTTCTTGTCTTTGATTATTTTATTTTCCACCAAGACACTTTTTGCTTCCTCCTGAGAGTACAGGCATTTTGTACTCATGGCTCAGATTAAAATAAACTTTCCTGTGAGGCTTATCTCCTGGCCTCTCAATCTCAAGATAACCCTGGTAACTAAGAGTCTGTTTTATCAGTGCGGACAAACTACCTGGTGCTGAAAAGTTATCGAAAATACAAAAAGGAAATGCAGGTTGAGGTTGTAGTGGCATTCTCACGGGTGGTTCCTGAAGCATCACCTCAGGAACTTTTCTCAGCCTTTTGGGCTCTGAAAAGCAGTGTGTGTGCGTATATATATATATGCACACCCAGTAATATAACACCAAATATGAAATTAAATAATCAGATAAAGAGGCTGTGAGAGTCACGGCCAAATTTAAAACATTCTTGATGTACATTACAAGGAGGCCAATTTCTCAGGGGTACCAATTAGAAATGCATATAATCAGGTTAAAAGTGTAACAGCAATACATCTCTCCATATCAATTTAATGTGCTGGACAATTACCAAATATGAAAATAATCACTGTAACAGTGCATTTGTGGGAAAAACGTTCCTAAAGTACTTTTAAGAATCCTCCAAGCCTACTGAAATAAACCTACTGAAGAGTGTTCAGATTTTACATAAAGTACAATTTAAAGTAGCAGCCAGCCATCAAAACAAAGATGCAGAAAAGCTTTAAAAAATATGTTAAAAATTCAAAATATCTCATACTGATTTTTTTTTGAAAAAACAAATTAGGATTTTTTTTTTTAACATTTGGTTTTTTTAAGCAGATTTAAAATTTTCCCTTTAAAATCTAGCAATTTTTTTTTCAGGTTAAATTATGAATTTTAATGCCACCCTTTTCTACATTACTCATAATGCAACCAAATTACTAAGATTCAGTGCAT
>JAOXJM010000033.1:70700403-70725236 GCA_026413425.1 Tringa solitaria
TCACGCTGATGAATAAGCTAGACCATTTCCATATTAAAATTTATACCTGAAACTGAAAATCAGATGAGAATCCACTGTTAATTAATATATTAATACATAAACTGACATCAGCAAAAAAAAGAAGAGAACTTGAATATAAATCTGATGGAAGTATTTTAGTACCACCGTTACTGCACTACTGCAATTAGAGGCACTTTTCTCAAGGCAAAATGCCCACCTACTCAGCAGTAATTTGTCCAAATGCAAGGCAATAATGAATACAGAACTGGACACTTTGAATTTACACCACCTTTATAGCATATAACTTAATATTGTATAGCACAGCAGAAATGGACCTGTTTGATCGGTAGTGACGTGCTGCTGTTTCAAAAAAAGTACGCGGTTGCTGACCCAGAGATTACGGCAGTGCCTAAATGTTAGAATTTAGTTAACTCCAGCAGCTAAGTCAAGCTCTTGATTTCACTGTTATTGAAAGGGAAAATCTAATCTTGTCTGGGGATGCTTTGGAGGAGCAGCACGCTGCACCCACCAGCAACCACTGCTGTGCCCGAGCTGAAGCATCTAACTCAAAAGTTAGACACCTGTCATAAAACGCATTAGTCATCTATGTCTAATCAATCTTAATTCCAGCTTAACTGTTAATTTTGAAGACAGAGGGTGAATGAAGACGTCACTGCTATGTCTTGAATTGAAATCAAATGGTTAAATTACTCAGTAAGAGGGAGACCAGTTAATCCTGCTCTTCGGAAGGAATTCCAGTTTACCTTTCCATTACCTTGAACAACCCTGGTCATAGGTGTAGGCTACTTTGAGAAAAAAGGGAAGCTATCCTGTCTCTAACCAGCTCCCCAACAGCTCTGACACTCTGAAGGTCATGAAAAGCTAATAAATATCAATTGTTTCATTCTCTATAAATCCATGGCAAGGAAAAAGGCCTTTAATAGAGAGACAAGAGAGCTTGAAATTTCTGTGCTTGTACACAGAACATGGTTACGCAGTTGTCTGATGTATTTAACAGAATTGCTGAGGAGAACAACTTGGTAAAAATGAGGAGACAGTAACCTGAATAAGTTTTCTGAAAGGTGATCAGTGGGTTGTTTAGTGTGAAAACTATAAACTTTAGTTGAAGCATATAGTCTGGCACTTCAAACTTTCAAGTTAATTTTCTTTAGTTACCAAGATCAGACACTTCCAGGGAATTTTTAATCAGTTGCTATAGAAATGCTTACGTGCACTGCTCTGCACCCCCAGCTGTGAAGAGTCTTGAAGCAGTAACCTTCTTGCTGTATCTTATTGTTTAACCAAATGCTGAGATGTACTTGGTTCTATAAGTCTAGAATATATTTTCCCTTGTAACGGAAAGGCATCATAAAAGCATCTTTGGCCTTTTCCACACACTTGTATGAATTGGGGGGTTTATTACCACTTCAATGAAACAAGCTCGTTTAGCTTCTAGACAAAAATTGCATTAAAAAATTAGCAACAAGTGTACATGTTCATGTTCTTAATTTTCTACCTCCAGTATCTTTCTCTTCCACTTATTAGAATTTATTTCTCCAAAGTACAGATCAATAATTACACTATGATTGTATGCATTCAGCAAGAAAGGAAACACTCCTTGCAAGAGAGAGTAAAATTCAGGGAAAGAGATTAACGAAATTATGATGAAAGAAATTCGGAGTCTCTGCTCAGCAATATAGTATATTTAGCACATTATGAGAGAGGTTATTAATATTAATGGAAAGAAATGGTTTTAGAACAACCTCATAGATCAGGACTGTAATAACCTCCCTTAAAATCAAAATAAACCAAAAAACCCAAGATTAAAACTATCATTTTCAATGAAAAGCACAAGCTATGCCCACGTCAGTTCTAGGTGTCATTTGACACAGAACAGTAAGATTAAGCTATTTGCTATTTAACTACATCACCACTGAAGTGTGGTGTGTTAATTAGCTAAGAGTTGCAAAGGTTTTAGCTTTAAATTTTACTAATATAATAACATTTTCAAGTAATTCCTTGCTGAAAATGTGGCTTTGGACAAACCAAACCAAAACAACAAATGGTAATAATAGAGTTTAAAGTTTTCATCAGTAAACATCTTCTAGACTAACCCAAGTTTGCATTGTAAAGTTAGAATTCTTACATTTAAGTAGAGTAAAACTGAAAAGCACACAAACCCCAAATTAAATGGCATATTTCACCTCATCCAGAACAAAATAATTCTCTCACACAACAGTAACAAGAAAAAAATTCTTTTTTTCTTTGGTAAGAGTCAATATATAGGCACAGAAGCTGACCATTTAAGAAGCACTTTATGAAAACACCTTCAAATCTGTCGACTAAGAATAGGGCATTCCATGTAACTAGTACTTGATAACTCTATATTATCTATATGCCTGCATGTGTGATTTTATATATGATAGATTATGATTTTTAGTAGAAAACTGGACTCAAATCACATTAATTTTATACAAAGACAGTATATCCTTTACTAGTAAGCTTAAGATTTAACTCATTAATAAATGCAGTGCACAGAAAAACCATAAAAAGTAACCCAAAATTCTTTCAAATTTGGATATTCAGATTAACTCTAGCTCTCTACATGGAAATTCATTAGCAGAATTTTGTCATTGCATGTTCTTGTTGCAGAAGGGTATAGAGCTGACATATGGAAACACATGCGTGATTATATGCATATCAAAACAAACTCACGATTATCACCTCCCTTCACAGTTGGTGGGTTTTTTCTGATACTGCTCCTCACTTACTTTAATCAATTCTGACAATATTTTTTGCTCCAGAGTGGAGGTTTTTCTGCATTTTTTTACTTTGTTGTCTGAGTATAAATGAGCAATTACAAGAAAAAATGATGTTATATTTTGCCCACGGTCACATTCTGTGACTTCTTCAGAAATAATGTGTCCCACAGTAGGTTTGCTTTGGCAAACTTATGGCCAATTATAATTGTGCTATAAAACAAAACGCTGAGGTATTAATGTGGACGGAGCAGAGCATAAAGCTGTTCAGAGCAAGAACATTTTCTTCAGACTAAAAGGTCAATAATGACATGGATACTTCTTACCATCACAGAAAATGGTCAAAAGTAACAAGAGGTAGCAGAGCAAATTTAGGAAAATTTCAAAGTGTTATTTTACTGTTGTGAAGGTCTATAAAAACAACATTGTAAAAGTCTTTAATTCTAATTATTTTAGCTTCATATGTAAAAAGAAACAAAAAACAAAAACAAATGAAAAATCTGTATTTCCTTCTTATCCTAAACTATTTGTGGATTTGATTTGCATTTATTAACTTGGAGATAAAGCCAATGTTCTTACTGACCTTTACCCAATACTTAACCTTTTAGGATGAAAAAAAACTGACATCCTTGCTTTGAACCAGAAAGAAAGGGGACTTGAGCTTAGGTCTGCCTGCTCTCCCACATTTTCACAAGAACTCTAGCAGAAAGTCCAGAAATTGTCTCCATCCTATCAATGCTTATCCATTTAAAAGGGGAGAAAAAAAAAAACACCAACAAAAAATGTTAAAATAATTAAGAGTGACATAGCAGGCTAGTAGCTGATCATTCAGGATTAGATATCTGGCCACCAGTCCTTTTTTATTATTTTTTTTTTTTAATCATGTGCCCATGCAGGTAGCCAATATTCCTACCTGGTTAAAATCCACTGACAGGAGTTGAGAGAAGCAAGCTCACCCCAAAGAGATGGAAGAAATAAACCCAAGTCTCATCCAACTTCTTACTAGATTTTTCTGTGATCAATAGAATATCTGCTAAGAATTTCATCATTCCCATTGTTACAGCAGTATCCGAGTTTGACATTTCATTTTACGATTTTAGTTAGAAATACATAAAATGGAAATGAAATATTGTATTGAAACTTGTCACTTAAAGCAAATCTTCAGATTTTTTTTATCGTACATGTGAGCATAAATGGAAATTTTTTTTACAGCGTGTCCAATCTCCTGTATGAACCTACAGCCGGAAAGGTGTTACAAGAGGACTAATAAGATAATGTTCTTGTGGCGTGTATGCTGATTATATTTACAACTCTCTCCACTATTTTTCCAGAATCACATAAGGTGTTAATTCCTGTGACAGCACTTGATAGTACAGTATTTGTCAAGCACTTGAATGAGTCTTTACACTGCAAACAGAGCGCAGAAATTCCAAACCTGATTAAATTACTCAGACTGCAATTATCTGATGCGTATACTTCATAAATGGCCTACCTACTTAACATGCAGTGACACTAATTATTATGCATGGGGTACGAAATAGGATATGCACGGGATTATGCATTTTTCAGTCATGCTAGATGGCTCTCAAAGGCACATTACCTTGTATCTACCAAAATTAGGAAGAAATCTCTGCTTAGAGACATTAACTGAGCTGAAATACCAGGCCTCTTTCGTTAGCTGCAGTCTGTGTGACAGCCTAAGCCCAGGTGCTGTTCAGAGAAGTTTTCCTGTTAGGTGCACCACGGAGATCCAGAACAACACTCAAATTTTACAGCGAGCAAATGGGAGCACGTAGTTTTGCCACTCAAGATGAAAGCAGAGGATAAGTTAGGGTGGTAGCAATTCATCTTGTTTTCCTTCTGCTTTGGGAAACAAGTGTCTACATTCAACTTTTTCTTCTTTTTCCATTTTTGTTCAGTGCATTGAACCATTGCATACCATTCTACTATTCGCATTCCGAAAGGCAGATCAATTGCTACAAGGCATCCCCTTGCACAGTACTTCTTTACAGTAATGTACAATAAACTCACTGGAAAAATTCAGAAGCACTGGCGTGGTTCAGTTACATACACTATTGCAATATCAATAAAGGCTCATTCCATTCATGTGCAATGGAAGAAATTTTCCTTAAGTTTCTAAACACAGTGTTCGGCCTTTTCCATTTGGACTATCAATATTTAAAGTCAAAACAATGTCTGTATTTGAGTTGTATAGTACCTAACACTGTTGGGCTTCTGGAAAGAACACATCTCCTCATAAGAGACACAAAGAATTGGATGCATGTAATTTTGGGCCCCTCCCTTCCCCATAAGCAATTGGGGAAGAAAAGTTAAGTTTGAGCAGAAATACTGAAAAAAGATCTTTTCAGTGATTCTGTCTCCCTTTGGTCTCTTGTTTCTGTATTCTTTTTCTCTCCACTAGCAGCTTCCCTAACCATTGGCAAGATGGTATGTGTAGCTGAACTTATCACTTGCCATTCATACATTTTTTTCATCACCAATCTTTATAGTAAATTATATACATTAGAAGCAGGTTAGAGAAAACAGTCATTACACTCTTGGAAAAATAGTAAAACCAGTTGAATATACTTACATTTAATTTAAATAAATCCTCTTAATCGCTTTTTTTTTCTCCAGTTCCAAATATTTTCTATACTCTCCCAAACAATACCTAATAAACCTACTAATATCTAATAATACCTACACTCCCCCCCTCTCCCCTTCAGTCTATAAAACTTTTATGTCTCTAAGGTGCAGTACTTGTGAGAACTGTAACATCAAGTGCAGCATCAGCAAAAGCAGGGAGAAACAGCAGGCTTGGGACAAGCGTGGACTGTGCACGAGGTAGAAATGAAGAAGAATTTGATTTTTATTATGTATATAAATATTTGCAACCAGGGTCAAGTAAGGAAACTAATAAAATTAGGGAGAGACCAGCTTTTTTTTTTTTTTTAAAAAAGTAGTATTTTGAAAAGGAATGAAGTTTGCTTTGAGGTACTGTACATATCCTAATGAATAGAATCAAAGCAATTAGAAGAAAGGAGCCATTCACGCTCACAAAAAGAAAACGTGAGAAATTCACACTATTCATCATATGAAAATGGTTTTGTTTCAACCTTCTTCCTCTGCTCCTCAAAAAGTTCAGATATACTTCAGTTTCAAAGGGAAATAACTGCAGGAGTTTTTTCAATAAAAAAGTATTGGCCACCTACAATGAAATTAATTCTTCTCATCACTTTTCTTAGACATCTTTTGAAGCACACATTTAAGTATATGCATTCATTTTCTGAAAATTAATTCCTATTCTTGAAAAGATAATTGACTGTCAATGCTATAGCCTCAAAGGAGGAACCAGATGCTTATTATTCATTTCACAGAAGACGACCAAATCTTTGTCCCACTAGTTAGATTCAGAAAGACATGGACAGTGATTTGTGAAGGTGAGCTTGCCCAGAGCCTTGGCTTCACATCAGACTAGAGGACCATCGGTGGGGAGGGGTGAATGAGTAGATTTGGAGAAAGATTTTCACAGTAATATACTCAGCAGAAGATGTGATGTCAATTGCATAAATTTCTTCTCTGAAGAAGAACCTGCCATCACAAGGATCTGCCCCAAACTAAACTAATTCCTTCCTTTTCCGGGATTAGTTGAGGCCCATCACCTTATTTTGTACTACTGTGGTTTTTAACCTTCTCAGAGCAAAATATATATATGAAAAAGATCTACAAGAACCTATTGACATATCTGAAAAGGTCTCAGGTTTATAGAAAATGAAATACCTGACTTGTGACAGTTGATTAAACAGAATAAACCGTCAGTCAAGTTCAGAACAGAATCATCCTTCTGGCTCAATGCAAGGATTATGCCAAAATACAGAGAAAATACTGGAAAACAATTTATTATTAGAGAATAACTCCACACCCCTCACCCACCCCCCCTCGAGAACAAAAATGGTGAGAATATTCAAAATTTATACAATTAACATGCTTATTAAAAGTTTTGGAAACTTGCATATAACACCTGACAAATACAAATGGGTAGATGCTCCCTAGTAAAGAGTTAGTCTTCTTTTTCCTCTGCTTGATAGTCTTTAGATGTTTATAGTGAATGTTTTAAAGTAAATAACAGTTACATAGCTGTAGCTTGGAGCACAGCAAATCCAAATAATCACAACATGAAGTAGAAAGGCAAAGATGCTGGAAAAATAATAAGAAATACATTCAGCTACCTAAGATTTCCCTCTAGAAAGCCATAGTGTAAGAGCAACCCATATATATGTAGTATTAGGTTTTTGAGAAATAATCTGCAGGAAAGATGTATATCTGCTAGATAATGTGAACAATTCAGTTTAAAACAGAAGACTCTGAGCAAAAAAAAGAACATAAAGCTATTTATTTCATGATATAATAATAGTAACTAATAATAATACTTCTGCCTAAAGGTGAGAATCATCTTTTAGTAAGCCATATTTTCCCAAAAAGGTTATTTTCCCTACCAGTAATTCTGTATAAAATCATTAGCAATTTCACTTGAACTGTATTACTTTATGTTCAGTAAGTACAGTCTCCATCAAAGAGATAATAGTTCTGCTTCACATTTACATAATAGAAAAGGTAAAAATTGAATTTTACCTTGGATGATAGCCCTGACATTTCTTTCATTTCTCTTTGCAGCGAGAGCTACATAATTTGTTCCAGCCAAAAGGAAAATTTGTTGCATGGAAATGGAAGAAATACCACAGGTCCTAAACAAGAAGCCTCTACTCAATTTCATCTCAAAAAGCTCGGGGGCTGTATCAATGCCCCCGGTAATGCACAGAAGGCAATAATCACATGTGGCTCTATTTTGGCATTAGCACAGCTGCCACCCCAGGCAGCCAGCTTGCCCTCCTCCAGTCTCATGGCTTCAGGGGCCATGGAGAATCTAGTCACAGGATAACCAGGGCACGAGTCTACTTTCACCATGATGGACAAAGAGGAATCTTGCGAGGAGTGCTCTGCAGAAGTAGCTACCTCAGCAAACCTGGTGGAAAAGGACATCAAAGCAGTACTTTCCTCTTTTTTTTTTTTCCTTCAGATCATTGTTTTCCTAACATATCATTCTTTTCAACATCCCAACAGATTATCATGGCAGATCAGAGAGGATAGAACAATAAAAATGCAGTTTAGCAAACAGAAAATGAGACAGAGCAAGCAGCATTTCCTTTTCATACCACACAGAGGGTCAGGTCACTGGAAGTAGTAAACTGCAAATGCTGCTGTGACTACCACTTGCCTGAAGTATCTGGTTTTTCACTTTCAACTACTGAGGCATCAGTGCAATTTTTATTTAAAAATAAGTAAATCAAAAGATAAGAGCGACCAGAATGCTGAAGACCAATGGGATACCAAAGAGCACAACCAAAGCCTCCAGGGAGAAGGCTGAAGCCACTGAAGTTGCATCCTCATGAGGCAGGCACCCTGTTGTTCCTAGAAACATGCACATTGAGAACTTGCTAAGATGTCAGACGGATTTAGGAAGAGATATATTGTTCATTCGAAAAAAATGGCAAACACCAGTTTTTCTTCTTTATTTACTCTCAACTGATTAACCAAATGGTGGTTGCATTTGCTAGACAGTTGCACAGCAATTATCAATATGCTTTTAGATAGCTAGCAAGTAACAGAATGACCTGGTCTAATGCAAGCTCATCTTTGTCACTTTTTTTTTTTTTAACTACTCACAGAAATCCAGCTGATGTTCTGGAGCTGCAGCCTTTTCAAATAAGCGAATAATATTAAGTCAAATTACAAATGCACACAGAATTAGATTTCCAGAGAAGTGCCAAGAATATAAAGTTTCTACCCATTTAAGAAGAAAAAAAGAGCCTTAAATTTGTACTCAAGGTCTGCAAAATACTAACTACAAATTAAAATTAGAGAAAAGCCTATTAGAAGACAGCATAGAAAATTGTATGATACTTTTCCTTTTTCCCTTCAAACCCTCCTCCGCTAAAGGCAAGTCATTCCACCAGGATATAAGGAACACATTTCCATGAAATTGGTAAATTCCCTCCTGGGGCAAATTCACAAATATTACTATTACCAGACTCAGACCTGTGTAAATAAGGATGTTAATATCATTTTTATCTTGCAAAAGACTAAGGGATTTGTGCTTGATGGAAAGCTATGAGCACTGTAGAAACATCAACACATGTTCTGTTATGATATGGTTATTTGCGATAACATTCCCATCAGATTGATTTATGCCAGAAACTTGAAGATATTTTTGTACCGTCTTAAGGCAGGACCACAGAGGATTTACGAAATGTCTCTAGGGAACAATCTGAGAATCAGGCTGTAGAAGAAATGCACCGTAACAGCTTGCCGTCAGGTTGTAACTAACTCAGAACTTCTGGGTAAACTTTTTGGTTCAATAAATAATAAAAGAAGAGCTAGTTGATATTTAGGAGAGAAAGCAAGAGTCTTACCTTCATTTTTCACTCCATTGCTCTTTAACTGGCAGCAGAACTAATATATTTAACTCAGATGCTACCTACTAGGCATTAGGAATAATATAATAGGATGCTGGAACAACAGTATATTGACAGTCCCTTTTGATGATTGTTACTGCTCATGGGAATCAAGAACTGACTGTACTCTGTGGACAGGCACTAAAAGGAGACTCCTCATCCAGATGGCTTGGAATTGAAGTCTGACAAGGAACCACACAAGAGTCTTCAAATACAGAGAAAGCTACAAGGAGGAACCAAATTAAACTCTTGTCAAGATTCTCATTGAGCAGCAAAAGAAAGGGGTCATACTTGAGTTTAGGTTCAGGTTAGGCATTAAGAAAATATATGTAAAGGAGGGAACAATAAAGTAAGGGAATAGATTGCACAGACCGATTGTGGAATCACTATCATTGAAGGGTTTGTGTTGGGATTACTTCGTCTTTGTAAATAAAGGGTAGATATCTCTCAGAAAACACAAAGCTGGCCCTTATATGGGCAAGTATTCAACTAGATATTATTAAATTCCTTATGGCCTTATTTTCAAGCATTAAGTATACATCTGTAAATCCAGGTTGGGATGCACTATTTTTTGAAATGCAAGGCACCTTCAGAGGAGAAAACAATTCCAACAGGAACTGCGAAGAACTAAATCTCATCTGCTAAACACAACTGTGGAATAGGAAGGCTCAAAGTTTTTTCTAGGCAAGAAGCCAGCAGAATTTCTAAAGCTATTTGTTTCTAAATTCTTAGCTGTGCAATACATTCTTCTCCCGGATTTTTTTAAATACTTTTTGCAAAGCATGCAAACCAAAGTAATTTGTGTAGTAAATTCTCTGGAGCTCACAGAATTATGATAGATGAATGTAATTAATTACAATCTGGTGCTAGTCTGTGTAAGACTTTTGGCTCTCTGTCTGTCATAATCTGATAAACACTGTTCTATTCTGTATTTGTTTAAACAGGCTATATATTTTTCACAGGACCATTATCACCGCTATTTCCAGCAGTATGAAACACCTGCAGCCTGTGCTGACTTTATTAGGATTACCGGATATCTAGTACCTTTGGAAACGTCCCTGCTCTGAATCTAAATAAAGGGAAACAAATGAATCACTGTCTCCATAGATTCATTAAGTATATTTCTCTGTACTTAAACTCAATGAGGGCAAAAGGAAAAGTTCTGATGTCAGTAACTATGGCATGGTTTTATCTTTGCAGCATATGCCTTCAGTTCAACATAAAATTAAATCATTTTAGAAATTTCTATTTTCTTAGCAATGCCCTTCAAATCCTGCTGAGCAAAAAGGGTTTTCTGCTTGAATATTGTTAATGGATGCAAGATGTCTCAGACAGCTAGCTCTGTTTCATAGAGAGTTTCAGACCGCAACTTTCCAAAGAGAAATCAAAACCATGCAGAGTGGCAGAAGATATAAAAAAGCTAGTCAGCGTGTGTTTTCTTTCTGTAATCCAATTAATATTTAAAAAAAAATCATGTTACCATGTTGGATAGCAGCTGCACTAAGTGAAATTAATTTAATGCCTATTGCTATTGTTTCTTATTCAGATTCTTATGATTACTGTCTAGCTGTGGAGTAAACTCATACTTTGAGACTTGTTCAGTAAATTTGCCATGGAGATGACAATGGAAGTGGGTAAGGCATTTGCTTCATGCTAAGTCTGTTTTCAAATTCTATATTTTATTGAAATGTCTGCAAGATGAAACTAAGCATCAACAAAAAGGAAACCTGAACACACAACACAAAGAAGTGAATGTGCTAGGGAAAAAGAAAGAAATAAGAATATTTATAATTTCTGTGTAAAAATTTTGCACATGGATTTCTTATTTACTATGATAAAATACATTTTTTAGTATCGTAGGGGATCTGAGTGGATATTTCTATTTTGAAAGAGTAAAATTTCTTTTAATTAGTGAAATGTGTTTAGAGTGAAAACTCTATTTCTAGCTTTTTCAGAATAGAGTTTATAAAAGGAAAAAGTATTTTAACATTGAAAACTGGTTAACTGCATTTTTAGTTATTTCAATTCTTTCTTCTTGCCTAGAGTCCGACAAAGCATAAAAAAAAAATTAACTAAATCTATTCTTACATTTCGGTTTTGCTTCTTCATAAACTAGGGCACAGAAGCTTTTATCGTGGTGGTTTAACCCAATTTGCACACGCAGTTCTAAACTTTATAGTCTTAAGCTTTCCTAGTTTTAAAACTAATATTTTTTTAGCTGATAATTCCATGAATACTTGACAGATTCAGTTGCGAGAAACTGAACATAAAAATCTATACATCAAATACAGGCAACTTCATCAAGCTTTTCGAAATAGGATAATAGGGAAAATTAAATTTAAATCTTGTGACGACAAACAAAAGTAGCAAGTGGCAGGTATTTCAGAGTGACCCTCTCCACACAGGCTTATTTTACTATTGTGAAAGTTATTTAAAGTGGTTTTTTTTTTCCTTGAGTTTTGGGGTTGTTTTTTTTCTTTATATTGACCTCCAACTACAAAGCAGATAAATCCTGCTTGACTACCTGTAAACCTAAACAGCAACACCCACCACTAGTGGTGTTAGAACATATGCAAGTCCTAGTGGGATATCTTGGCTACCTGTACATTTAGAGTTAAAAAACCTAGAATACAGTGATACCAATCTATGAACTTAGGATTCACAAGTTTACACAGCGTTTTGATTCACTATAAACTGTGTCATCAGCAAGATCAAGTTTCCAGTGGAAAAGAAAAGAAAATGATGAATGCTATGAACACACACCAAAAAAAAAATCTAGAAAAATGCCATCCATCGTGATAAAAGATGGGCTGGAGGTCCAAAATGAAATCTATAAAGAGTCATGATTTTTCTTAACCAGAGCGTGTCAGAGAGGAAAGAAAACCCTTCCTGTTTAAAATGATACTACCAGGCCTAATTTCTACTAGCCTGTTAGCAATATTTTGAGCAGAGGCTGAGAGAAAGAATACAAAAGAAACAGTGTTCACCTCTGACAATGGCACTGAGAATTCAAGAACCAACATCAGCGTAACTAGCTTATCGCACGGAGGTATCTAAATCCCCACAGAAGGAGGTCCAAGCAGGATAGGGCTGAAATGCACACTCCCCTGGCCATAATAGAGAAAAACAGCATATAAATGCACCAAACTGAAATGAATAAACTCTACAGAGAAAGGTGATGATAGAGACTAAAATTGTACATACTGCCTCAGCCAAGAACATGGCTTGACAGCTAAAAACATTGTTCTTCACTAATGAGACATTTATCTTCAGTAAAGCAAGAAATTTTTCAACTACTACTCCATTTTTTCCACTGCACTTTCCCATGGCTATTTACAAAGGAATATAAAGAACCATAAGTATACATATATTTAAAGACTGACAGTTTCATACCACAAAAAAAACCCAAATTGTATTTTCTTAAAACTTACTATTACATCTAATCCTAGTTAACAAGTTTCTGCTATAAAGCAGTCCAAAGATAAGTACTTAGTGAAAGTCAAAGAAATGCTTTACAAAATGCTTTCAATAGGACGTATATCTATGCATATAAATTAATAAGTCTTCAAGTCCTTACAAGCCTTTACAGACACAATCACTGAATGAGGTGTTATATTGTATTATAAAATGCCCAAAAGCACATTTCTAAGTAAAAAAATAAAATCAAGCCTTAAATGAAACAAAATCTTTCTGCATGCTTCTGTACACAACTTTTATTCTTTCTTCTGGTCATCTTTGTTGCAGTGTCAGTCTAATATCACACCCATTTCTGGGCAAGCAGTTTGCACCGTACCATAATTCAACTCTTTCATTCTACCAGTGCAAATCCCACAGAAAGACGTATTTATCAAATGAACTTGTCACACTTATACTAAACCTAAAAAAGAGTTTACAGGTAGGCAAATAATAGGATGTTCAAAGGGTATGTGTATGCTGCAGTATTGATTTGTATGCACAAATACAGAGAAGCCCCTTACAAAGCCATCGTTCTATTTTTTGCACGCTGCTGTGCTTCCAGCAGAGAGAATATAGAAAGAAAGCAACTCTTGAATTTCACAGCACAAGTGTGAAAAGGCAAGAAACAGCACATAATACGGACTTGGAAAGGTCAGACTTGCAGGTGTTAAAGCCCTTATGAGAATACCTGTCTCTAGCTTCAAAAGTAGTAATGCTAACGTATCGAGCTAGGCTGGAGAGAAGGAACTGATAAGATCAGACTGAAGATTAATGCAAGTTAGACAGCAAAAGTGAACATGTTGAAAAGGAAAGTGAGAAAGGCAGCTATAGCTGTTGAAAGAAGCATGGAGAAGACAAAGGGGTGAGTGATAAAAATGTATAAGGAAAACTGAAGGTACCCAAGAATGCACAGGCAACCTGGCTGCTACAAGCCTTCACGTCTGAGCCACCATCCTCTGGAAGGAGGGCTACAAACCCGTAACAGATCATTAACCTGTATTTGGAACAGAGACTACTTTTATCAATTCTATTAAAATGAAGATTCAGTGCCTGACCAAGATTACATTGCTGCAGGAGCACCCACAGATAGTGCACTACAAGCTGGTGCCTGAGTAGCTTGAACTCAAGTAAGCAGAAATATCTTAAAAAATGAAGAGCATGTCACAAAAATGCATGAATTACTAAGTTTCTGTATTATTTCACACAAGCTCACAATGATTAGCGAGTTTTACTTTCAATCAAATAAAAAGCATTCTCTGTCAAGTTTAATATTTGAAACAGTATTTATTTAGTTAAATTGTGGATTCTTCTCAGCAGTTGATCATTCTTGATTGGTCTGTCAGAATCTCTATCAGATCCATTAGTTAAGAGATGTGCTGGCTTATTCCAGAGAGACAGCAGAAAAATTTAGCCAATCAAGAATCCTACCAAGCAAATCTCACTTCTTCCAAATCATCATTCATCAGCTTCATGGGAAGAGTAAAAAGATGTACAGGCAAACTAGAACACAAAAGTAGTTGTAAACTGTCTGTGGCGTTACCGCTTGGAGGTACTGGATACCAACAACTTATGCAAGCTATTGACTTCACCACTTCAACCTTCTATGTTGTGATTTGTATTTATCACTACAGTTTTAATTACGCTAACTTGCTGGTCCCCCCCCTTTTATTTTTCTTCTTCTTAATGGGCTGCCTTTATATCACTATAAGCAGGCAGTTCAACATTGCCTTTGTTAAAACTATACAGCTTTGAAACCAAACTTTTGCTGATGACATTAGTGCAGGCTTGAGATTGTTTCATACACCGCACACACTAAGGAAACAGCAGCATTGCTGTGTGCCAACAGTGAACTTTGGTCCTGGGAATTTCATCCCAACAAACATAATCTCTATTTTGATTTATGAAACTTAACTCTGGGACTACCTAGGATAGCGTTTTTTGGACATTGAATTTGCACATCACAAAACAAAACATTCACTGACACAATGTGCAACTGATAAGCGTCAATTAAACTTTTCTATCTCAAGAAGAAAATTTGAGGCCTAACCAATGACTGTGAAATTTTTTATAGTTTATTCCTCTGAAATTCATTGGCTTTATCACTAAGAGTACTGGAACCTTTGTTTTACCTGTAATAGCTGACAGATTTACTGTAAATAGTGATGGTTGGTGTCACTGAAATAACTGATTTAGTAAAATCCGTGGCAACTGCGCCAATGTGATTGTTTGTAACTAATAACCATTATCTCAGGGCAAGATATGAAAAAACAAAAAGAGCATATAGACTATAATAAAAAGGAGTATTTAGAAAGAACAATATGAAGAAATTCTTTTTGAAACATGAAAGAAATAAAAGGTAATTCTTCTGTACCAATAACCTCTTCACAGAATCACCGTTGGTTTTTTACCTTTCCAGTTGAAAGCAAATAACTGACACAGGTTCAGTTTCTTCAGTGATGATATCAGCCATTTAAAATGAGATTAATACATATCTCTAGGAACACTGTTCAACATTTTCTCATTCTGAACAGCTTACACTAAATATATTGTTAAGAGCACAAGTAGTCTTTTATCTAGAATTCCTCAGTGCATGAGTAGATTATTAAGAAATTAAAACACAAAGTTTGACATTGATTGGGCTGTCAAGAGGATTCTCCAGAAAACTCAATATTATATGTAACACATTGTGTTGCTTTCTAAACATACCTCGTTTTATTGGGTTCATTTTAAAAGAACCTTGGACGCCTAATATTTTAACTTAAAAGCCAAAAAAACCCCAGAGGCATCCATCTGATTTCCAAGACAGAAATACTCAAAACCAACGGGGTATGGGTTCCCAGCGTTAAGAAACAGCAATAGTAGCCAGTAAGCTACACTTCTGCCTAAACATTCTTGGTGTGTTGGCCAGGCCCTACGCTCTGTCACTGTAGACACAGGAGAGGGACCCTGAGTGAGCTGTTGACTTTTAGGAACCTCCATCACTACACACAATTCCTTCTATGCAGTTCCTTGAAGCTCGCATATAACGACAACAAAAACCAACTACAGTCTGCAGCTTCCATAATCTAGTTACGTGACACAAAAAACTCTTTAAGCTTATAAATTTAGATTTAAAAACATCACTATACATAAAAATACAGCAGGCTCTGACAACCCGCTTTCCACACCAGTGCTTTTCCCAAACCCTCTCTCTTGAAATACACTCTGAGAAACAATGAGCCAGCCTGGGAAACAACGTAAAATCAAAGAATAGCTCGACAGCTACTTGCTTTGTTTCTTGAAATCAAAGTGCATCAAAAGGAAAAGAAATGGTCAAAGAACTGTATTCGGGCTTCCTCAGCATAATACACACCATGATCCTCTAGTAAGAAAGCCAACAGCATATACTACAGTCAGAGAACAGACCAAAGACACTGAACGCAGATTAGCAATGAGGTAATAGCTTCACAGGCACATACCATGTTCTTCTGCTTTCCACAGCATCATCTTGGAGATGAGTTTTTTTCTCAACTAGGGAGAGAGTAGGAGAACTTGCTTCATTTTCCAGCTATCAGCTTAGAATTTCAGCAAATGCAAGAGCTGAGAAACAGGTAGCCAGGCTATGACAGAAGGTCTTACCCTCTGGAGAAAATCTTGCTGAAGTATCACTTCACTGAGATAAACAGGAAAGAACACACACCTTTTTTGTATTAGTAATTAACTTCTTTCTCTCTCAGTCCCTTTACAGGTGGCCACAGTCAGCTTATCAGTTTCCTTCATGGTCAACAGGTGAAAAGTAGAGAGAGGAGATATTGGTAGTTTAGAAGCAAGGTTAACATACAGACGAGCACCTTAAGAAAGCACAGAGAAGTGAGAGTAGGTAAAACCAGCATCTGGTAACTTGTAATAGATCACAACATGTTTGGAATGTAGCCTGAAACTAACCCTAGGTACAATAACATTTCAGATCAAAAGCAATTTCACTTAAAAAGAATCTATGTTTCATTATAAAACATCACATCCTTGTCTTTATAGCTAACATGGTTAGAATTACTGTGATTTCAAGAAGTTTTTCAAGAAGGCGCTGGTAGCAAATTGGGTGAGAACTCTGAACATGTAGAGCCATTTAGATGCAGTGTTGGGGGATATGGTGTAAGGGAGAACTTTGTAGAGTAGGGTAGATGGTTGGACTTGATGATCCCAAGGGTCTCTTCCAACCTAAATGATTCTATGTAAAATAGAGCCCTTTGATTTCCAAAATCTGATGAGCAATATTCCACGCTTCTCATTCTCTGGGTTCGTGGTCAGGATTAAACAATGGGGAAATAGTGTGAAAGATACAGTT
Organism: Tringa solitaria; assembly: GCA_026413425.1. NCBI lineage: Eukaryota > Metazoa > Chordata > Aves > Charadriiformes > Scolopacidae > Tringa > Tringa solitaria. The sequence continues at coordinate 70,717,455 of JAOXJM010000033.1, forward strand.
TGCTTTTGCAGTACACACCAGTTTTATCTTTTTTCCCCTCTAGAGAAACAGTTGTAGAGTTAAAGATTGGTATCTCAGAAAGTTAGCTTTTCTCCAGATTATTCATTTTCTTGTCAAGTACCAGTTTCTGTGCTCTCCCAAAGTACAAAAAATTGATCTGCAGAGATACATGAACTTTTGTCAGTGGAAAATGCACATTTCATAACAGAGTTGTGTATATTCTGCATATAGAGGTCTTAGAAGATGTGGAAGATTAATCAGAGGTAAAAGCAGAAGAATCCCAACTCCTTGTGTAAAGCAAACTCTCCCATCACCGAATCTGTCTGCCTAATTTCCAAAATTACATTTGCTCATTTGCCTTCTCTATGTCCTGCAAGGTCTAATTAGACCTTTCTGTCCCAAACCAGGACATTTGCAGCACTCCTTATGAAGATGTATACCCAGCCCTACAGAGTTTGCATGCTACAGTGTATAAATATACCCAGTAACACCCCAGAAACATTTTGCTTAATCTGCAAGTCAGTGTTGTGACTTCTTAATGTTTACACTTAATATTTACTGAACTGTTGTTTGTATTTTCTATGGGCTTGTATTTTCTTACTCTTTTTACCAGCCAGTTTGTTATTGCAACATGAAACGAGCTAAAAAAAACCCAACAAACCAACAACAACAAAAAAACCTCACCCCACTTCAGTCCCCTAATCTTTCTGAAAAGGAAAAAACCTTTCATCCACATAGAATTTTGCTCGGCTTCAATCTTTTTGGGGAGTGGCTGAGCTACAGATAAGCAGATCCCCACCAGGGAACACGACTGGAATTAAAAGGCTGCTGCTCCTTCGACACATTCCCCCTTAGCAGAATAAACTAAGACTGTTAATTTTGTACGTGTAGTTCGTAGGACATCCACTGGTCCCACCCTGTGTTACCTTTTAAACAGATAGTTTTGTAAACTTTGAAAGAAATAGTGTGCTTTAGAACTTAATTGACCTTCTCAGATGAAAAAAAAAGTCAGCTAAAATCGATGGCTTGCTGAGAACTAGCAAACCTGAAGATTTAACTTACAGGGCATTTTAGTAGTGATCCCTATATGAAGTTTAGGTGTGTGAATTGATCTACCGCGTACAGTAACAGACAGGACAATCTGAGGAATCCAGTCTTTTCGCATATTCAGCAACAGAAACTAGTCTAACAGGTCTATGTCATCCAGTAGCTTACACTGAATACTAGATACTTGCTCTCTTCCTGGCAAGAATTTGCTAAAGTATTTTATTCACATGCAAATATTGTATGTTTACAAAATCAGAAGCTATGCTAAACTTGAAATTTGCCATAGAAAGTGCGAAAAGGGACAAGATTTGTGGAGCACTTGTAATTCTTAATTGTATACCTTTATAACGCAACTTTCACTGGGTGAAGCTGTTGGAATGAATACCCTGCCTATATATTATAAAGAAATATCAACTACTATATCATTTCTCAGAAGAGTACTTTTAGTCATAGAGTTAATTATTATGGAGTTTTCAAAAGACATTTTTTGCCATCCAGTAAAATAGTGTAAGACTGATAATGACTGGTTGCACTTATTAAAAAAAAAAAAAAGAAATGAAAAAAGAAAAAAGGAAAAACATAGTATCTGTTCACAACTAAGTAATTATGTAGTGTGTTTGGCATTGTTTAATAACTTCCCTTCCCCAGCCTAGAGACATAAACTGCCAATTAAATTATTTATATGCATATAAGCACTTGCCATTGTAGGATTATAAACATTTTTTTCGTACTCTGCCATTGCTTTTGAGGAGCCTCCTTCCTGTTGGTTTTTTGTTTGGGTTCTTTTTTTTTTTTTTTAAGTTTTCATTCTTGCAGAACACAGTTTCACAGTCATATAAGTCCAGAAAGATATTTGGACTTTTTATTCTTAGGATTCATATCCATTACTAAAAAAGATTATATGGGGTATATGGGTCCGTCCTCAAAAGGTATATATATATACTTACTGTAATTATTACAATTTAGGCTCTATACCTACACCTGAAAGAAGATAAGTGTTACCATTTTCTTGGTTACCACCGTTCCCATGGATTGGTTTGCAGTAGGTGACTCCTTTTTTGAAACCAACATATGCCATTCAAATTGAGGACAACACCTGAAGGAACTGGAGTCTGATCAATGTTTCAGATGTATGGTATCATTTTCTTTAAGTTATGGATATGACCAACACTAGAACTGGGTTTATATTTCCTTTAGTGTGGCGTAATCATTAATAAAAAGATGAACCGGGCTACTTCCTGAGGCTTTTTCATTCTTGTTTTGTTTAACACTCTCGTCATATTGATGTCAAACACTTCAACATGCCTGCCATTTTTCGAACACCTTTTAATCTATTTTAGGAACCACAGCTATAGTTAGATCTTTATACACTCCATTAACTTGTCCAGCCATATATTTAACTCCAAAAAAAAGTTTAAATTTGATGCTGCGATTCGGCTGCCTTTTTTCCAGCAGACTTTACTGTTGTAATGTGGACAGAAATTTAGTAATTGTGAAAACTGTGTGTGGCAGACCATGCTGGAAAATAGTCTGAGCTATTTAAAAATTCTTCTAAGTCCTCCAAATTTCTAAGAATAGAACAAAGGAAAAGTCTTTAGCAGCAGAATGTGACTGCTTTTTCTTTCTTTTTTTGTCTTTTTTTTTTTTTGTACTATGATTCAACAAGCAAAGCCTCACAGGCTTGGACAAGCATTTAGTTCGACATCCCAGCAGGATAACACATACTGCAGCAGACCTTTTGCCTCTTTTATCAATGATATGACACCTTCAAAAGTTCAATAACTTTCTGGGGATTTGACAGGACCCAGAAATTGCTGAAACAACTATGGTACCGGTAACAGGCACTGCAAGATTGGAGAATTTCTGAAGCCACAGAGCTTGTGTTTCTCTGGGCTCTGATTTCGCCTATAGCTAACTCTGGCTGTCACAGCTGGGCAGCAAAATGACAAGGCCATCATTAACTACAGCCTTTTTTCTGCATGTCTTGCAAAAAAGAAGAAAAGTTGGGTATGTAGCAAATACTTTACAGTAAAGTTGGTATCGTACAGGCTTAGACATAGAGAAGAAATTTCCCATTTCAGGCCAACTCACATAAAGAGCAGAATTCCACAGCCACCAAAGAAACAATAGAAAAACATCAGGAAGAGTGCCATAGAGAGAACACCAAATAGCAGCAGGCTAGTTACTACAATCAAGAGGAACTACGATGCTCTGTCCCTTAAGGCAGAGGAAAATGCAATGATAATTTGTACAATTGAAAGTTAATGCGCTTCTTGTTCATAATTTGAAGCATTTAAGAATTGTAATTGATAAATTGATCCAAACCTATTCCCAGGAGTGTTCACTGCTTATAGCTAATACTAAAATGTTCACAGCTACATTTTATGCTTATCAGAATTAATAATTCCAGAGAAACACGGGAGCAACTATTTTCATAATACTACTGTAGATAGTGAAAAGACCTCTCTCTCTTTCTGTTCTCCCTCTACTTTTTACCAGTACCACATCTATGGATTATATGCAAATATCTCCCAAACTTCACAGCTTTCAGCTGTCAAGTCCATCAATTAGCAGCTTAAAAAAGCCTTCACTTTGGACCTGTCTTCTATATTCCTAAGAAGCCTGCTTAAATACATTCTTTGTCTTGAAGCCAGAAGTAGAGCATGCCAAACAACACTAAATTAAACATGGTAAAATTTTGGACAAGGCTAAGGTCCTTATCCCTATGCCATAGTGGAACATGGAGGAAAAGAAGATGTTTTTTCTGCTTAATGAAATTTTCCTCTTAATTAGTCCCAATTTATTATTTTCTTTTCCAAATGTCATATTGTACAATCACTTAATCTAGTTCACAAGACTAGTTTCCACCCCCCAGAAGCCTCTTCTCCTTTTTCTGTCTTCTCAACTTTTTCTATTGGGCACGTCTGTGTATGCCTACATCGTGAGAAAATAGATTCCATGGAACAGAAGAAAACTGTTTGGCTTATTATAGCCTGATACAATGTTTCTTATACGCAGCGGAACAGATGCTTACCTTAATCTTTAAATAAATGTTTAACACCAAAATCATACTAGCACTGCAGTAAACATTAACAAGAAAATAAACATGTTTCATTTTTATAACACAAAATAGATTTTTTTTTTCCCATTATGCAATTTAAGTTACATTAAGCAATTGCTGAGGACAGGGTCTTTAGACCTCCAATGATTCTCAGTTCTGAATTCCCTATTCAGTACTGCTGCACAATTCTCACTTCATAAAGGGCCTCTTGCTAATTGCTGCAAAAAAAGGCCACCTTGTTGCAATATACTGTAGTCATCTGTTTCCCCTTTGATACAGTTAAGGACGCTTCCTGAATAATAAGTTGTACCTTGTCAAAGACATTTGCATTCAAACCAAAAGAGGGAACTGAGTCTTAAGGATGCATACAAAAAATGAAAATGCAATCATATGCCAAATATATCTAGTTTTTGTTAGTACATTAAACTACATGCGTCGATGGATATCACATTAATTCATAAATAAGGAACAAATAATCCCATGTGGAAAAATAAAATAAGATGTGTCTACTGCATAAAGACTGACAATTCTAATCCACACGTGCATGTGCATGGGTTTTGTGTAGCATTTTTTAAAGAAACGTGACATTTTTCAGTAACTTGGACCCACTTCATGTTAATTAATGCTATATGGTCTATAAAAATAGCAAGGTCCTTGCTCAAGTCAACAGTTTTTTAGCCTAAAATGCCATTCTATTTTTTTTCCTACTATGACCACATTTTCTAAATAATTTGATAAGGAGATATTTTTTTTTTAATTGAACAACTGCTGTAATGTAATTCTTGCACTTCAATAGCAAGAGGCCTTTCGAGCAGGATGCTTTTATGTAAAAGAAAACAAAAGTGCTAATTCAGCATTGCTATAAACAATAAAAATTAAAGACAAAGTTGTTGTAGAAAATATGAGAGGAATAAGACTAAAGTTGTGTATTAGTTTAAAAATAAAATACCTAAGCCATAATAAAAAGCTTCTTGTCTTTTATCCAGGAAGTCTTGATAAGTTTTGGTACTGGTTCTGAATATATCATACAAGTTTGAGATGAAAAGTACTAGTAAGAGAAGGTATATTCACTAACATGGCAGATTGGAAAATAATTTGGATTATTGCTAAACTGTAAATCTTACTTTGAGTTTCATTCTTCAAATATCAAATTCAGAAGTCTTGACAACAAAATAACCTTCTTAGATGACTTACCTGAAACAACATCTTTTCTCCTTTCATGCACATTTCCACATCTTTTATCTGATTTACTATTCCTCATGGAACAGCTTGAAAAAGGTTTTCCTAAGAATTATTGCACAGCCTCATTGATCTTAATATTGATAAAAGTTTCCTGTAGATCTAAACTTTCCTTAAAAGTCTTTTTTTCCATTACCCTGAAGTTTTACTCATCAGAGAGGACACTCTCTTAGTAAGTAGAACCTGACAACCCATCAGGCTGATCGTTCTCTAAAAAGGTGTCCTCATTCTCATATAGGTTTCCTTCAGCATCTAAGGAGTAGCTACCTTTAATTAATCAGTTAACATCGTGTTACGAATTATATATAAAATAGATATCTTACTGCATCAGTGTCTTCCTGAGCAGAGATCAACAAGGACCTAAACTTGTGGGTGTATTTACTGCAGTTCTCAGTGTAGTTTGTACATCTTTTTCATTTTCTTTTTTAATTCTGGCATAATTCTCTCTATACAGATTTTTTTCCCTTTGGAACAAAGAGGCACTGATTTCTGAATGAATTTATGTTAAAGCATAATTACAAAGGAAAAATAATAAGAAAACCAGCATATCCAGTGTTTCTCCTCATTAAATATCAAAGATATTTTGTTTAATGTATAAAGCTGAAATGATTCAACATGTTATTATTCATTTTTATATTTCAGGATTGATCTGTGATACAGCAGGCAGTCTTTCTGTTCTATTTATTCCCTACTGGATATTTTAGAGGAATATTTTAGTCATCTGAAAGCTTTGTTAATATTTCTCCTTTGTAATTGAACGAATGAACAAATCCACATGAGCAAACACTGATTTAAAATTTGCTTGCACAAGAATTCACAACAGAAGTTAAGTTTGAAATGTGATTCCTAATCCTAACTCAGAGATAATTTTTAGTAGTAGGACCAAAAAGTGTGTTTCCCCTCTCAGAACATCTGTGCCAATAGAAACTGCTTATTGCTCAACTCACTACTCACTGCAAACATTTCATGCACAAATTTAATTTTGAATAGAAATTACTATGGAGCATTTTTCAACATTTAAATGTCGGGTACAGCATAAAGTGTCATCAGAAATGAATTCTTGTGAACTAATACCTTTTCAAAAAACCCAAAGTTGAGCCCTTCTGGAAGTATCCAAAATATTCAATCTAGAATAAAGTTGGGAAGTCACAGAAACTCCTCCCGTGTTTTTTATATATTTATTACCTATCATTTTGGGGTTGCTGCCAGGGGTCCCAAAGCATATCAGTTAAGGTCTGTCAGAGCTTCTCAGGCTACATGCACTACGTTTGATGGTGAAGAGAATGTCTAAAAGCAAATTTAAACACAAGAGCTCTGTGATTTCTGTGTTTTACATTGGTACCACTGTTTTTCTGCCTCGGATCAAAGTGTTCACACTGCACAAAGGTAGAGTTAAGCACACACTATCTTTTGATGGACTACACTGCATCACACACTGAAATTCTGCATCTCTACCTTCCCCACTCCACCTGGCCCAAATAAATTGCTGGGAACTTGGGTCTGGATTAATTCAACCTCCTGGAGGTCCTGAGCCTCCAGGCTCCTGGCACTGCTCTGGAGTTCGGCCTAAGCTGGTTCTTGACCTGGGTACACGAATGGGGATGAAAGATCCAGCACCAGATTTTATAGCATCCTAGATGAAGTTGAGAATGAGCACAAACCCACAGTCACTTCAGTAACAAGCACGGCATATTTATTGAAAGCAGAAGTCTGGATCAGACAGGTTTGTTGTGTACAGGTCGGTAGACAGGAGAAAGCTTAGCAGAGAAGGTAATTTATGCTAAAAGATGCAGTCTCAGGCACTGCAAGGAGAGGAAAAAGGAGCACTACCTCTCTTGAGCAAAACTGGGAGGGCTCAGTGGTTGGTCAGTGGGGTGCCTGAGGTGACATGTGCCACCATAAGGGCCAGACATAGGAGTGCACGGCAGCATCGTGCCAGTGGGGAAGGAGGACGAGGCACTGGGCAGCCGTCAAGGACAGAGAGGGAGAAGGCTGGCAGAGTCCAGACAGCAGCTCTGGGGCTCAGTTTGAAGATGTTCCAGGTGACACGTTTTGAGCTCTGTGAATCAGCATCTACAGATGAAACGTTCGCCGGGACATTTCAAGCCAGCTGTAGTAATAGGATTTTTGCAGACTCATTAATCATCATTATCTCACAGCCCTGCAGTAGCGCTGCGGACTCAACCAAGGCTGCGATAGGGCCCCGAGGAGAAGCAGCGCTTATCTCCACAAGTTTACAGTCAGAGTTGATAATTCTGATTACGGATATAGGAAGCAGACACAGAATGCAAAAACAGATTAATAACTTCCAAAAGCCCCAGATATTTGCAGAGGGTTTGATAGGAACAGAACAAACTAGCAGAAGGCAAGAGCAATGAAAGCGACAAGATGGGGGGGCTGAAGAGGCTCGTGGGGAAGGATGGGGGCACAACACA
>JAOXJM010000033.1:70726527-70749132 GCA_026413425.1 Tringa solitaria
TATTTGCCAGTTCCAGTTAATTAACGCAGATGGATACATATAAATAAATTACGGGACTTGACACATTAACTTTCCATTTGGCATTAAAAAAAATTGCAAACCAATAAAACTGTCCCAATTCTCTGCAGTAGTTAGACTTTGGTAGTAGGGATCCCCAGAGGTCACTTCCAGGCAACAACTATATGAAACCAGCACCACTCTGGGAGGCAGTGAATGGATCCAACACAGTTGGATAATGGCAAGGATGGAGGTGGGAACTCACAGCTAGAGCCTTTTAGCCAGTTCATAGCTCCAATCAAAGATACCATCATCTGTTTGCTTACAGCACTCACTTATCTCAATATTGTTCTACAAATTGCTAAGTAACCACACTGAAATCCTCCTCTGAGCACAGAGAAGGTGAGGGAAGGGGGTCCAGGTTCGAGGGAACCAGAAGGGAGAAAGGGAAGAGCAGGGAAGTGCCAAGTCTATCTAATAATGTAAACCTAGTCTTTGTTCCTTCCACGTACCTGCCAAAATGGGACTGACTCTGACAAAAATATTAAACTGCACGAGAGCAATATAGGGCATTTTATTACAAGCCTCCTATTTATAATTCAGTGTAAAATATTAAAGGCAACCATCACAGAATCATAGAACATTATCTATATATTATATATACAATATGAAATAAAATAATAATCATCACAAATATCAGCTACCACAAACTGACTACTGAAGTGTCATAGACCAGGACATTAATAGCAAGGAAACAGCTGTATGCATCGTTTTCAACAGAAAAGTTTAGGATCAAGTCCAGAATATGTGGTATAGAGTAACTGGCTTTATAATAATATTTAAGCTACCAAATGTATTATCTTGCAAGGAAGAAACCCATCAGACAACAATACTTTGGGAGATTAAAATGCAAGCACACAAAAACTAAATAACTGAGTATATTAGAGACTCTAGAGGGAATGAGTAGACCTTAAAATATTACGTATTAAGAAATTTTCCCTGTGATCAAGACATTCTACTATAATCTCTGCAAGGTCCTTGTACCTTCTTTTTGTACATCCACTACTGTTAGCAATTGCATATTGAACTCCGCTTATGACCGGGCTGTATTCTCAGGTCAGCTCTTATCTGACCAGCACAAAATATAGATAATGAGAAAAAAATCAACCATAGTCACTGAAAGCTAAGAGAGAATAAAAACTTCCTCATTTATTGACCTACTCTTCAAGTAGAAAGGAATGTAAGAGCAAAATCAGAAAATCAGTTAGAATATTTTAGCTATAACACTGCTTGGTATGAAGATACATCATAGATCCTCACAAACACGTTCATAAGAAAATGAACATTTTAATGACAGTGAAAATCAGGACATCCCTTTGAGGTTTTAAACTAGTGTTTATATTCCTCCATCTTCTAATTAATTTACTGTGATTATTTCTAAAAATACATGAGTTTTTTGCTTTTATTTAGTGTTTCCACATGAAAGAAAAAATATTTGACTATTAATGACTAATCTAGGTACAGTGCCATTTTGATATCAAACTGAAGGATATAGTTAAATTCAGTTACATGTCTAAGATAGTAATTATTAGTCTAAGCTATCAATTAATAAATTCAAATTAACTCATAAATGTATTACATATATGTTATGACTGAGCTGATTTTTAAGACCAGTTTTTAAATTGAGGTATTTTCTAATACTTCACTTGGAGCTGGAGTTTTAAAAAAGTACTGGGACCTGGTATCCACTTAGTCTTTCCATTAGCCATCCAAAAACAAAGGAAGAAAAATCGTAAATGACTGACTCAGGAGAAAAAAAATGATGAATACATGGAACACCTTCCTTAGACTACTTCATGGTAATAACTATTTATTTTGGACAAAGAAATTAGTAAAAAAGGTTAGTAATTACAGAATAACTACATTTTCCAAATCTTTTCAACCAAAACTAAGGGAAAATAATGCTAAAATCAAGACTTTTGATTTAGGTATTTGTGAGTAGCAGTAATAATGGTAATATTACATGAAAATAATAATAATAATATGTAAGTGATAGGCATCTGTTCTGCAGACAGTTTTTGAAGAGTGAAATAACAACTAAATTAAGCTTTACATTTGAGGACATGTTTTCCATCTAATTAAGGCTGCTCCATCTTGTTTGGAGTAGAGAAGTTGAATAGTCTTTTTATTTGTTTTCCTGGACATTTCATGTCCAACAAGAAAAATAATAAGTCTCCTTCCGCCAACTTCCATTAGTTCCACTTCCATGGCATTATTTACACAGCCTTACCTGTGACAGTAATATATAGTACCTGCCAATATACACCACTTGTCATAAGAAAGACCTGCCACTATGTACCATTTAAACACTTCAAAATCCTTTCGAAATATTTGATGAAAATTATTATTGAAAGACTGTTTGCTTTAAAAAATTTTTTTTCTCATCAGCTAGCAAAAAGGGAAATAAAAAGAATAGCCTGCATTACCAACAAATCTCCTGACAGCTTTAACTCAAGATGACATCTTTTAAATGACACAGTGTCCACAGTGTCTGGCAGAATCAGAAAGTGTATTTTGTTTCTTCTGCAATAGAACAAGTATACGAAGTGCCACCCCCAAGTATTCTTCAAGTACTTAAAAACATCCAGCATGAAATATAGGTTTTCAAAGTGATCATTTTACAATTCTCAGAATAGTCTTATTCTTTGCAAACATCCTTCTTCCAGAAAAATAAGGATTTTATTAAATCACAAACCAACACGCTTTAGATAATACTGCTATAATAATTAACAGTTACTATCATAGTGTCTGTACAGTTGCTGATTCCATATAAGAATCTCTCATATGTTAACAGAGAAGTGATGATGGAATGACAGTTTCCTTTGGAATTAAATTTATCCCTGTTGGTAAAGGTATCAGAGTTCACTCAATTTTTTTTATATATAATTTTCAAGCTCATTCAACACATCTCAAAATAGATGCAAGATAATTATCAAGTTGACCAAACACATTGTTTATGAACTCCTTCTGCACCAAAATCAATACATTTACACATTTGCAGTTACAGGATATATGTGGAGCTGTGGATATTTTGCTCAGTAATCTCATTTTTGCAGAATGAAAGAAACAGGCAGAACTTGCAATTAATACAAGTTGGTGATTCAAATACTGGATCATCACAGGAAAATCTTTCTACTATAAATTCCTTTACATTATTTTAAGGAATAACATGAGAACTACTCGTGTTGTCTAAGTAGGTATGATTAACTTAAATTATTTCTGTCAATCTACAACTAACGAAGAGCTAAAAAGATCCATGAAGGTTTCTTAAATCTTGTTTATAATCATTCTCATTAGCAAGAAACAAGGAAATACAAAAATTTAATAATAACAACTCTGATATTTTCATAAACTTATTAAGTTGTTTAGGTATTATGATCTGGATTACTTTACTCAATAAGTGCTTATCTACAAAACATGTATCCATAATACCTTGCTTAGAAATCAAAATTAGAATTGGAGCAATTAGGTGGATTGTTTGGAATTGTCTTGAAGTGGAATGAAGATTAGTCATTCAGCTGATTACAATAATAGCAATCATTTGAAAACAAATGAAAGGCATCAAACACCTAGATTTCTATATTGTCTAAGACCTGAGAAGTCTGACAAAACAAATGCATTGAAAAATTGTTATAAGAAAATTGTTGCTTCTTTGCAAATCTAAAGAAGACAATGTTGACCAAACAGACTTGAACAAGGGAGAAAATAATAATTGAAAAGAATCAGTGAATATAAAATTTGATCTCTTCATCACAGAAATCACAGCTAAATTTATAGTTGAAAGTGACATAAAAGACTGAACTGGAGAATAAAAAGATGACAGGTAATAAAAACTGTTACATTTTCTTCAAAACTCTCTAACATGCACTACAAAATAAGTCAAACCAAGAGTTTACATGTTACCTTAAATTAGCAGGAGACTAATAGTCACTAACAGATCACATTCCCAAAGAAAGTAGTTTTCTGTTATTACTAAAGGTGAAACAATTTCAGATTGTTACAGAAAAGAGAGAAGGGGTAAAATAACACACATTCAAAAAGAAGCAAACACCTCTGAAAGTCTGCTGTAGCCATCTGACAACTACTGGATTTGTACAGTGATTTGAAAAATTATTGAATGCTTGTAGCATCTTACATGGAAGGAACACAAGGAGGAGAAATGTTTAAGTATATAGGAGAAATAAAACCAATGCCATTATCGGTAGAAACAAGAAAAGGCCTTTGGAAGTAACACGGGACAATAAACTGAAGCAGTAAGGCATCACCCAAAGATTGTGACAAAGGTGGAAAGCAAATAGCAGCTTCGGACTTCTGGTTTGATCTTTAGCAGAAAAATAACAGTTGATGGATTCCGCTTGCACAGTTGTGGGCTGAAATAACAGTAAAGGGGCTAAGAAATACGGGCTTACATAGTAAAGGTAGAGATACTGACTGGTGGCAGTATGAAATCACCGAGTATGAAATCAACACAAGTATAAGCTGTATAGTGATCACAGCTTCCTCTTGATTGTGTTTCCAACCAGAGAAAGCAACACACTGTTTTTCATTAAGGAAAATTCTCAGGCTGGGAACCTGAAGAAGGTTGATGCGACAGAGATTGAATATAAGAATTTTGCTGAGAATCTGAATTTATGATTCCTGTGCCATGTGCTGAGTTGCTTTCATTGCCACCAAAATGCACAGCTGTCTAAGAAATGGAGCAGAATAGAATCTTAGAATCCTAAACTGGGACAAAGGAGAGAAGCTCATTCAGCAGTATAAGAGCAAAAGGTAATGAACAGTGGCAAAGAGAAAACATGATTTTATAATGGCAATTGAAAGGAAAAAAATATATTGACCAACAGAAAGATATTAGTATGACAAATAATACATATCTGAAAATAAACCAGGCATTGTTTCAAACACTTTAACAGCAATAAGATATGAAAGCTGGTATGCAAATTCAGGAATTTTAGGGTTTTTTTTTTTATCAGAATGTGAATTAGAGTAACTTCCGTCAAATATCAGCCATTACTGAAAAGTCTAAGTTCTTGACTGACTTGGCTTTGCAACTACAGACATTTATCTGTGAAATTAAACCACACTGAAATTCTCAAACGAGTTGTATATCTATCAGCCTCAGAAGAGATCCAGGGTGCTTTGTGGTAGAGATTAGGAGGCAACACAAGGAGACCAAGGTAGTTCATTGGAGGCACAAGAAAAAGAAGCTTGGAAAATAGGGTATATTTTAAGGAACAAAAATCACAAATAAATTTAAAGCTTCTGCCAGGGTACAAAGATAGGGATTGTCAGCTTTCATTACTGGTAGTCCTATTATTGACAGGGAGAGGGGGAAACATCACGGCTGTCAGTAATGCCTCGTCCTCCTTTTGCCTTGCCTAACTTATTGAGCACACAACTGACGCGACTGAGGACAGGGCAACAAGGCAAAGAATGGGCCAACAAGAACTTCAAATTCAAAGACAGAAAGACCTTCACCTGCAATAGCACTGGCTGGTTCGTTAGTGACTCTGCAAAAAAGCCAACCCAATTTGAAGCCAAGTCAATAGAGGAGATGTGGTCTGAAGATTTGTGCTGTTCTGTTTGCCTGGTTTCTGGTCCCCCGAGCACAGAAACACATTGATTAGAGTTTGCTACAGCAGGTAATCATCCCCCAAAATTGCAGTAAGAGGGGACATATCCCAGGCTCACATTAGGATCCACATAGCAATTTCTGAATTCAGGCTTGGAATACATGGGGCACAGTCAAGCAAAGGTAGGTTTTTAGGGTCATAAGGTTTTCTGGGTGTACTCTGGTAAACATTTACTGCTTAAAGTGATGGGGTTTCTACTGATTATACTGGGAGAACATTATTAAAAAAAAATCATTTTTCACAAAGAAAAAGAGAGAGATGTAAACTTTGGTAAGTAAACACGGCCTCAGCAACTAATTACCTCTTCTTATCTGCTGAAACACTGCTGCTGTTGCTAACAATGGTAAAATGCAGAAAATGGTTTATGATTTTAATCTGCATTAATGTTCCCAAGTATATTTACTGTCAGATCCCAATGTGAGGAGCCTCAAAATCTTAGAAAAATTAGGTCAGCACTCTTCTTCAATATCTAGAAAACTTCCTATCTAGAAGACTGTATTAAGCTGATAAATGTCAAGAAAAAAGACTATTCTATAGCATGGCCTTGAGAAGTATTTATTAGGTTTCTCACAAGATACTATATTCTGTTACTATATTCCATTCCAGATCTACTTATAGCTCTTTAATGAATTGCTTGTCCTTAATGGGAAAATCTTTTACAAACCTCTTTGATCTTCAAGCAATTTCAGGTAAAATGCATGAATGCTATTTCATATAATTCCTGTTAGGAAATGTAGATTGCAATAATCTTAAACTTTAAGCATCCATCTTCTAATAAGAATCTATCTAGTTAAAGGGTCTGCAGAAACTTTATATGAAAAAATTTACATACTGTTTCTTCTACTCTGTCAAAATCATTGCATATTTTGACAGAAATAGATTTTACTAGGTATAAAAACATATCATGGCTCCTTAGAATGGAAGATATATCTGAAAATTCTATGTTTAAGAGATTAATGTCCAGTTTGGTACTTGATTTTGAATAATTTAAACCTTAGTGCTTTCTTGCTATATTTCCAGTTGAAAAGGAAAATGTCTTGTAAATCTGCCAAGCTGCAAGATAGATTAACAATTTGTACACGTCCCTTTTTTCTGCTTAGAACAGCAGCTTCCTTAGAAACATCTTTTCCTTCTCTCAGTATATGCAGGCATCATTTTTATACTCTGCATAGTTTGATAGGCAATTTTACTTTCCTTTTTTGAAGTACTTAATACAACAGGGATTCCACAGAATATTATGGGATACTAAAAGTGGCCACTTTTGGTGTTGATTTTTCAAAAGCCTAAAGAAAACTTAAATATACCAATGGTGCTTAATTCATTTTCATATATGTACTGAACTTAGAGAGGTATTTAAGTTAAACGACGTGCACACTAACTTTTATCAGTCCCAACGTACTTCCAACTCCTCATAAATGACAAGAAAATGCTGGCGAGTTGGACAGTAATGCTTTTGGTCATGAGCTGGACTGCCCAAGCAGGGAGGCATAGTGCATGCTCCTCCAGGGAGGGAAGACAGTAGCTTGAGCTGGGCCTTATCTTCCTTGCAAGGACTTGACTACCCTGTTCCAAGACCCTAGATGGTGGGAAACAGGTACCTGACATTTTAAATACCATTGGGTGCCCACCTCCCAACATCAAAAGAGTACAGGTATCTCGTATGTCATATCTGCAATTCCAAGAGGATATTTTACACATTGGGGCAACCTAAAATGGCACCAGACACCCATGGTACATCAATTTTGTCCAGAGTGTTAAGATTAAGGTGTTGAGACAGTTCTTTTACACAAAATATATGGTACTTTTTTCATATAGGAATACAATGACGTCTAGAATGAGAAGAATACACTTCACAGAGAACAGAGAAGAATTTGAGTAACACGATGAATAATACACTTTGCATAATTGTCTTCTCCTTTTGCTGCTGGATGACCATAAACAGAAGGAAAAGATCATGCTGTATAGATTTCCTCTCCCTGTTCCTACAGCACTGATGGGTAAACGGAAGATGCATAAGCTTTGAGATGTGCCTAGAGAAGTTAGGTACTCCAGGGTGACCCCAGCTAAAAGATCTGGGTGATCTAAACTGCAAATCTTAAATTGCAACTCACTCAGAGCTGGAACCTAAAATTGCCAGAGGCCTGATTTGTCCCAGTTGTTGGTGACTTTCTCCAGAAGAGTCACACTGCCAAATAAATACATCATGGTACCACAGTGCTCATAGAAACAAATATCATAAAAAACTGTGAATGTAGGTATGCTCTGTGAGAAGGATTTGATAAGAAAAAAATGCCAAAATTTCCCCTGTGATAAATAATTTAATCTTGTCTGCACTAAAAATAAAGACAGTAGAAACTCAAATACAGAGACACAAACATTTTCTCCAAGAAGAAATAGCATATTCATGAAAACAAGGAAAACCACTAATGATTAGAATACTTATTAGAGGCATTATCAACATCTAAACTAAAAACAATTACAAGGTTTGTAGTTTCTCGAGAGATTTCACCCATCCACCCCCCTTCTGGATCAACAACAAAATATGTTTGTTATTCATTCATGTTATGGTGGTTTTAAGTTTAGAAGTTAACAAGCTATGGGGGTCTTTATTTGTCCTTCGCTCCTTTCTCCATAAAATAAGAAGTTAGCTTTTAAATACGAAAAGGTTAAATTATATGTCTCTTTCTTAGGACAGTGCACCATTTTTATTTCCTTGTTTTAATAGCGATGATATCTGATTTTTTTAAGAGTGAGGTGGAGGTCTATGTTTTTATGGATTATTTTTGCAGTTATAGAGGACAACCATAATTCTATAATTTCCCTTTATCAAACAAAAGAATTTAAAGCCTAGTTTATCATTTTCCCCATTTTCCTGAGATTATTTATATAAAGTTAAAGGAAATGCAAAAAAAAATATGACCAAATGAGAATGGTTGTGTCTAAGACCCACCTTTGATTACTTTGAATACTTATGCACAAGGTCTGGATAATGATAAAGTAGGTCTTCAAATGCAGTAGCATCGAAATTAGGCAAATGCAGTAGAGTTTAACAAAACATCTTGTTTCTTCTTTAAAGAATCTCTGGAGCTAGCGTAAGATCTCACTTTTCAAAGTACAGACATGCAGAAATGTCTGAAATACTGCAGAGTTCACATCCCTGTGCTCAGGAGGGCACTCCGACTCCTACCAGAAGGACTCTGCACACACCCGTTGCTCCTTGTCACTCACCCCAGACACAGGCTGTCATTTCACAGCCATAAAACACCTTAAAACACAATTATCCCTTGCTCCCTTCTCCCCTCTTCCATTAGCAGCAGGACTTTGACGTTTTCTTCTGTCACAACACTGCATTTTCTAATGTTTTTAGGCAGAAAAAAGGAGCTCACATCAGGGCAGTAATTAATTACCCCATATTCCTTCAAGGAAATATTGCTTATAACCAACCGGCTGATTAGCAAAGTTGTGGCCATGAGGCAACTCAGCCTGGCATTTATAGAGCTCATATCACTAATTTGATTCATTTTCATTTTATTTGCTGCGAAATACAGATAGTTTTAATTTTGAGTTGTTACAAAAATCAAAAGTTACAGGTTTTCAAGTTCTAAGAATCTCATTCTGTAGAACTATACGCAAATTTTCCAGGCTTCTGAAAAATTTTCTTTTCCTACAACAGGTTCCATTTACCAAGTACAAATGTGTTTGATGACTATTTGTCTATTTAGTAAATTAATATATAACTTGAGTTGTGAAACTGTCTTAGTAGGAGATTACAAATTAGTGACATCCTGCAGCATGAAGAAAGTGGAAAAAAAGCTAATACTATTCAACGTTTGGACACAGAAAGAGAGAAATCCAATGCAGTTTTTGGCTTGAGCGATTGTTGAAAATATTTGTGTATCTCCCTCTTGCTTACAAACAGTGATTCTGCATCAGACACATGACAGTTTGAGTGCCTTATTTTATTAACAGTTGAGCCCGAGTTCAAATATGGGTCCTATAAACTAAACAAATCGTATGGCAAACTAGTGAGGTTTTTAACAGGGTGTGAAATGTTTCTGATCATCTGAAGCTTCTTAATATAATGACACTGCTCATGTCCGGACCCTGCAAAATTCTCTGCTAGAAAGACATAGTTTTATGTATTACATTAATAAATGCTCTGATTAACACCGATTGAATGCTCTGATTAAATGCTCATTTCATTTTTTTTTAAATAATTTTCTTATATGCAGAAATTTTACAAATTCTTTTTATTACAGAATTTATTTTCTTACCAGAACTCCTGTGCACATTCGGCCTTGAGAAATCACAGTTCCCCTTTAGTGGTTCAGTGATTTCCCTGTTTTCCTGTTTCTCATACCTATACTGCCTGTTTATGTGCAGTACTTCAGGTACAAATATTAAGGAACCATGAACTTTCAAATCACTAGTGTGATTTACCCTTTAGCAAGATCACTGCCTTCATATTCAGCCCATCCTTTTTAGTGTGATTCTCTTGTACCACAGTCCCTGATGTCAGCCATAGTAGAAAACACTTGCAAAAGTAGCCTAAAACAGTAGAACTGCCTCCTGTCATAATTAATTAAAAGGAGCTGTACCCAGACAGGGTACGAATGAGTACGAATGCAGCCAGGAGTCTTTTTCATTTTTCCAGTCTAAACACAGCACATCATGTGGCCTTCTTCAGTGGTTGAAAAGAAACCTAAAGGGCTTTCACAGCATCAGACATTTTATTACACCCTGCTTTCCTTCGTAGCTCTGTCAACACAGCTACATCAGGTTACCCTGGCTGCAAACCAACCTCTAGAGGCCGGGGGGACCACAAAGATCAGTCTTTTTGATATTAAGGTTTCCTTTGTTACAGAGACCAGAATGGTAGGTTGGTAACAAAGTGCACAGACTTTTTGTCTTAAGAGAAAGCCCAGTGAATATTTGGCTAACATGGCTGATGTATAGATCCATAACTAGATCAGACAAGAACAGTGAAAAATGCTGGTGGGTCAGAGTTCTCCGTCTTCCAAGGTGCTGGCCAATATTAAGTGCACCTCAGGCATGAAAGTGTACTGTTCCATCTAAGAAGCCATGAATCTCAAGAGGATGATTTATCATTTATTTTCAGGAAGCTGACACAGAAATATGATGTTCAGTATACTTCTTTGCTATAAAGATAGTGTCTATGCTCACACTAAAGGATTCAATTACACTCATACATTGCTTCCCTTACAACAAGTTCCATCAATAATTCCTCAAGTGGTTTGTTGTTGGTGTTCATGCTATCAGAATGGCTTTTCTTTTGCTTCTATAAATATACTAACATAATTACGCTCACAATCTGACAATTTTGGGAGGCATCAAGGCTTTCTGAGAGAATTATATTCTATACTTTCTGTCAAAAGAAAGAAATAAAGGTAAGCAAGATTAGCTAAGCAACTGTCCAGGTTAAAATCATTTTGCTTAGGTACACTGATTCAAATCCAAGCATCTCCAGCTGCAAAATTTCTGGATGACACTATACCTACATTAGAACTATTTAAATAATAAATTTGGGTATTGGTTGAGTAATGTGCTGATTCACAGCTACTTGCAGTACTCATTTCTCTTTGTATCTGGCCGGCAACATCTGCCTCTGAATAGCTTGGGTTATGAAGCTCTGTTTTGGATAAGCAACATGCAGCTATGAATTCAATCAGCTGTGGCACTGAGTGTTTATATGGCAGCTTCTCCCAGTTTGGGTTGCCTTGTATGACATGTTCTCCAGCAGCAGAGGAAGAAGACTTCAAGTGATACAGAAATACTCAAGCAGAATATGCTACTGAGCCAACAAGCCATCCTGGAACAAATATTACAGTATGCTTGCAGTTCTGTTTGCTAGGCAGAAAAATGTCTGTAGCATTCTAGGCGTGGTGGGGCAAAAGCTATTGGCTCATTTGAGTTTCTTATAGCACCAGCATTTCATGGAAGCTTGACTTAATATGCAGAAACATTCCAAAGTCACATTCTGAGCCACCAAGTCACTGTCTCATATGTATGGAAACAAGCCAAAGAGTGTTACTAAAACATTTTCCTGAAGGACTTCACAGGAATGCTATTTTGTTTTATAGGCTAGGAGAAATGAGGCTCTGAGTGATCAGCCCAAAGGTCACGCAGTGATTCAGTGTGGAATTACAAGTAAAATGGAGTGATTTGTCTCATTTTCTGACTTCAGGTGAAAATATTCTACTACGAGGAAGGAAAAAAAAAAAGCTTCAGGACTCCCACCAGCTGCTTATCTCTTTGCAGAATCTAAACATATTTCTTGATGTTATCTCAATTAGCAACTATTTAAACACTGTTGAGAAGATATTGAACTTAGCTGAAAAAAGCTGGGTTTCCATTTTCTAATCAGCTTTGTACACTGCAGCATCTTATTCTTGATCTTATTTATCTTCAGTATATTAAATCTTTTAGGAATTTACAGGCAAGGGACATGAAGACAAGTAATAATTGTCCTTCATGAACTCCTACATTCTAATTAGTTTCTAATTCTAAACAGTTTCATGTTCTACCATCGCAATGACCGAATGGTATCAAACAACTCGGTCATTGTGTGCTTTGACTTACATTAAAAATGTTCTTAGGTACCAAGTTCTTCAAGTACAGACTGTACTAATCTCTTTGGATTGTTAAAAATAAGGTCACAGAACGAAGAACATTGTTGTAACTGCTCTGAGACCAAGGCACAACAAGAAAACAGGTTCAAAAATTTACCCATCTTCAACAGAAGCAGCATTTGGTCCCTTATCATCAGCAAGCAATTTTCTTGTGCACTTAACCAAGTCATCCTTCATCCTCCCAGGACTAGAAATGGACACAGCATGAGTCCTAGCATGGCTGCCTCAGCAGGGGGACAAGGTGCCCCATCAGGGACAATCTCACACATATCCCACATGATTGGCACAGCCCATGGATAATCGCAGATAGCACAGGAAGGCAATATGCTCAAGTTCAGATTCTTCACAAAGTAAAGCACATGGCAACAGCAGTGATATTACCATCATTCCTTTCATAGGCCACGTTTACCAACTGTTGGCCAGACATACAAATGAACAGACTTCTCCCTGCTGCCATCAAAGGCAAAAGTTAATTTTGAGACTAACAGTCAACTTAACCATAATCCACAAGGCAGTTACAGCTACCACGTGTAGTTGGACAGAAACATTACTTGGCAACTGAAGTGACAGTGAGAGTTTAAGTCTTCCCAGTGTGATCCATTTGGCATATTTTATGTCATATCATGCTACATAAATATAGAGTAGGTTTCTGGTTTTTTACTGGCAAAGTTATCCTCTTGGTATTTTACTTAGAAGTAAGCATATGTAAGACTGAGTCTAAGTCCTTGACCTCAAAAAAAAAAAAAAGGCAAACTTTTTTTTTTCTCTCCTCAGTCTTGGATGTGTGACAACTGTCACAGAGATATGGACCAAATGCGATCTAAGGTGTCTTATAAGCAATAAATTCAAAGGGCTTCATATCGGAATGAAACTGAAGTTGTACAAAACTGCAAAAAAATTAAGGGATGGGGAAGCTGCCACTTGTCTAAATCTACTATAGGGAGGCAAGGGTCCTTCTGTACCACTTCCACTCTGAGCAGAAGTTAGTTACTATTCATACCAACTGAGACCAGTGCACATAAAGCCATTGGTATTTAGAAAAAACATTTGCATCTATCTCCTGTTTCTATTTTTATAGTTCAAGTGCCCAGAATGCACTTTCTTTCATCTTTTGACAAGCTTTCACCAGTTCCATTCACCTCATCCTCTCAAACATCCTTTAGGGTTTTTTTGTGGTTGATTTTTTTTTTTATGTGCTGTGATTGGATTTGCATCTCGAAGCTTTCTATTCAGTGTTATATATGGAACATGTCAAAGCTTTGATTTTCACTTACCACCAAATAGAGATAAAAGTAAACACACAAGCAGTAAACGAGCTCCTTTTTAGTGGAAGTACACTGCAGATGGAATGTAGAATTGATGAGTACACAGTATCAGCACTGAAAAATTCTATTTCATGTTTAGCACAACAAAACTGAAAAATATCTTTTATCTAACCAGTGTTCTCACTGACACCTGCAACATAATTGTATAGATATCTGTTGTTCCTGTTTTGCTTTGCATTCACATTCCTTCTACGCTTCACTCTTCCTACTGCTCTGCTTTTTGTTGTTTCGTTAGTTATTTTTTAAAAAATAACTATCAGTAACACAGAAATGATAATGCGTAAGTTCACCATTTCTTCTGTTTCCTTTCTCATCCCCTCCCAGCATTATTTTTCACTTCAACAGAACTAACTATGCAGTCTAGAATTAGAATCAAATCAAATAGTCCTCCCAATCCTGGTAGGACTCAAAGCACAGTCAAAATTAAATTAAACATCTCTACTATTTCAATTGCTTGATTACAGCACCGGTCTCTTTCCATTCCAATAACCACTACATGACAACGTGGAAGAAACACCCTGCACAGCAAACTCTAGCTTTCAAATAATAGTTGTTCCCTCATCCCACTCACTCCTGAAGATCATATCTTAAGTCAATGTGGTCTTCATATTTCTAAGCTTTTCATAAGTCTAGTTTAGAAATTGTCTTTTCACCAGTTTTCAGTTTCTGGAGGCAATGTGCGCCTCTCATTCAGACAGTGTTGCAGAGATCAACTCCTTCACTTGACACTTTCCAAAGATTCAGCTGGCTGATTATCAAACTACTGTTGATCTCTTTTCTACTTATCTCCTCACGCAGAAGCAGCTGTTTCCAATCCATCTTTCTTAAAACATCCATTTTTAAAGATGCAGTTAACTTGCATATAGCAAGAGTATTGACTATACAGACATGACAGAGTGTAACAGGCGTTTTCCTACAATTGCCTATTACTTTTTTTTTCCCCCTCTGAGTTATGAATATACAAGCAGCAGGTCTGGTTCAGTCACACCCAGAACTGAGATGTCCTTTTTTAATTTCAAGCAGGAAATACCTTTCACAGAAAATACAATTTTCAGGGTCCACCCATCAAAAAGGGTGTATTTATTAGGAAGATTTTTTTTTGGAGCACCACAAAGCGTGATGTATGCACCGAGAGGCCTGTTTAGAGGCAAAAGCCTCAGGAAAAACCAGCTTCTGCTAACGTATTACATACAGTGCACTTAGGAGAACACAAACATTGAAGAAGTCCATCACCCATCGTTAATATGCCTACTGAAAGCACAGCAGATCTTTACTACTAGATTGCAGCAATAATTTAAGATAAAGATCCAATTTCATTCCAGTTTAAGTATTTTGCATTCTCTAAAGTGATAATAAATGCTGACAAAGATATATGCACTATTGTTTTAATGCTTTGTTGGCTGCTTCTGTGTAACTGTATTTAAATATTCACAGGAGGTAAAGTTTGCTAAAAGGTTCCAATGAAAACTAGTTATAAAAACATGTCACAGAAGAGTTGCTTCCCAATAGATTACATTGATATCTACAAGTCAAACAAGTTCAAATGCTGTAGAGGATAGAATACTTCATACTTGGAATATTCATGAGTTCATTCACATAAATCCATCATCTTGATATTTACAAACAATCCTTGAAAATTAATTGGAAAAATTACTTGGGGTTTGTTTAAAAAAAAAAAAACAAACCCAACCACAAATATATACATATGTCAATTCAAGAGAAACACACCGACAGAATTTATAAACAGTAGAGTATTTCAAGTTTAGAACACTGAGTATGTGACTTATAGTGTATCCTTATAGATTAAGTTTTTTATTTATTTGTTTTAAAATTATGGGGTGGGGGGGTGTGGTTTTTTGTTCAGTTGATTTTGCTGAGTTTTGTTGTTGTTTTAGAGTAGTTTGGTTTTTTTTAATGTTACATGTAGAATTCATTCAGTTAAATCAACTGTAAGACTTTTTGATGAAAGACACAAGGGTCATATTCGATGCTTATCCCAGAATATAATTCCAATCTGCTGCTCCTCACCTTAACCCTTTTTTGTTATTTTACTCAACTGAGAGAGCAGCATACCAATATTCATAACATGAATTGCCCAGGTTCTCTACCTGCAGGCTTGCTTCTTCTACAGCCTTCTACCAGCCTTAATACAGTTGTGCAAACTTGGATAACAGTTAATATAGCACTCTAGCAGATATGGGTTTTTAACAAATCAAATTTAGCTTTGTCATATGCATAATATTCATAACAGAACACTATAGGAAATCAGAAGGGAGTGTGTGTGGAGGCGGTGGTGGAAATCAGTCATTTAGGTTTGTGCAATCAGTCAAACAAGCCCGCAGTACAAAAAATAGCAAAGATGCTGCCATTTCCACTGACAAGCAGATCTACACTTCCAGATTTATTTCATCTAAAGCCTATTCTAGAAAGTACTCAAAGCAAGCGGTTCAACCTTTCTGTAATGGTAATATTTTTCATTCACTCTGAACCTGGGAGACATAAATAGTCCTTGCATAAAGCTTACATTAGACAGGAGAACTCTCGCCATGGGATGGATATTATTCAGTAAGATTTTTCCTTTACATATCTCCATGTTGAGGCTCCAGGCAGTAAGTGTATAAACAACAGTTGCTATTTACATTCCACAGGGAGATGTCAAAACTGTTTTTGTTATTTATAGTATTTGTGAAATTAAGGCAATGAGTTCAGAGTGTATGTACAATTGCCTGTAGTAAATTGATTCTCTAGCATTTCCATTTTAAAAGGTGGCACCTGCTATCTTTCCTTTCTGCTCATTAGTTCTGTTTCAATTATAAGCACTGAAAACATTTTTACTCCTCAATTTGCACAAGACTTATGAGCATTGAGATAGAGTTCAATGTGTCCATTGATTAGAGTACTCTAC
Source organism: Tringa solitaria (assembly GCA_026413425.1). Taxonomy (NCBI): domain Eukaryota; kingdom Metazoa; phylum Chordata; class Aves; order Charadriiformes; family Scolopacidae; genus Tringa; species Tringa solitaria. Next base: position 70,743,098 of record JAOXJM010000033.1, read on the forward strand.
TTGATATGTACAACTCGCAGTCTAAAAGAATCACAGATGAAATATTGTGGCAGCTACTAATGAAACCTATTGGTGCTTCCATTATGTTGTAAGTACTGCAGCTAGTTTTGTACTTTTCAAGCCTGTAAAACACCCTGGGTTTGAGATTACTGTAAGACAATTTTAGGAAATAAATTCTATGAAAAGAGCCAAATAAAGATACAGCATGAATAGTAATAACACCAGTTTATGCATAAACCCAAAATTCCAATCCTAACATATCTGATTTTATAAGTGCTTCTAATGAGTAACAATTAGTGATTTTTTTTTTTTTGCTTTTTTCAATTTAAGATGACTAGAGAGCAAAAGGAAGATTTTTATTACATTTTCACAGCATTAGCAGAACTTAAATTGGCCTTTGTCACACTTTTATGCAAAGCCACAGGAAACAAATCATTTCCCGTGCAAGTACCAATCAGCATAACTACTTTATTTTACAGAAATTCATTATATGGGGAGAAGAGCATAATGGGTCCTTTTATTTTGTTTGGTAAATCAAACTCAGTCACATCTCCATAAAAATACCCCAGCTGAGAAGCCACTTCACTGACAAAATCAGCAGTTTCATTAACCTCAGCTGATCATTTAACCTTTAGGTTGCTAACAAGTCTGGCAAAAAGTGCCTAAATATTTGCTGCAGTGATCAATTCAGAATAATGCAAAATCAGAGATCTTATCTGAAAAAATCTAGAAAGCATTATGTATTTTAATTAATCTGGGGGGTTTTTTAAGACTTGAGAAATAATTCATAGAAATTTCTTTGATATTAAATATATTACCGAACACTACTACATGTTAAATATTTTCCTGTATCTAAATATGTCCAGTTATTGTATGTTAATGTTCTATGTGGTTCACAGAAAGTAAAAACAGTGTTCTTCCCCCTCAGAGAAATTTAAATGGATGTGAAATTCAACACAGAATCAGTAAAGCTAAGTGTGCAAATGTATATAAATAAATACCCACCCCTACATTGTTTTATAGTATCCACGTTTACTATGATCTTGAGACCTTTCCTCCGCCTTTAGCTCACACAAAATCCCTGGTGCTACCCACCAGTGCTTACCTGATGGTAACCACTATGGTATGTATGCCTGTGTAACTGCGCATACAATATCAATAGTTTTAATGGCTGCTCAAGGATGAATGTTATCAAAGTGCTCTTTTTGATCATATCTAAATGTGTCTCCTGGTGCCTCAGCTTCTTATACTCGTCCATTGAAATTTTCAAGTAGAAACATAATGAAGGTAGGGTTTTGCAGTGAATTGAGATACCAATGAACTCAGAATACCCATGGATTATTTTGTCAAATAGCCTATGTTCATAGATAACTATGAAAGAAAATATTAAATTTTATTCTTAATTACATTTTCGTATTGAGAATTAGATTTACTTCAATTACACAGAATCTCAATTTAATTAAATTAAATGGACTATTAAAGCACTGAATTATCAGGTAAAAAATAAATATAGAGTATGGATTTATACTTTCATAAAAAATGGATAGCATTGCAGTAGTTTCCCATGTTTGTCTTTAGAAGTGGCTTGTTAAGAATCAGCTATATCTCAAGGACAATTTACACTTGATAAAGCCAGTGCAACTGAAAAATTGCTACAGTTTCTGTTACTACAGTTATATCTGTTACCACTACACAGTTATCACACATTAGTCAGAACTTCAGCAGTGCAAATGCGTTGATGTGGGATTTCAATAATCAGTTTTATGAAATGTGGCGTTTTGTCAGCAGTTTTGTGGATCACGACAGACATCCAAGGCAGTATCAGGAGGAAGCTGTGATGGTGGAGCAATGGCTAGAATCTGTTACATGATGAAAGTGCTAACAATGACTGATCCTGTGAGAAAGTATTCTGAAAAGAGATGTTTTAGCCTGAAGTTACTTGGATTTTAACCCCCTAAAGAGAAGCTTACTTTCAGATTCTGAGGTCCAAAGTGTGATGAGACTAGAAAAACACAGAGATAGCAAAGACAAAAGAGGAATCAGCAAACCTAGCATCAAAAAACAATTACTACGCAAAATGAGGATGCACATATACCATAAATCAATCCTTGCCATGACCACAAAATACAAAGAAGCCCTCAGAAGTCAAAATTGTTGAAGTGTACAACCAATGGAAACTCTGGTTTCTTCCATGAATATTCTGAAGTCCATGACACTGATAAATACAGAGCTGTAGGAAACTATCTTACCATTTTATTAATGCTTTGTAATCTGATGTGTTAGAAAAAAATAGTCAAAATTCTAATCGACAGTTGAACCAAGTGTCATCACAACTAAAAGGACATCTGCATCTCTTGAAGTACAAGTGATTCAAGGAATATTTACTTCTTCCAGTTACTACTGAAGGTATAATATCCTGCTTCTACCAACCAACCTTATCTTGCTTGCATCTGTAGGTCGTAACTGCACCACCACCACTCATATGAAGGTTCTTGGCACAGTGCGTATAAACCTACAGCTCCACATTTACACCACATGGGCTTCCTCAAGTTTCCAGCACTCTCAGCTAATGCCATTTTTGTCACCCACCAGACTACTGAGACTGAACTAGCCACCAGTTAAAACAACAAATTTAGGGGGAGTGTTCCCTGATACAGCTCCAAACAGCAAAACTAATTCTAATGTATATTAAGAGAACAGTAGTGCCAGTATCCACCCAACCCTCAGCTACGTAGCAAAGCAAAAAAAAAAAAAAAAGGCAAAAAAGCATGAAACAGTATTTGAATATTTATTCTACAAAAGAGCAGCAATGGCTGGCTGAGTAGCTGCTGGATGTTAAACAAGGTATTGTGGCAGACAGCCAACATACTCCCTCCCCTTTCTTTTTCATCTACAGCAGAGATAAAGGAAAATCTGGGTATTTAGTGTAGTTTAGAACAGAATTTGGAGCTGAAAAGACAATGCTTCTGGCAAGGGGGATGGGAGGTTCTCTGGCATAGCCACAAGTATAAAACCTACAACATATTTTTGTGTTCAAACATTAATTAAAACTTTCAGTTAATAAATATCTTGTACTTGAATTTAAGAATAAAGGATCTGTTAAGTTCACTTTTAAAACCCAGTCTATAGGCACTGCAGATTATTTTAGTAAACTATTCCCTCTAATAATTTTCAGAGCATGTACTCAATTGCAAATTGCTCATGCTTCGTATATCATCGTAATTTCAGATTTCTAATGACATCTGACTATAGTATAAATTGCAGAGTCACAAATTTGTGTTTATTACAAGGCTAGAAAATATTTAACTTTGATCTGCAAGTATTTTCGTGTGCTGTTTACTGTATAGGCATTTTGTATTCAGACGGTTTACACGTATACTGATACAGTGTTTCTAATTAAGGAAACTATCAGCAACTTCTGCAAAAAGTTTAGCTACTTAGATTTAGTGAGACCTGCAGCTAACTTTAATAATGATGTTTTACCGGTACTTTCTAAAAATATGACTTAGACTAGATGAGAAATACTGGACCAGAAATAAAATTGGGACAAATAGATTAAATCAGTATTGGAGTTTATAGTTTCATACTGAAAGTGTCTGAGCTGTGTTGTAAAATTTCTATCTACTGTTGTTTCCTCAGAATGTTTCTGTAGGGTGACCATTTTCGCCCCACACACCCTTCCTATCTTACCCTCCCCCCCGTTTCTGTTTTCTAATCTGTGCTTCTCTTGGTCTTTAAAATGTTGCTTGCAAGAACTTTATTACTATGTTACTATACAAAAAACAGCACTCTGTTACAATGATTAATTTGACCAGTTTTATAAACTGGGGGGAGGGCAGGATTTAAAAAAAAAAAAAATGACAACAAGAAAGTGTCCAAAAATATTCCATCAACAGCAGTCCTGTCCTTGCCAGCATAAGGTTCTTCATTTTTTCCCTAGAAGAAGGTTGTGCTAAACTCTAACTTGTTAAGCACTCATGAAATTAGATTTATAGAAGAAAATGGGATTACCTGCACCAAGACAAATGAGGGCCAATTCCAAACCCACCATTTTTTAACATACCAAGAAGCTTTAGGGTGGAGTTTGACAGATTGGCTCACTATACACTGTGCTGGCAATTCTGTATGTAGCTGTTTCTATTACAATTACAGTTCACAAATACTCAGACAGCACATTTACCTGTGCAGTATCGCGGTTATTTCATAAGACACAGCATCTAGCAGAAAAATCTTCAAAACTATTACAAAAAATACAAAAATATTAAATACAAGACTGTTTATGGCTCTCATGTACGAAGCAGTGGGAAACGGAAATCATATGCCATCGTTATTGTTCTCTAAATCTGCAGCTTAACTCCTGGAACAGCTGAGTTGTGCTGCTAAAATTAGTGTTTTACAACAAGAGGCTGCTAAATAAGAGACAGAATGTGACAGGTCATTTAGATGAGGCTGCTATAGAAATAAACCGTCCAGAAATCCAGATTATTCAGTCTTGTTTTCAGCACATTTAGATTCAATGTGAGTTTGAAGGAAGAACAAAACCCTTTCTACTTCAGATATTTTGGACATTGCTGTGGACCGCACCAATATTTAGCTTCAAAGCAGTCCAGCACTCCAGACCTCCAACTATTTTACTGTCCAAAAATCCATTAACATTGCTTGCATCTCGTTAGCAATATATTATGGAAAACAAGCACTGTATCTCAGCCAACATGTTACTGCTAACAAAGTAAAGGGCACATGAAGATGCAGGCCCTATTCTACAGGGCAGACATTCATACAGAGGTTACAGAAGCCAATGGAGAGATTTCCACTTAAAATTACTTCTGTCGTTAATACAGAACCTCTGGTCAGCAACATCAGCTCTATGTTATTTTCCCAGCTACAGAGATACTATACTAGGTACAACAACGATCACACGAATGTCTTTCAAAAGAGGTCTCTAAATTTACTTTTATACTCTAGGTTTTTATTAGATCAACCTAAAACTACAGTCCTTTGTCAAACAAGTCAACTGCAGCAATCATACAATATACAGATCAGGAGAATGTCAAACATACACATTAGCGTGGCATAAAACTGATTTATGCTGCTTGAAAACAGTATTCTAGCTCTTGAGTGAAATAAGGATGGGAGAATTATGAATTTTCTATCATGTCTTCCAAACAAAAGACTTTTTTGTTACCTTCATCCCTTCAAATAAAAATAAAAGCCTATTACAAAAGAGCACAGATATATTAATTTTTTACTTTTTTTTTTGTAAACAGAAATTAACTTTTACATCAGCCATCAAATAAGCAGCAGAGAATGCCATTTGTACAAGTGAAGCAAGATGTTCTCTCAACTGATTCCTGTCCCTCGCTCCTCACCCCAGACCTTCAAAGCATAACAGCAAAAAGAAATATGATATACTAAGTATATGCAACTCCTATCAGTTGCATTCAGGATTTATGTTTGACAAACAAGCAAGTTAGTGCTCTTTCTTCTGAAATGAGTATCTGTAGAGTGCAAAACACGTCTATTTAAACAGGCAGTGAGACTATTCTCACAAGGAAGATCAATTAAGTTACACAAAATGAACAGGAATAACTTTAAGTCATCTGTAACATGGGATATCTATGAGCTTAAGAAATTAAGCCAGCTTTTACTTTATCAAATCCAAGAAGACACCTTATAGTTCCACGAAAGACCACGATATCCAGACCCAGGTACATGTTGAATAATATTCACTATAAAATGGTTCTCTCTTAGATTTGCTGTGCTTTCAAGCAAGCAGAGTGAAAAAAAAAGCCCAACCACAGAGCTAGTAGCAGGGCATGAGGGGGACCAAAAAATAGAGTTTTTGTTGCTGACATACCACTATAGAGTTTTTATTTTCTTCCTTTTGACTCATTTTGTAGGCTTTCCGGGACTCTAACATAGCATATCAACTCTGATTCTGTGTTGTCCTTGAACATACATAGTTCAGTACACAGAGAGAACACTGAAAGAAGCAATTTAGGTTCTTCCTCCCGCACAGTTTCTTGGGATGAATG
>JAOXJM010000033.1:70749232-70762226 GCA_026413425.1 Tringa solitaria
AAAATGGTTGGTTTTGAACAGTAGAGATGCTGAATGCATACATTGCCTTTTCAAGAACTTATTCCTTTCTACAACATTAGTGGATGAACATCTCTATCCACCCCAAAACTGTGTTTTCCCCTTTCTTGAACTTGCCACACACAATTTACTGCTAAAATTGAACCCCAGAACGTAGCATATGCAAATTTCAGATTTGTGGAACTGTTCATGCATAAATTTAACCTTTATAACAACTGGAAGCCTTCCTTCTCCTTTGTTTTTTCTAAGATTTCCAAGTCATTGTTTTCCTGAAACAATGCATGAGTCTGAAGGACAGCCAACATCCCCCAGAGTTCTTGCTTTGGTAGAATTGCTTTTAGCTTAAGTTTACTGATATGTACTACTGTATAGAAGCTTTTGCTGGCCTATTATCTCTAGGTAAAAATGTGGCAGCAGAGATCTGTAACTGGGCTCTTTTACATGAAGCAGCCAAAGTGATCCCTCATTAGAGAAGCAAATAGTTATCTCCTAGCAACTAGATAGCATTCACTTTTCACAGCTAATTTTAAGGAAATTGTCCTTGAATGTCTATTCCTGCTTGGGGAAAACAAAAAGGAAAATGGGGACTGAACAAGCTTTGTACAGCAAAATAAGTGAAAGGCGTAGGGAAGTCTCAATGGCTGAGTCTAATCTCCTTTGTCATTACCAGCTTTTGTTTTGCCAGCTAATACCTTATGACTAATGTATCAGAACAAGTTTTAATGATAATTGTAACTTTGTTTAAATTCACTTCCTTTTTGATCTGAAGTTATATTAAAACCCCAGATGTGATTTGGATATGTTTTACCACCCAAGTCAAATCCTACATTCACAAGAAGAAAACACCTCTATGCTGAAGTACAGCAACATTTTAAGATCCTGGACCAGAACATAGTTGTTTCTCAGTTGCCAGACAGCCCAGGGTATGGCACAGATCTGTTAACAGCAGTAAGAGGATTTAAACAGCCTGACAGAGGACAGACGTTTTTAGCCTGCAGGAGATTACTCAGTAGCAGCAGCTATGGTAGAAAAATAGAAAGAGGGCACACTCAAAGCGGGTAGAAATGCTTGAATACTGAATTTGGGTTTCTCTACCAGCTAGTACCCGTAAGACTGAGTGAAAGGAGTTTCAGGAAGTGTATGAAGAGGAGCAGCACACTGGAACCTCCCGCCCGCCCCCAAAACCTCAGAGCATCACCTAGCCACATGGACAGAAAAACACTTCCTTCGGCTACCCTGCCATACCAAGTGTCATCCATACAAACAGTTGAGCCATGTTTCTGAGAAATAAGCTGAAAGAGAGAACTTCAAGGCACGAAACACATAACTGCAAGGAAAATAAAAGCCTCCCAAACCCCCAGAGTCTCAGTTCAGCAGAAAACACCCTTCTTCTACCAGGTGAACAGCTGCTGCACACTTCCGTGCAATTTAAAAGCACAGCTAGTAACTAAATGCAATTTGGCAGAGGCATCCACTGAGGTTCCCACCAGTTTGCACATGCTGAGGCACTCAAACTGTTTATGTTCCATTAGATGGCTTTTAAGCTGGTTTTGGCATTCACGCAGAGTTAGAGTCACAGCAACCCTGTTCTGGACAGCACGGACAGCATGTGAAAGGTCAGTAGCTGGTTTTCAGCATGAATGGCAGTGGGGCTGGTACCCTGGAACAGTACATTCATAACAGAAAGGCTCTCTAGAAGCTCAGAGGAGGGCAAGAGTGCCAGATAAACAATATATGTTTGTACGTCATTATTTGGTCCCCTCAGGTTTGATCCCAAACAACTGACAACCACAAAAACCAGATTTGTTGAAATAAATGTGTGTCTTAGCAGACCCTTGAATTCAACCACTGCTACAGAAAGGTCTTTTAGCCTGAAAGATTCACACAGATGACAGTATGTAATTATAGGTACAGATATCAAGACAAGCTGGTCCTCATCCTCTCTTCTACCTTCACATAGCCTGAATGTGCAAAAGCTATCCCACAAAAAAAAAATAAAATTTCTTGTTCTTTATTGAAAAATTGATCCTACTTAGAAAAGAGAAAAGTTCCTCTGTTTATGTCACTTAACTCCATATCGACGAACTGCCTATGGATGTGTTGAGTCAAGACAACTTAATGGCCAATTACTGGTTTGACATGCAATAGTACCTACAGTGCATGACAGAGGTTGTTAATGAGTTGCCTCCATGAAAAAAAGGATTCATGAACCAGATGTTCAGGAAACACTACTTGTACTATAAGGTCTTAAGGATTTTTAAAGCTGCCTTCTTTACGTAACCCCTAGCTGCTTGCTTTTTAAGAGTTACAAGGATTCACCTCTGTTTTACAACTTACAAAAGAATTTCCCTTGTTTCCCTTACTAATTATTTTGTGATGCCACAGATTGCATCAATCAGAGCAAAGACAATAGTACAGGAACATTTAATGAATAGTCATTGGGTTAATCACTAGTCAATAAGTGTGAACGTTATGACAAACGTCTATGCTTCAGATATGTCCTTCTTTTCTAAAATGATTCAGATTTCCTGACCAACTAACCTCTCGGGACATGGGGGAGGATCTCAGCAGGTTGGGGGAAAAGGAGGATTGGGGGACAGAGGACTTCTTGGAGATGATCCAGAGCTGCAACTAGAGGTGAAGCCAATTATCGTTCAATATCAAACAGCAGCTAATTTTTTAGTAACTAATTAAAGAGAAGACTTTATTGTTGTGTATCTCATTTAGAGAAGTATTTCTTCACATCTTCCTCATAAGGCTACTACATAATGACAAGAAATATTACAAGAAAAAGAAATCAAAATAACAATAGAAAAATAAAGATGAAGAAAAACAAGGTTTAAGTTAAAATATAAACCAACTTTGAATGTATGAAAATTAAATGGCTTCAAAATTTTAAAACGTATATTTCAAAATTCACTGCAAAATATGTTTTCTTTCTGAATGAGACAGTAGAAGGAGCATAATGAAAGAGGAGCAGATAAATAGCCCAATAACTAGCTGTATTTACTAATATGTGCTTGAAAACATGCAGGTTATTGGAGAAGATCAATAACAAGGATGGACTGAGCATTAGTGCTAGATACAATATATGGATATCGAATCCATACATGCACTTCTTTGTTTAATGATAGCATTTTGTGTTTTCTGAAGCTGAATTTTTGATGTTAAAGCACTGATAAAAATACATAAATCACCCATCTGAAAGAAGCACAGTACTATCAGCCCCAGCTTTCATTGCTAAGACAACTGTCAGCTTTATGAGATTCTCCTTTACTCCTCTCTCTACTCCTAAAAAAGCAGAAGCCTTAGAATTAATTATGTTAGTTCTGACATAAGTTAATTATGGCAATTAATGTGAGGATACATTTGACCGTGAAGTCACTGTAGCCTCCAATCTCTGATAGAAACTAGCATCTGTTCCAATAACCTGCTGTAAATTACATCCTTAGAAAAAGCAGCAGGTTAGCATCTTCATCATAAATAGCCTTTTTTTAATCACTAGTGGTATATTTCCATATAGATGCGCATATGTATAGACATAAATATATACATAGATAAATATGTATATATACACACATTTGCATATACACACATGCATATTTATGTATCCTGACCAAGGACAAAACGTCCTTTCACTTGTAAAGAATGCAAAAACTTGGAAGCCTCTAACTTATTAGGTTTAGTTCTACTGCAAGCCCTGCATTCAAGAATGACCCGTGCTATGAATCAATAGCAGCAATGCTTTGTGCACCCTCTCAGAGAGTCAATGCAAGCTCACTAGCACGTGGCAGCAGAGAACCTGGCTCCTTATTTCCACAACAGGCAACAAAATCAGGCAAATCCTGTAATGTAACACTCTCCTACATGTTATTTTGCAATATTGATAGCTCCTATCTGAAATGCTGGTTTAATGCACTCAGTAAGATGTTTACTTTCCAATAAAAAAATTAGAATACAGATATTTAGCAAGAATCTAAGCCAGAGTGCCTAAAAAATATTTATTCTTTATTCTCTGTTTCCCGAAGAAAGCAGTTTGCATTAGCAATCTACTGCTGGATGCCAAGCAGATGTTTTAACCTGCATGCAGTGCCATACATGGAAGACTTCTGTTTTGTTTAAACAAAAACTTCTCTATAACATGTGTTTTATGCTTCACATGCACACTGTTCATTCACTGCACATATGAGACCTCCACTGGTCCCATAGGAAGCATCTTCAATAACTGTTTCCTATAAATTAAGTTATATTTCACTGATGGCATAAGATTCCTTCTCTGAGAAGGAAGTGAAATCACTGGCCAAATTGAATAACAGTGGGTTAAAGCCAGGAATATAGCTAAGAAAATGAAGCCACTGGAACAAAACAGACCTGGTTTCATTATAACCTTTGTATTTATACCACTGCACAAAGAAGGTTTAGAGAAGATAGCACCATAACAGCAGAATTCCCTTCTATATGCAATGTGTAGTGCTATGCACAACTGCAGGCAGAGTTGAGGTTATACTGACAGCTAGAACTAAGATTTCCCTCACTGTAGATCACTTGAGTCTAAGACAGCAATATTACTTTAAAATACTTGGTTTATATTGTGTATGCATTGTGTAATGTAGGCATATATATATAAATGCTTATTAAAGCTTATACTGATACTTTTATGAGAGCATTTTGGGCTTAGTCTTTCTTTGATGACCCTGATATGAAGGTATTTCATGATTACAGCATCTGGAACCTTACCTTTGTTCACAACTTTAATTTACCTATTTACCAGTGAAACAAATTTTGGAACAGTTTGGTAGTATTTTTCAAGTACCTTCTTAAAAAATCTGCTGGGAAGTTTCTTCCTGGAAGTGAATGGTTTATTTGCTCAAGTGGGCAATGAAACAGGTAGCTGTAGGACAAAAGAGTTTAGCCCTGTTGGCAAAAAGATGCTGTTTCAATGACTTCAAAAAAAAAAAAAAAAAGAAAACTACTGCTATAACATGACCTTATCCATAAAATAAGGAAGTAGAATAGGTGTGCCTTTTTTCCATTAAAATGTAAACTAACACTGCATAGTAATTATGTTTGAGGCTTGCAATGAGATAGTTGGGTTTTAAATAAGATTGTAAGATTAAGAATAAATTTTACAATACTGTTAATAGAACAGCAAATGAATAGTTGCAAATCAACTACAGAAGCCACTCCCCACCCTCCAATGAAGCCAAAATTAACTACAACAGGGAGGAGCCTGTGAGAAGGGAGCCTTGATTATCCAAGCACACACTGGCCATCTGATCTTGGACGCTGGCAATAAGTAGGGTAATCATTTGGATAATTATAGTATTGGTTGCCCAGCGCTCCCATATGTTCCATTAAACAAACCTTTGGCATTATAAATAGGCTGTAGGCAGATCTATCAGAGCTGAAATGGAGATACCTGAACTCCTAAAAGGAGTGGCAAAGCTTAATGAAAAAGAGTTAACGGCAACACGGGATACCAAAGAGCAGCTAAACCAGGCAGGTCCTTGATGACTTAGCCTCAGAACAACACAAGGTGATTTCAAACTAATGCAGACAATTCAGGAAAGTGGCATCTTTGCAAATTCAGTATCAGACCTAACTTTTTTTTTTAAAGATCAGGTGGTATAACACTTAAGAAATAAAACAAGGTTCCCTGTTATGAAGCCTTTCAGAGGAAGTGGAGGTTTAAGAGAATTTAGAGTCATGACCTTTATCTCAAATATTGAGTTAGTTAATTGAGTATCTCAGATAAAGTCTTTAAGTAAAATTCTCACCGAAATAAGCTGCACATGTTATCTTCACTCAACTGTATTTAGCACTGGTGGTAAATGTTAATTTAACTGAGCAGAGAAGAAATTACTTCAGTAAAAGTATGTGCAGATCTCACTGCTTTTTTTCTCTTTATGGAAGTACCATTTAGACATTTTGGTAAACAGACTGGTTCTGTTTTACCACAAACCAGGACATAGACCTAGGGATTTAGTTTAAAATTCAGCAACCTTTTTTTTTCCTAACTACCATCTTATAGTATGACAGTGGTATATTTGTGGCCCTTAGGTATCCAGACCACAAAAAGTATATCTGGTTTTGCAACGTTATACATACTTTACTTAAATATTTTGTGCCTGGATTAAAACATTCATCTCTCCCTTCCCTCCACTTCTGAAAACAGTCAATGAATTCAAATAGTAGAACCTCTGTAATTTAGTCAGTCTCTAAACTCTGGATCAGTATTGCCTCGTTTCCATGGACAACACAGCCTCTTTAGCCTCCAAATAATTTCACTAGGTTTGGGCACACAGCGGTTCTTCTCTGGACCTCGTATGAGTAGAAGTTTATTCTGGAGTATGGTTTTCATGTTAAATTCTTCAGAATATTTTTGCAGAGTAGCCTTTCGCTATACCACTCCACTCTCCTCAAGAAACTATTCTTACAATAGATTAAGCTTATTTGCAATTCTGTTAAAAAAAAAACCACAAGCCAAAACCAAACAACCCAAAAATTCCAGAAGTGATTAAATAAATTACTGAATTGGTGCCTACATAGATATTTTGATACCATTGCCAATAAGTGTAATGTATGCCTACATGAAGTGCTCTCTTGTAGATAACCACAAAGCAGCCTTCAAATGGGCCAGGATTTTTATTTAGAGAAGTGCAGATCTTACCAAAATAAAAAGCATAATCCATGTGATTTGGCTGAATGGATTCACAATTTTTATAAAATTGAAATACATACAACACATGCTTTGTGTTAGTTAGATGTAGGTAGGGACTATACAAGTAATAACTCTTAACAGACCAATTTGAAAGTTCACACATTGAAGACACTTATAGGCATCACTTTCACACGCTTACACAGCTTGTCATGGCAACCTGAAATATTTTGACATCTTTATCTCATGGTGCTCAAATTGCTTTGTCATCAGATGAGGTACAGCTGCAAATTCAGAGGGGTCTACCACTGTAACAGCCATTATGGATTCCAGCCATACGCTCATATGCCAAATTGGTAGTCAAACACTCCCTACTGGCTAGATATGACAGTTACTACTTGATCCAAATGATTGTTAATTGTCATGTCACAGCACATTGATCATGGAAAACTTGGTAGAGCACTCTAACTTTTCATTGTTTTTGGCAAAAAGCACTGTCACTCCAATTTGTTACTATCCAAGTGTGTTATCAGGTGTCATTTTTATTTTCTTCCAAACAACTGATGATACTGGGCACCAACGCTAGCAGCATGCCCTGCTGCAAGGGCCAGCCAGCAGCTGCTGCCATCCCAGCATTCTGTGACACAGAGGATTTCCAGAAGTTAAACCTTCTTGCAAACATTTGTTTTCTTTAAGATTTCAATGAAGACCTGCTAAAGACCTTAATGTGAAGGCCCCATATCATCACTGTGACAAAGCAAACAAGAAGCTATCTATTTTTATGAATCAATTGAATGCTTGCTTGAAATTTTCTTCCTGTGCCTAGCTGGTGGAGTATATCAGGTAAGTAGCCAAAAAGAATTATTCCTTAAGACTCCCTTGTTATCTTTCCGTTACAGGTAGGTTTACCCTGGTGCACTAGATTTTGTCACTTCTATGTGATTCTTCTGGGTTTACTGGTGAGTACCAGAGAATTTAGCAGCTTTGCATCAAATCATCATTGTGGAAAGAACAGTTAAATAGGTCTAATACTGTGATTTTTTGAAAATATAACAGTTCATGAACAGCTCTGAAAAGTGACTAGCCATTCTCCAAGTTTTACCTCTTAGAACATGACACAGCTCACAAGGGTTTTAAGTTCAATTTTAAGTGAATTATCAGACCAACCATTCTGCGTTCTAATACATCTCTTGATGCCTTCCTCATTCCTACCACTTGGCAATAAGTGATTAAGTATTTTATTATTTCAAAAACAAGTACTCCGCACATCAGAAATCTGCAGTCTTGCACCAAGTATAAAAATAACCTTCCTTAGAAAGACACTATTTAGATTAGTATTTCAAACTGAGTTCCTAGTGTTTCGTTATTAGTATTTCAGATAAGGGTCTCTAAAAAGCATGAAGTCAGAAGGCCAGGAGTCAAGTACCGCTGCTGGCTAGATTCAGAAAACACGCTCTAAATATAGCACTTAGACTTCATTTAGTGCCTCCTGTCATGTCAACAGCCCTTTATGTTTCAAAGTACTATTCTATGGAAGAAAGATAGACAAATAATCACTACCTTTTTTTTTTATAGCTCCCGTTATTATTTCACACAAAATCCAACCATTTTTTCTTGCAAGATCACACATTTAGTTAAAATTTGCTAAATTCCCTCTAAAGAGAATTTATCCTTACACAAACATTAAATAAGAATCCACTTCATTTTGTCACAACATTCCTGAATGAGTGGCAAGTGCCTTCAGCTCTTTAGGTTTAGGGCTATTTTATCTTGATCACTAAGGTACCATTTGTGCTTCCTTGTCCTATTTTCTCCATGCCTCCCTCTCTTCTCCTTTCTATTGGCATCTTTTCTAGGAAAGCCCTTTCACACAGAGCCATGGCAGTCCTGTGGCAAAGAAAATGAGAGTAAAGCCTCCTGACTTGAGTGAGAACAAAGCTGTTCATAGCCTTCAATATGCCATAGCATCAGTTGTCTTCTGCTAATGATTTTCTTTCCAATCCAAGGCTTAAAAATAAACGGCAGCTTTTCAACAGCTCACAGAATCACAGAGCGATATGGGATTGGAAGGGACACCTGGAGATCATCTAGTCCAACCCCCCTGCCAAAGCAGGTCCACCTACAGCAGGTTGCACAGGAGTAACTGGAGTAATAAGACGGTGTTAAGGACCATCTGCACTGGTTTTATAGCAAGTCAAGGTAACAGGAAAACACCCATGGTAACAGAAAAATGGAGTGGTTGTCCATGAGTGAAGGCACTTTCTCTTGAGTAGCAAAATAAAATCTGTTTTGATGTTTATGTCAGCTTTTCAGAGACATGTGCAATTCCATGAAGATAAAAAAAAAAGGCTTCTAATGGAATGACTGCTCATATTTAAGGCTATGTAAATATAATCTTAAATAAATAACCTCTACCTCCCACACACACTCTATACCCCAAAACAACAGGAAGAAATCTCACCCAAAGAGGTAAAATTTAGACCCCATTGACTGCTGTAATTCCCATATGACTTCACCTCGTTTGTCCTTTTTTTTTTAAAGACACCAAATAAAACCAGAAGTGGGCAAGAAGCATCAGAGAAAGCCAACAGTATTTTTCAATACCTTAGCTTAAATAAAAAGGCAGTTTGTTACATTAAACAATATAAACAATTTTTTTTCTCCAATATTTTGATACATCTCAATGTCTCAGGGAAGAGGCAAAATGATTGTGCTGTTCGTATAACAGCTACCTGAAAAAAATCTCACAACAGAGAAGAAATACCTCCATCAGTAGCAGAGAGCAACCACTTTAGATCACCTGGGATTTCATAGAAATAATTCCAGCAGACAAGAACTGAAAGTTAGGAGAGGGACTCACCTTTTGTGTGTTACAATGAGATCTTGCAGATAAGCGAGGTCATGCCTTCCTTTTATTATGGACATTTTCATAAAAAGACTAACAGGTAGAACTGTGCAGTTTCCATGTGTTAAGGCACTTTAATATAAGGATATCTCCCCTAAGAATTAAGACGTAAATATAGAAGTAACATAAAATAGCACACAATGATTCAGAGTGACACAGAGAAGTCAGTCTCAGAGAAATGAAGGAACTAAAACAACTGAGAAAACCCAAACCTCCTTCGCTAGAAGTAAAAATTGGCATTTTCTTCACTATCAAGCACTGACACAAGTGCAGAAAAGTCAAAAGCAGCAACCGAGGCTTAATAGGGAGCTTTGGCTTGCTTGAAGACCAGTAGCTGATAGCTTACCAAACACAGCCGGTACACAGCAGATGCTCTTATAGAAGCTTGCGTGTTTTAGTTTTGAACCTTATGTTCCCCTGCACACGCCAAAGCTCTACCTTTAGGCAGGTTCAAACACTCTTAAAATACTAGAAGCTTCAAACACCCAATTAGTCTTTCACAGCTACCTACAGAAGTCTAATACCTCTATCTTAACCAGTTCTTTAATCCTTAGAAGTCCAAAGGCAGCTGTAAGGCACTGTCAGATACTCTGAGGATGACTGGAAGAAAAGCTCTATCTATCACTGCAGCTGCTTTGGGCAGGAGTCTAAAGCAGACGTGCTTCTGGCAACGGTGATGTAAAGAAGTTTTTGGATACTTGCAACCTTACTTGTGCTGGAGAGTCCTGCATAAACAGGCATCACTCATCTGCATAATCACCACAACCCCAGTATTTCAGCTCGATCACACAGGCAGCATTTTCTAAGAAAGACTCCGCTGTGGCACCTGCACGGCTCAATTACCCGAGTACAGTACAGACAGCAGCGTCAGGAGCTCTGCTTTTGCTTCAGAGGGGCTGAGCACCACAGGGCTGGCTGGAGAAGGGAGCACACAGACATATATTACTGAAAAATAAATAAATCTCAAATACAAAACCCAGGGTTATGTTCAGGGATATGTCTACAGCACAGATTTAGATTAAGGAGGATAGGTTACGCAGCTGTCCCTCTAGTCACTTAACATAAAGAGATCTTCTCCGTAGATCAGAAGTACTTTAACTCACTTTGCAGAAGCTTGCATTTCATAGTTGGAGGAACTGTTGACAGACAACAAAGCTAGTCCTTGAACTTCCTTCCTTGTGCTTCCCTTCTCCTCTACCCTAAATTGGGGTTTAAATCACAAGATTTTTAGACACACCCCTCATAAAAAAAGTCAGGCTACTTTCAACTGTTACTTCACCTCACCTAATAAATCAGCTTCCTGCTTTGCTCTCCAACACTCTCCAGGACCCCTTGTCCCCTAAGCAGCTTTTAAATAACACACCAATTCACCCTTTCCCCTGCATTTGGAGCTGGTGAGATTAATTAGAAGGAGGTTAATTAGAATCAGACGCTTAAATTTCCACTTTGGGCCGGTTTCTGCCATCACAGGAATGTAAGTAAGCACGAAGTCATGCTTGGAAAGAAAATTTTGTCTCTTCAATAACTCCTCTAATGTTTTCATCTAGCTATATGTAAACTATAGAAAACAGCTTGAAAGAAAAGGCCATGGTGGCTTTTGGCCACAAGCCAGCAACACACCCCTCTAGCAAAGGCAGATGGCAGCCTCCTGGGCTGCTGGGCATTGCTAGCAGGTCAAAGTGGGGTTCCTTCCTCTCTACTCAGCCCTGGTGAAACACATCTGGAGTGCTGGGTCCAGTGGTGGGCTCCCTGGCATAAGAATTAATCGGACATACTGGAGAAAATCCAAAGGACCACAAAATGATTAAGGGACTGGAGCACCTCTCATATGAGATCCAAGCTGAGAGAGCTTGGACTGTTCAGCCTGGAGGAGAGAAGGCTCAAAAGGATGTCATCAATGTCTACTGGAACAGGCTGCCCAGGAAACTGGTGGAATTGCCATCCCTGGAGATATTTAAAAGATGGGTAAACGTGGTGCTGAGGGACATGGTTTAGGGGTGGTTTTGGCAGTGTTAGGTTGATGATTGGACTCGATCTTAAGGGTCCTTTCCAAATTAGACATTTCTGTGATTACATATAAAAATATGATGGGGAAAGGTAGGTGGAGTCAGATCCTTTTCAGTTGTGCCCAGTGACAGAACAAGAGTCAATGGGCACAAACAGAAATACAGGAAAATCTCTTTAAATGTAATATAACACTTTTCTTGTCAGGGTGGTCAAATACCAGCACAGGTTGCCCAGAGAGGTTGTGGAGTCTCTATCCTGTCAGATGTTTGAAATCTAACTTGACACGATCCTGACCTACTCTAGCTGATCATGCTTTGAGCAGAACAGCTGGATTAGAAGATCTCCAAAGGTCCTGGCCCACCTCATTTGTTCTGTGATAACTGCAATGTGGTATGGTAATTTTGAAAAAACTCCTTCTGCAAAAATATAATAAATGTGAAGTATTCCAAATATAACAAATCTCCATAGCTGCCAGAAAAAAAAAAAATGTTTCTGCATAAAGAGAACTGCTCTTTCAAGTATTTTTGTACCTTTTAAGATTGAGAAGTCAAACAAGCATGATTTTAAGGGAAATGACAAGAAAATGCCTATTTTTAAGCTTGTAAGAGAATATTAAATTAGCAGTCATATAATGAAACAAAGCTGTTCAGCTAATAATCTTCTCTCCTGAGTCTTGCAAACCAAGTTCACTCTTTCATGAAATTCAACTCTGCAAGGATTATTCGGTGTGAAAATGCATTTGAACTTGAAATTCAAATATTCCCAAATATTCCCCTGAAGGGTTTGCTTAAGGCATTTCTGCGGTTGGGTTCCGTTATCTCTTCTGTATTGTAACCCAATTCTACTAATTGCAGAGAATGTAAAATAGCAGCCAGTTGCATGTTTAACCAGAGAAGCAGGAAAGGCTAAGAAATGAACACATCCAACATTACAACTAGATTATTCTGGTTATCACTTGATGATGATGTCCATTTCAAAAAAAAAAAAAAAAAAAAGAGAGGTAGAACCACCTTGGGAAGGTCTGTCTTTTAGGAAACTGTAAATAATGCAGCCTGTACTGCTAGCACTGTAAAATAATAGCACCTGAAAAAATTAGTTTACTTGAGGAGAGAAGTTTTCATATTATCCCGATAGCTAAGTAGTCCAGCCTAGTTAAATTTTTTCATTGAAGGTCCAGTACCTGAATATTTGAAAGTAGAATCTAAAATAAGAGGAAAAAGATATATCACAGAATACTCATGATTGGAAGGCACCTTTGAGATACAGTCCAACCACAAAAGAAACCAAAAAAACAACACACAACCAAATACAAAAACACACCACATCCACCCACAGAGAGACAAAAACCAATAATCTTGGGCACTAGAGCATGCCCTGAAGTGCCACGTCTACACGTTTCTTAAATA
>JAOXJM010000033.1:70814840-70832621 GCA_026413425.1 Tringa solitaria
CCACAAACAGACACAAACCAACAATCTCGGGCACTAGAGCATGCCCTGAAGTGCCTTGTCTACATATTTCTTAAATACCTCCAGGGATGGCGACTCCACCCCCTTCCTTATTTACCTTTATGAAGTATTATCCATATACCACCAAAGAAAGGGCCATGAAAGTAATCTTGTTAAGTTCCTTCAGACAAGAAATATAAACTGTATTTAGCTAAAGTCTAACATTAAATGTATAGCAAAGTATAGTAAGTTGTTATTTTTCAAACAAAAAAAAATATTGTCCCTTTTTCTGGAAAGCAAATTATTTGTTTGTAAAAATAGAAAGGGAATCTCTTCGCTTGTGCCCCTAAGAATGCTGCTTTTCTTCAGATTAGTTCAATGGTCCAGATAATAAATGAATAAAATCACTACCATTCATGATATTTTTAAGTAGGGAATATATTACAACTCATAAATTATATTTTCAGACAGCAGATATAGTGCTGTGGATTTCTGCCTAGAATACTATTACCATTTGAAAATACTTTCTATTAGATTCTAGAAGGGGGTTTGATTGTCCAAGTGAAAGATGCAATGTCTTTTCTACAAAGGAATGTCCTACAAATCTATTTTTTAAATCTTTGTGCACCTGAATTCTTTTGAAAAAGTCAGCAGGAATTTGAGATTCACAACAGGTGCAATGAAATTCAAGCCATGGTTGCTATTTGTATACTACACACACGCACCTGTGAAAGGTGCTATAGAACATTCTGCTGATTTTGGGATGGCTACACTACTTTCAAAAATGCAGCATATCTCTTCCACAAAACCTTGGCCAAAACAAAAAGGGTGAAAATTAATTACTCGGCACGTACCTACTAAAAAAATCCGCAGCCCATTTGAAAATGTGCTTATGGCACTTACATCACTTCATTTTGTTAATGTTTCAGTCAGAGACTTTGAGATCACTCCATTTTTCCAGATATTTAATGTCTTGAGGAACAATTGGATTATTCTCAATGTCACAGGTTTATTTCACCCATATACCTTATTTACTCATATTAAGCTGGTAACATAAATTAGACTACAGCATAATTTATGACTGCCTTAGGCATATCATCTTGAAAGGCATTCAGTCTCCACCTGTAAACATCAAGGGACTGACAATTCATCTCTTTCCTGGTAACTTTACACCAACAGCTAATCACATCCCTTTTATAAATTTGTGTGCCTGGTGGGGATATGTTTGCGTTCATGCCCTGAGCACATACCATGCCCTTCTCCACTTTACTGAAGCCCTTTAATATGCACTAGTCCTTTATCTGCACAGGAGGTTACTCTGCATTCTATCAAGTCAAGTCTCATTTTTCTGTTTGTTTGTTAAATTCAACAGGCCAAGCTCATTCAGACTTTCACTAGGAAGTACTTCTCAAGCTGTTCCTGTTTCAAGATACTTGAGCTAGTGCAGGAGTTAGAAACAGGGTTGTTGTGTTATTTAAGACCACAAAAACAGTCACAGCAGATTGGACAAATAATGGATTACTGTTGGAGGATGACTGGGGATTCCGTGTAAAGACTGGACAAGTATTTAGCAATATTTTCTTCAATTTGCATTCCTGGAGAAGTGATGCTGATTATATATGTCCTCTCTTTTATTCAGTTACTGTTCATGAGAGGATCTTTACGCTTAAAGGTTTTAAGAACCTTTGCTGAAGGACCTCATGAAAAGTCTTTCAGGTGGGCACATCAGAGACC
The DNA here is from genome assembly GCA_026413425.1 of Tringa solitaria. Lineage (NCBI taxonomy): Eukaryota > Metazoa > Chordata > Aves > Charadriiformes > Scolopacidae > Tringa > Tringa solitaria. The sequence goes on from JAOXJM010000033.1 coordinate 70,816,572, forward strand.
TTTGAGAGTTGCCTCCAGGTGCCTTACCCAGCACTGTCCCTCACCAGACAAACAGACCTTGAACAACAACCTTCCTCACGTTGTGGTTCTCCTCTGAATCTCTCTTCCAGCACCCTTCTGCAGATGTGGGCCTTGGAACAGCACGTGGTGACGTCCGCCCTACACTGACATGAGATTGTCTAACCTATGCACGGAGCTGATTGGGCTTGGGAAGCATTTCAAGTACAGTTAATTTCTCTTGAAATACATAGAAGGTGAAAATTGTGTGATAAATTACAATGGCATAAAAGATGAATTTGCACATGGTTAGAAATACTTATGCAGGCTACTAATGATACTGCTCTCATCCAACAGTATGGCTATTACAGAGCTGTGCAAAAACTTTCATACAATATTCCAGCACAATTATTTGGACAAGGGTGCATTACAATGCATAAATGATCTTTTTACATGTGAATAAAGAGTTAGAGCTGGCTGGATTGTTTGGTTCCAACGTGGCTAAAATATAATTATTTCACTCGCAGAAAGATTCCTATTGTGTTCCCCATAACTATGTGATACATTTTCAATGCTCTACGTGGCATCTGCATGCAGAGCACTCCTAAACAGTAATTGTTGGTATAATTCTCACACATAGCCTGTATATGTATCACAAGCATGGGTGGATTTACTTGCTGAAGCAGAGCATTTGCTTTTCTTGCTGGAAACTGAAGGAAAGAGAAAGGAAATCTGTGTTCGCTGTATTACAGGCTGCAAGTGGCTCAGTGTGAAGACAGAAAGAACATTTTTGGTGACATTGCTACACCTGAGACCACGCTGTCTGTTCAGCAGAGCTGCTTTTACAACATAGAAGGGAAGGATCTCCAAGTCAGAACCAGCTGAAGATACATGGGCACTAAACTGCTGGGGGAGATTGCTGCAGCAGAGCCAGAGGTGCCCTCCGATGCCTCCCCTGGAGCCTGGGTCGCTCTTGTCCCTGGCACAGCCACCAAGCAGGAGGTGGGTGCAAAACCAAGCCCTCTGCCTCTTCAACACAACATCGGCCAAGGAAAGATTCAATCAAAAGATCCTCAATATGATTAATTTCTATGGCAGTTACTAGAAACTAAGGTGGCCTTGCCCGTTATTGTTGAGACCTTCGAATTCTGACACCTATTGTCTTTGTTGTTGAGCTCTCGGCTACAAAATGCCCATTATCACACACACACACACCCTGCTGCAATAATTAGACCCACACGCTGCCCTGGGTCTATGTGTTGGTTGAACTTCTGCTGCCATTAATGAGGGTTTGAAGTAAAGAAAGCCACTAGACAGCAACAAGGTCAATGAGCACAAATCTGGTACCTGTCTCTCTGATCACGACACAGGGAAATTTTCCCACCCGTTTCTGTGAATATTTCTTCTGTTGCAATCATGTCACAATACAGGGCTCATAGTTTCAAGTCTTGAAAATGACTATGACTCAAAAAATCTCAGCCAAATTTTCATCATTTTACTGAAATTAATGAGATTGTTCTGATGAGTGCTTATAAAATCAGATGCAAACCAACAGAGAGTAATTCTATAGTAACATACGTTTTAAAGCACTGTTGTCATAAAGAAGTTTAAAAAACAAAAAATAAGAAAAAAAAGAAAGATTATACAGGCTTATAAATACTGTATACACATATGGATCTATATGCACATATATACACTTTTTATATCTATATATACTTTTTAATGTTTATACCAATTAGAAAAGGGTTAGACAATTATACTTAGAGGTGAGCAGAATTCCAACAGAAAGATGGTGTTGGTTCAGCTAATGTACTACACTGTATCAGCAAACTGGCCAGCAAAAATATGTTTTTTAGGGGCGTTTTTCAGAAAAACACTGAACAGCCACAAAGCTAACGTAGAAGAGGCAAGGTAAAAAAGCAATGGAAAATAAAACCAAACAGAATCAAAGATCTTGTATTATCCTTATTATGTTCAGTTCTCTTTATCCATGTCAGCTGTAAGCTATTGAAGGAAAGTCTTTTTCTGTGTGTTTGGAAAACAGCACACAATCTTCCCTTCTAATTGTGCAGATAAAGCAGATGTCTTATGCAGATCTTGCCATTTTTAGAGAAGATAGGAAACAAAAGTCTTTTCCAGAAGCAAATTTTAAATTTCCTAAAAATGCAATGCAATGTATTAGCTTTAATGTCAATTTCTGTGCTAAAGAAGCCTCAGTGGTGGAGGCGAAAAGCAAGCAAGGCAGCCAATGACTTATAGAATCATCTCTTTACCATAACCTCATTCACAGCGGAGGCAAGACCTACTTGATGGACACTACAGATGGGTCTGCTTCTTCCATGCTACTTCTACAGGCGGCCATAAATATATCCCACAGATGAAAGAACTGGAGGAAGACCCAGAACTGATACATTTTGGGCTTATAAGAAAAATTTTTAGCAGAGCCTGTTGCAATAGGACAAGGGGTAATTGTTTTAAATTAAAAGAGGGAAGATTTAGACTAGACATAAGGAAGAAAATTTTTACAATGAGAGTGATAAAACACTGGCACAGGGAAACATTCGAGGTCAGGTTGGATAGGGCTTGAGCAACCTTGTCTAGTTGAAGATGCCCCTGCTCATTGCAGGGGGGTTGGAACTAGGTGACATTTAATGGTCCCTTCCAACCCAAACTATTCCATAATTCTGTGATGCTCTATTACACAGTATTTTGCCACCAACTATTTTTCTTCACTGATATTTTGCTGGAGTATTAATTATTGGGCCTAGTTAGTACGAGTCTTTCAAAATGACTGTTCAGAAAAGTTTCGAGACCAATGCCTATTATAAAACTGCAGCTTTCCTGAATTCATTATGTTCTAAATCACACCTAAAATCAGGTTTTCTGTACTGCTTTCCAGGAGTCAATAGGTAACTATATAATCTTCCATAGATCCTTTTCTTTCACATGACTTAAAAGGTCCACAACTATTTTCTTTCTGAGGCTGATAATAAGAGCAGATGTCTGGAAAATAACGCTTTTCTTAATTTACCCCATGACCAAGGACAGAAATGCATTCTCTACCAGCCTATGTGGATATTTACTCACACAATAAATCTAATCATAGCATATTCAGAGCAAAAAGTGTAACAGAGTGTCAAGTGAAAGCATGTTCCTCCCTTGACACTGGGTTCCTTGAAACACAAATAAAATTACTTGGAGCTCATAATAGGCATTTAAATTAAAAAAAAAAAAAAAAAAAGTTAGCTTCTATAGATTTATTCCTTCACACAGCCTTGCCAAAATTGTTGGCATTTGGTCAGAAACATCTATTTAGTCATGATCCAGGGTACTGCTCCCAAGAGCACTGAGACAGCTTCACTGACGTCTCTGCATTTTGCTTTGCTCTGTGCCCTGAACCACTTTAAATACTACAGGCCATCAGTTCTCATACTGCACAATGTAAAAATGGGAAAATGGGCCCACCTTCTAACCTCTCAGGTCACAGCCAATGTACATTGGCTGAGCTGACATTTACATTTTCAAGTCATCAGCGTGCCCCTATCACTGGACAAATAGCCTGGTAAGAGAGATGTTTTAACACTGGGAGGGGAAGCGCAGAATTCTGAGCGGAAGGCTATTTCTCTGGGCCCTGTCCTTCCCCTAGAAACTCTTTTTCTACACCCAGTGACCAGCAACAAGCAGACCCACACCCTACGAAAAAAATACGCATGTGCCTATGGTCTTGAAGAAGTGAACAAAAGAATTCAGGATCTCACAGGTTAGAAAGAAAAAACAAGGCTGTAATGTATGCAAACCACATCCCTCAATGCATATTTTTAGGTGTATACTGATTGACTTGTCTCAGTGTTTAAAATTAAGTTGCCTTTAGGCAGTCAGGTCTCTTTCAAGAGCTACTGATGATGATATTATTAACCTTTGGTATTGAAATTCTGTTAGTAGCACCTGATTTATCCTGGTAAACAGCACTGCCATCTCATTCTTAGCCTTGGCCTGTGAAAATTTACAGCTTTGGGATTTTCACTCATTTGTTTTTTCAAAAGAAGGTACCAATAAAAGCAAACTACCCATCAAACTGATCCTGAAACAGACTGTATATGAGGGATGCATTACAATTTTGCCTCCCTTTAAAATTCATGGTTTTTTAAAGGTATATTGAAAAAAAAAAAAAAAAAGAAAAAGCTATTTTAATTGGCCCTAGATTAAAATAGAATAAATTAAGCAGACAGGTAATTATTCTTCTTCCTGTCTCTTCTTCTGAAAGGTTCACAGATGTTATTTTTTAAATAAAAAACAGGGATTGTGCCTATCATTAGACTTAATTGTGATATGACTTGTACTGATAAAAGGATTAGTTTTATTGAAGTGTAGTAACAATCAAAAAGACATCCTATTAATCCCAGTACAACTTTTGGATATAGGAACCTCTCAGGTCCCTGTGAGATGAACAGCTAAATCCCATGTATTCTGGCTGAGGCAGTTCAGAAAGTCAATATGCAGGATTTTTTTCCACATAGGAGTATAGCATTTACTTCTCTTCTTTCACATCACATTTTTGTAAGTACATCTGAGCAGATGTTTAGGACACAAACCTTATTAATACTAAAATAAGGAGATGCCTGGTTCTTGGAAGGTGTGGCCCTCTTTACTTGTAGTTGACATAGCATTTTACAGGAACACGTTTGACTTTTTTACAAGTTTCCAACTGTAGTAAACTATTCCTGCTGACAGCAGAAGGAATTGCTGTGTGCAGAATAAAATTGATTGTTTTAAAAGTTTAACTCTGTTTTCTTGTTTAATGCTTTGTGTTCTAAGGTCACATTTAAACCCGTTTCAGATAAATTCTTTCACAAAGAACAATTATTTCTACGTTAGTGGGGTAAAAATACACATAAGTGAACAACAAATCATTGCAAAGTAAGAGAAATCAGGCTTTTATCTGAAGTGAAAATAGGTATTTAACTTCCTCATGTAGTAAATATTCTTTTCATAGCTAAACTTTCATTTTATTTTTTTAGTTTACAAAATCAGAAGAAAAAAAAACATTTAGGCAATTTTAAACCTCTTTATGTCAACGACATATCTAACAATAATAATAAAAGAAGTAAGATACAAAGCCACCATCATAACCTTCTGCAGGAAGTAGGCAATTTGTGTGAAATGTGTCCCAACCATCTGCCCTTATGCCATGATTCTTGGGCCAAATTCTGGAATAACGTGAATAGCAGCAGCTCATGGCCTACAGTGCACTCTGGAAAGCATTTTATGCAAAAGGGGCACCTACCACTGTGCCTCCCCACTTCTGCTTTGTGAGTGGTGATCCAATGTAAGATGCTCCAGCTACCAGCTGTCCCTCCCCAGCTCTCCAACAGAGCTTACTACCTCTGCACTACTGCTCATTCAGCTGCATTATCCTGGTTTAAAAATGTTCCTGCCCCCTACAACTAAACTTTGTTGCACTTTATCATTGCTAGAACATTAAAGCACACTCAATCTGTGCAACTTGCTGGCAGGTCAGCTAAGGGGTGAGAGAAAAGCACAGAACTATATTGAACTGACTTGGGTAAGACAGTGGAAGGCACCTTCATTCAGCTCATGTTGTGCTACGGGCTTCTTCCAGTAGACCTGCATCTTGTCATCCTCTCCTGGTCCCTCCCTCTTCATGCTACTGGTTTTATCTAGGGGGAGTCACATGAAGATGCAGGAAGCATTTACATACCTATGGTACAGACTATTTTGGCATTGTGATGAATCATTAAAAAAATCCATGATTTAAAATGTAAATGAGTCATCTTATGCACATAACCAAAGATGTCATCATAGAGGCATCGAAATTGCAATTTAAGTAGACTTCTGTTTTAAAGAAAAATCACAGCATCATGATAAGACAAATATCAGTCTATTAGTTTTAAAAGCAGACTTAAGCTATCTTCTCCACAGAGGGAAACAATATCAATACCTATAATTGCTAGTCTCTGCTATTATCTTTAGCTCTTTATTAAAGGGTGAGGTAGCAAAAGAGTTATTTGGCATTATGAGAAACAGAAAAGTACACCTGTTCAACAGAAGAAGACAGGTTTTCCCTAAAATAATACCCAGTGAAACCTAAGTGAAATGGGTTCCAACCATAGACTTAGGGGAAATTTGCAGTGCCTAGGGGTGCAAGTTTTGATCCTATACTTAGATAAAAAACTATAAAACACATCACATACCAATTCAGTGGTAACATTCCATTGCAACAGTAAGACAGTATCTCTCTTAAGACCATCCAGCTCATACTGACAGTAGCAACACCAGCGGCTTTCATAGGTCCTCAAATTTTTCTGCTTCCATCACCTCCTATGCAAGTCCATGTCTGCAGACAAGTTCTTCCTACAAATTTTCTGAGTAGTCATTTGAATTTTCTAGTACCTAGAGAAAGAAATTTCACTTCTTTTTTTTTTTTTCCACATGCATTTAAATGTTGCACGTGCCACACACATTGTTTACTGAACGGTAGTATTAACACAAAACAGTCAGTTATCCAACTTTTTTTAAAAAATTAGACAACTTAGTGCTGCTTCTGTGAATGATGAAGACATGTCAGCGAGGCATCAGTATATGAGCAATAGCGCAGTGGCCATGCAGCCCTTTGGATTCAGTTTGCCACCAGCTCAGCACGTGATCACTGCGCTCTCATTTGTTACCGCACCGCACAGCCTTCTCCTCAACGACTTGACATCTTCACATTCCACTTTGGCTATTCTAAAACCGTGTTGGCAAGCTCTGGATGCCTATTACAAAATAATAGCATCGTAGCCTGATGCAGCAGCTTACGCCCAAAACTCAAATGAATTTTACTCAATATAATCTATAATTCTCGACATACCAGGTGCTAGGCTTCAGCGCAGCTTTCCTAGGCGCTCCCTCTTTGCTCTGCTCATCGTGCTACAGTTTGCTGCCTACTAGATGCATTCATTCATTGATCACGGCTTACAAAAGTCCAAGTTCAATAGGACAGACAGCACCTTGGCAGAAGGTGCCTTCTGTTTTATGCCTGTCAGCAGCAGGATGGAAATTTTATCATGAGACACAGGGACATCTACTCACACACCCATAATTTTATTAAGCAATAGCGCAAGTGGTCTCGGTAGACTGGGTAGATGGCATATTTACATGTACAGTGAATATTATCTACCTCATCTAAATTAATACTGAACAAAATAGGGAGCTTAACTAGGTTGAGGTCTCTTCTGGGCAAATAGATCATTTTCCAATCACATACTCACTTGCACCTCATAATGAGTTGTTGGGGGAGAACCGAAGGAAGGGATGAGATCAATTCTAAAAATAGTATCTCACTCCCCTGCAAACAAGATATACTTACAGAAATGAGAATGTCAATGCCAGTATTGGGGAAACAGCTCACACTAACTAACTTGTTAGTCTCTGAAGAATTATATTCTTCTGCCAACTTTTTCAGGAAAATCTAATAAAACATTGATGAAATGGAATTACAATTTCCCCTGCATGAAGATTAAGTGGGAACATGAGTCTACACGATAGACAGTTTTTGCATTCATCTCATGTCTGCTCAACTGCAGAAGTCCTTGGGAAACAGCATGTAGAATATTTCTAAACTGAAGCATATCTGAAATAGTAGATGTCAGCGTGAGTCCTACGGGAAGTGACAGTCAATACCAGCTTGTTGCTAGCTATTTTTGCCACCGCCTATAAAGTTTGACACAGCTAGGCAGACTTGACGTAGGACTGAAAAGAAGAAATTAAAGGGGAGGTAATTATTATCAATATTTACATAACAGGTACTGGAGCTGTAGGCATAATCATGTACAAGCCTGCATGCTGGTATCTGTCCGAGAGGAAAACTGAATTTCTGACAAAGAGTATAAGGTTAGAACTAAGGGTAGATGCCTTAGGTACTCCACAAACTGGAATAACTCAGCTGAGTGATTTCTACAGAGTATTTGCCATCTGTTGGTGATGACTCAAGTGAAACAAAAGCACAGATGGATCTTAGTCCCAATTTTTGTCTTTTTCTTTTTTTTTTTGCCTGAACTCTTCTAAACTTCACAGAGGACTAGGATTTTGTGTTGTTTTGGAGGAGTGTATTTTTATAGTGAGTGGCTCCTGGTTTGTACTTATTCACAGCTAATTTTCAAACTACTGAAAGTAATAAATGATGCCGCGAGTTTCAGTTTAAAGGCTAAGTAGTGTTCTTGGAAAAAACTTCCAGTCTCTTTGTAATGCATTCTGAAATGCTCTCTGCCGTTTATTGGAGCATAGATCATTCAGCTTCGTTCCTCACACATATATTACCCAGAGAATGGGATTTACAACAGCCAGCCTGCTCAGCAGGGAGACTCCTGAATTAGCCAAGACAAATTACCACCAAAAAAAAAAAAAAATAAAAGATGCAGACTGAAATCTTACGTGTCTACTGAAACATTACAGCCTTGACAGGAGACTCTCTACTAGATTGAGATTCACATTCTTAAATGTTCTGCTGGACTATGATGACCAAGCAATCACTTCGAGTACAGAAAATTGGCTCAATCTTTCCTTCAAAACAGAAGCAACCCCTCCAAGTTGTGCTACAATTGCCTTTTATTGTTAAAAATATATGTGGTTTAAGCAAATAGTAAAAAAATATCTTTCCCATTAAGGGGGAGGCACTGGCATTTTTACCATGTTTGACCACTTATCAAGTGAAAGCCATTGGGGGTCTACTATTATGTGCTGAACTTGTGCTTGCAAGGAATTCATCATTTGAGCACCCTCATTGGATCTCAGTCCTCAGGAGAATTCAGCGTATCTGGTAGATGAATATCAATGCCCCTAAGCAGGATAAATCTTAAGATACTCCTCTCAGTCCAGATGGGAAATATGCGAGCAAATGCACTAGTGATGTGCCTAAGAAGCATTACCAGGGAAAATTGAGGCATCTGCAGATGCTCAGTGCCTGGTGGGTGAAGCGGGGTCCTTGCAGATTGCTTTCCCGGGCTGAGCCTCTCTTGCACTGTAGGCACCTTCCTTGTAGCAGCTCCTAAAGGCGGTAATGAATGTTCCTGGAAAACACGGGAGTTGGAGCTCTCGTGATGAGCCTGCTAATGGCTTGACTGCTTCCAAAGCTACTTACAGCCAAACCACATTCATGCCCGAGCAGCAAGTGCAATCAGGAAAGACAGAGAGTGGAGAAGGGGCTACCCAGCCCTGACCCCCTCCCAGCACACAGCACAGAGGCTGGATGTGCGACAGCTTGGCACCTTTCCGAGTTCAGATTTAACACTCTTTCCAATAAAAGCCATTAAATTGAACACAAGGTAAAATCCAGATTCTGAGGCTCAATTCAATTGGCTCTCTACCTCTTTATTATAGGTAACTCCTGAAATTTTAGATTGCCTTTCAACTTTTGTCATCTCCGCTGATCTATGTGCAGAAACATACTGGCTTATAAAGCAGAAAAGGCTCTATTGATTTTTTACTTTTAGTTTTGATTGTTTTATGTATGTTTGCCATTCATTAGATGCAACTCGTAAGTTTAGCAAACTTAAGAAAACATGAAACCTTCTTCTAATGTACTTGTCTTCAACTAGTTAAGGGGCAGGGCCATTTATGGAGTAGTTCATGCATGTGGACTAGCTTTAACTAGAAAGAATATAATTTAGTATTACTGAGTAATTTCACTTGGAAAGAATGCTACCTGTAATTTCAGTGGCTTATAGCATTTTTTCTCAGCTATGGGTCCCTACACACCACAATATATCAACTATCAATGTACCAATCAATCAGACAATTTTGCTATTTTAAAATAAATTGATTTTCTGTAAAGGTTTTCCTGAATTCAAACCTATACTGATTTTAAAGAGCTGTTGTGCCACATCCCTGCTGAACTGGGGCAATTGCATTGCTTGTATTCAATATGAAGTTAGCAATTTTTTCTCCTATCTTGAATCCAACTCAAAATACCTTATGAACAATTTTGAGTAGACAACGACCCACATAACTAAGAAGTAGTTGATCAACATTGATCTTGAAGAGCAAAAATAGCAAAAATACCGGCGTGGATCTGGTTCAACAATATGCTCTTTCCACCCTGATACGGATGATAAAGCCGAAAATACTAGGCAGAATCCATAGTGCTGTAACAATACATTTTCACTCAGGATCATGGTATAAAGAACAATGCATTTAGAAAGCACAAATTCAAATTAATTGTGTTTTCAGTTTATGTGCTTTCATTAAATCTACCCAATTACCTTCTTACACACTGGAAAGGAAGTGATTTTTCAGTACTGGCGGCCTCCGTTTACTAACATAATTTGTCTGTGCAAGAGTTGTAGGAGCAGGAAGGTGGAACCTATAAATTCCAGACCACGCTGCCCAGGTGAACTGAAGAGGACTGATAAAACAGAGAAATATGGCTAAAGAGCCAGATCTTTATGCCCGAGCCCCGCTACTGCTTGTGGCACCGATTTTTAGACGTGTCACTGATGTACTTCTGCTGATGTAACTGCACTGATTTACTAAAGTACTGCTAATTTAAAATTGCAGAAAGATACTCTGTCCTCATATAGTACTTTTCAAGCAGTGCAAATGCACAAGAGTTAAATCACACAATCCTCCTTAAAGTGTTATCTAGCGGTATAAGAAGGGTGGTACAGACAGAACACTGTTTTTTTTCTTAAAGTCGTTGAACACCACAAGCTTTCTTTGACTTATTCAGTACCCTCAGCAAATCTGGCCTTGTGTGATTAGCTGCAGTAACACTAACCAAGAAGAAAGCCTCACATTTTGTCTCTCACTGCTGTGGCTTCACCAACAGGCATGCCTTCCTGAGACAAGGACCAAATCCCAGCGCTCGTGGACAGCAACCTCGCAACATTTTGCTTCACAAAGAAGGGTTTTGTTGTGAAACAAAGAGTTAACACATAATATCTTAGAATTAGCAAAGGATCTGGTGGCTTAGTAGATAAATGTCAACCTTCATTCTTGGACTGTTAATTCTGGCTTTACAATGGCATTATATATGGCTGCAGCCAAAAGTACAACAGGACTTTAAATGTACGGAGTATTTCATTCAAGATAAAGACAATGGTATAACTTCTGTCATGTTCTCCACATTTCTTTTGATTGAAGAGAGAAGAAAATGAGAGTATTTTCCCAATGGAGAGGCCCCCAAACTTCCATGTCTATGGAGTTTTCTCACTATGAAGTGAGAAAAGAGTCTATTCGTAACCCAGTGCAGTTTTTTTGGTGCATCTGAATCCTTATTTTTGTCCTTTGGAATGACGGAACCTTGGAGGATGAAGAAACAACTATGCTGGATATGAATTTACAAAGTTTACATAAAACAGCACAAGGTGAAATGATTTCACAGGAAAAGTTTCTTGTGACATTTCTGCCATAATACCTTACAAATAGTCCTGCTCATGGTCTAATCAGGAACCTGGGAAGGCAATATCAATCTCCAAAAGGTTAAGGGACATACTGAGAAAGCGTGACTGGTACTCCCAAATATGTCTTCACATTAGATGATTTATCTTTGAAAGGTTCTAGCATAAGCTATACATTGTCTCTAAGTCTTGCATTCAGACCTACGGACACAACTTAACAGTAGCATCACACACTGACCTCTTCCATTTCAGGAAAAAAGAAACGTGTTGCCCACTTTTATGTAAATCTCTTACATCTGTTTTTTAAAGCACAGAATACTGTGGCAGAGGGAAACACAATATTTTTCCCAAAAGCCATGGAGAACAGGAAGATAAAGTGGTTTTTTCCCCTTTAACCAAGCCTTCAGATTCTGATGTATTTTCCATTTAAGGAGTGTTGAGCTTAGCAAAGCTGTAGCGTACAATGTCAAAAAGCTCAGCCACAGTTTAGTGCTGTTTCTTGGTAATGATAGTACAGGAAAGATTTCTAAAGTGTATACTGAGAGCACTGCCGGGATCTTGACCTTTTCTCTATGTCTGCTGAACAACTATATCTTATGCATAGAATTCTCTCCAGCCTCCTGGACTATGCCTAGTCCTTATACAGATTGGGAGACAGAGAGGAAATCCCACAATAGGAACACAGAGAAAAGGAATTTGCATGTATATTACTTTAAAAGCATTTCAGCTTGACCTTTCATGAAGAATGGTTTAAAGGCTGAATCCTCTGACTGTGAATGCAAAGGTCTTTATTGAGTATTGCTGATAGGGTCCTAGAAAACCATGACGTTTTCTTGGGGGGACGTAGATAGAGAAGGGTAGCAGAGAGCAGTTTTTGCATTAAAAAGACAAATCCCTTAGTATCCACACTAAGATGTCCATGTCCCCAGCAGAGACATGAATTAATGAAGTAGACTCTCATAAGAATATGTGGAATGTTATTGAGTACTATACTTTTCATTATGGAATGACTAACTTAAAACAGAAATATAACCACCTACCTAGTCTCATCAAAAGTCCTCCTACACCACACAAAGCACATGAATTTCTCTGGCTCCTTCTTTTAAAAAAAAAATTACATGATTTTTCTGGGTATTAGTTCTCCTGTTAATTTAAATAGTGGAGTGGTTTACATGTTTAAGACCACAAAACTACTGAATCAACTTCTTCTTTAAACTCTTCTGATTTCCTTGTTTGAATTTCTTTATCAAACATTTCATAAACTACATAAATCGCATTGGAGGACTATTACCACAAAACCTCTTGTGTGATCAGTTTCATGCGGATGTTAAGTAGTTTTATATCACCAGGAAATGTCAAATTGTAAACAGACTATAAATATTTTCTCATGAACTGAATAACGAAATCCAGCTAGTGTTTACAAGATGATTCAGAAATACTGTAGTGTTTAACTTTTTTTTTGCAAATTAAAAGTGATAATTTCAAGACATTTAAACACCCTATTAAAAATAATATTGTGGGATTGTAATGAAAAGAAAATTCTCATTGAACCAGCATCTTCAAGCAATTAAGAAATGGTTCCCAGGATGTTTTTAATTCCATCATGCTAATAATATCGCTGTTATCATACGTTCCATTACAAACCAACTTTCCCCCAGAAAAGTATTGGTTTTTTACAGACTACAGGGAATACTATCTCTCGCTATCTAAGACCATACACAAATTGTAGTTACTAAACAAACATAAGAGAAGTGGTCGCAACACATGTTAAAGGAATCGTATGTCAAACGACTGGACAAATGTGAAGGACACAATCTGTAACGGCCTATTCAGCATCAATGAAAATCACAAGTCGACAGCAGTCCAGCAAACACAAAGGCCTCTCTACCCTTCTTTGCAAACCAAACTCGGACAATTTCAAAAATTAAATAAAAACGTATCAACACAAGTTTTGAATACATTAAATGCAAAGTTTGCAAGTTAATTTGTCGTATTTTAGACCCAGATACAAATTACAAAGCCCTATAAGATACATGATACTCACACAGCCAGATAGTTTCATGTATGTCAAAATGTAGGTATAAAAAAATCACATATAGTTTAGGTAACAGAAAGTATTTCCCACCACTAAACCCAAGACTACGGTGCAACTACAACAGAATCACTTAGTCTGTGTTTTCAGTGCTACTTCTTTAAAACAAAAGCCCCACAGGCTTGTGAATTAAAAAGTCAGAGGGAAGTTCATGTATGCATCTAAGACAGAAGATGAGACAGATCAAAGGAAAACCAGAACAGCTCAAAATCTCTGGAAGAGTAGTCTCTTTTTTCAGTACTGATCCGTTTCATCAGGAATTCGTGCATGGACTAGTAAGGGGAAGCACACCTACCCTCATTAGCAGGTGTTGCACACAGGATACTTGTCCAGTTTTTCACAAAATGACCTTTCAAAACATATATTCATCATACCTCATTATATTTATCATTCAGAATTCATTACAATCGGTGCAGTAAGTAACATGCAGATTTCAAATTTATATTTAGCACCTGATCTGAGATGTGTAAAAGCTTTATATACTGCATAATGTATATTTTCAGTATCATTATTGCGTATTATCATCAGAGCCAGCACATTTGACTCGGGGTATTAGTAGGGAAGTTATCATTCTTTTTGGCGCTTGCTGGCATAAATTTGTCATAATGGAGGAAACCCAGTGCCATGAAAGACAGTCGTGTCCAGCCTGTTTCTTAAATACCCGGCAAGTTCTGCTTGGACACCCCGCTACCATATTGACATTGTCCAGACGAGCCTCCCGGGCGGCAGGATGTGGGATTGAGCTCACTCAACACCTCCAGACCTACAGCTGCCTGTACACCCCCCAACTCCATCCCTTTACCCCGGCAAGGGACCGTTTTGGCCCAAGGGAGAAGAGCGAAGCACAGAAATGACTCCTGGCCAGAAACTGAAGCTTTTCCCGACTCTTGGAACTGCTCTTCATCCTGCCCAACCACAGCGATGCCACCAGCCGGGAGCATCTTTATTCCCACCTCCCCCGAGAGCTTTGCCCTCCCTGATATTCCCGCCTGTGGGAACGCGGCTGGAGGCTTGCCACTGCGGGAAAAGCCCAAGAAGGGCGAGTGAGAGCCACAGGGAGCCGGGGAGGGAGAGCGCGGGCGGCAGGGCTGCGGGGCTTGCGGGGCTGCGGGGCTTGCGGGGCTGCGGGCGGGCCCGCACCGCCCCCTGCCGGCCTCGGGGGGAGCAGCCCCTGCGGGCCCCCGCTCCCCGTCCCGCCGTCCGACAGCCGGGACGAGGCGGGCAAAGCGATGTGCCCGAGAGCCTCAGGGCACCCGCAAAAATACCTCTTTTTGAAGCTCTTCTCATTCTTATGAGAAGGGAAGAAAAAAAAAACAAACAAAAAACACACAAACGAAAACCCCCCCCAAAACCCCCCAAGGGTTAAAGTGCTGATGGTTGGGAGCGGCGGCACTTCCCAGCTCGGCTGCTGTGCTCAAGGTCGCTCAGCCTGTCCACGCCGCACCATTAGCCTTAATTAAAGAGATAATTAACGGGAGCCCCTTCCTCTCTACACCAGCCCCGCGCCGGGTGCCCCGCTCACGGAGGGACCTGTCTCCCGGGCTCTAAGGACAATCCCTGCAGAGTGCCCTCCCCTTTTAGCATATTTTCCTTAAAGACCCTCTAAGAAGAGTCCGTTGCAATAAAGACCCAGCCCTGGAGGTGTCCAAGGCCAGGCTGGATGGGGCTTTGAGCAACCTGGTCTGACGGGAGGTGTCCCTGCCCAGGGCAGGGGGTTGGAACTCCATGATCTTGAAGGTCCCTTCCAACCCAAACCATTGTATTCTATGTTTCTACGAACTAAAACTTTTCCCCCCCCCTTAATTGGAAGGCTCGGCTCCTGCCTTTCCCACACCAGCTGTCTCCTGTAAACCTTGGAAAGGCTGAGGCAGGAGGGCTCTCCAGCTGAGGCAGTGCTTGAAGCGCTACCAAGACCAGCGGTCCTTCAGCAAGAGGTGGTTTGACCACCTTCTCCCTCCGTCCTGCGTTTCCATCTCACCAAATTCCCAGGCCGGGCTACGGTTTCTGGTGTGCCTTCCCTCACAGCAGCTGCCAGCAAGACTGGGGGTGCGTGTGAGTGTGGATCTATTTATTCTATTTATCACAGACAAGTGTGCCGGAGCACTTTCAGACGGGGCTTGGCAGAGGAGGGAAGGGAGCCCCCGGCAGCACTTCAGCGCCCACCGGAGTTCCCCTCCCCAGGCAGAGCCCTCTTCCCTCCCGGGGAAGCCGGCGGCCCCGAGGGGGTGTCCCGGGGAAAGGCTGCGCTCTGCGGCGGGGGAGGAAGGCTCTTCTTCCCCTTCCTCTCCCGTCGCCTCCTTAACCGTGGAGCGGTACCTCCGCCACCCCCGCGGCGAGGTGTGTCGGGTCCCCGGCTCCATAGATAGGTAGACATATATATATATATTTATTATTATTATTATTTGAGCCCAATTTCACTCGGGGCTCTCCATCACCCAGGGCAGGCTCTCCATCTCCGCAAAGGAGCATGCTCAGCGCTCTCAGGCATGCTCCTTCGGCGGGGAGGGAGCCAGAGCAGGGCCGGGGGGAGGAGGAGGAGGAGGAGGAGGAGGAGGAAGAGAGGGGGGG
>JAOXJM010000033.1:70838378-70855393 GCA_026413425.1 Tringa solitaria
TGTGATTTATTTTTTTTAAATAGTGAATGTCAGGCTAATGCAGGTATATGTATGTTGCATTGTAATTATCTCTTAGTGAGTGTATTCTGAGTAACATAAGATTGGAGACCTTTGGTTTGAAGTCAATAAAATACCAATCTGTCTTCCATGCTTCAGAACCCATCACAAGCCAGAAAGAATAATTTTCCTTGGCCTAGCAAAGGCTTCTAAGATGCAGAGGAGCCCACAAACCACTGTGCCCTGCAGCTTATAAGAGCTAAGAATAAGGAAGAACCATAACACTATAATAAGAAAAACAGAGCAGAGAGCAAATAAATGTTTCCCATGAGCTGTTATGTTTAGCTTTATCATGTGAGCAAATAAATGTGTTGGCAACAAAAATGTCTAAGACTCATCCCAATCATTCTTCTATTGACTGCAGAAGCACTTTTATATTGAACAAAATAATGGGATATTTAAAGATGCGTTGTGGATGATGCTCTCAGTTTGCATTGACTTGGTGGTATTATGATCATGAATACTAATGAATATAGTTGCAGCACTATACTGTATATTGGTCTCTAACTTGTGGGTCGTGTAATTTTTTCTAGGCCACCCTTCTATGTCATCGTAGAAAAGTCTACAGCTCTTTGAAATGTATGAATGATATCTAAAGGTAAATAGGGAAGCCAGAGAAATAAAGGCAATATTTAGATTGAATTAATAATATTAAAGTCTTAAGAGATTTAGTAGTTCGACTTGAATTAGGCCTGGAAAGTTCTGGTGCTGCCTTCCCAAAACTTTTGGGCTTGCCATTCTCATCACTCCACCCAACCCAAACCCCTTTTTCTCCATCTCTACTGCGTTTCTTTCCCATTTTCTGAAGACTCTACCACCAATTATTTGCAAAGTTACATGTGAAAACTCCAGTACAAGGCCTATTTGAAAGCTAATACAGGAGAAATAATTCTTAACTTTCTAATACAACTATTTTAGATTGTGTTCACTCCTAGGAGTTGACATTCAAATACTGCTTATCAAACTTACAGTTCCCTGATGTGTTAGAAATTGTACATTAAAAATAGTACATGTTGGAAAAATTCATTATAATGCCTACTTTGCCAATTAAATTAACACACAGTAAGCAATATGATATTCAGAGAAAATGCAAGCTGATAACAATAAGGAATTAATTATTTTTTTTACTAAGGGCAAAAATAAGGAAGTATTTGTCATGAAAAGATGCACTTTCTACCAAATTGCTCCAAGAGATCAAATTTATGCATAGAACAGTCCAACTGAGAGATGACATATGACCTGCTCTGTGACCTTATGCAATTCAATAACTCACTTCCCTTATTGCTGCAGTTTCCACAACTGAAAGATGAAGGAAATTATACTTATATATCTGTGTAAGTTTATGAATGAAAGAGTCTGCCAAGTATTACCATATAGTAATCCAAATTGCAGCCTACCAGTTTGGATATTCAAAAAAGAAATACTATTCACACTGCCAGATCAACAAAGTACAACATTTCTATAGCTCAAAGAATTTAAGGTATTCTAATAATGCATAATCCGTATGCATAATTCTTTTAATGCATATGGATTCCTGAATAACTAAGCTTCCTAGAAAAATTATGTACTGATCTCTAGCAAATAATGTGAGCATTTTAATGAGTAAATATGCAAATAGATAATTAGGTTGAAAAATCTGTAAATTTTTAGTTATAATTAAAAGAAAAAAATGTAGGAAAAAACATTCATTTTCTAGAGCACCGCTTAGAGAAGTTGGTCATTTCCATAGGAAAGAAATTGTTTCAGACTATGTTGAGTTTCATCAGGAGGTAAAAGCTTTTTACAACAATGGTATTTAGACTGTAAGCTCTTGAGGACAGAGACCTTTTCTTTTTAATATCTAGAAAGTGCCATGCAAAGATACATGTATACATTAATATTTAATACACAAATATTAATAATACCTCCGAGTGAGGAGCATACTTTCTCCCAAAATCATGTTAGATTACAGCTTTGAATGTAAATATAACAGTCTTACAATTGTAACTAGAGCTATTCCTAAGTAATACCAAGAAATACCCAAGTGTGTGTTTGCAACCCAAATGTATTTGTAAGTCAGATTTCTGAGAGTATGGGATTTGTGCGGTTTTAGATTGTGTGTGTTTACCTGTGTGCATGGACACCTCTCTGAGCGCCATTAGTAACCCCTGAAGCTAATGACCAACTTCACCCTGCATTAACAGAGGTCTTTAACAGATCCTCCCCCCTATTTGTGAAAGTAAACAACAGGAGAGAACAGACCATGCCAACACCGGTCACCAAAGGGACAACCGCAGGGTGAAGTCAGTGCACCTCACTACGTATCCAAAAATCTACAAGAAAACAGTAAGTTTAAAAAGCTTTAATTATAAATATGTATTTATCAGACATGAAAGCAGTCCCGACTCTGTCAAGTTTAGTGCTCCTCACCGATCCTCTCATGTCTAGCAATGAACAGTCTTTGATAAAAAACCTTTTTTTTGTAGTTACGTTTATCTCCCCAGTGGATTCTCTGCTGTCTAATTAGGGGTGAGCTTGTGTTGCAACCTTAGTATAATTCAGTTAAAATGTCGATCAACCATAAGACAAATCTAATGGAAACCAGGTTTTGTTAGGTGCAGTGCTCAAACAACTTCTTGCTACACGATTTTTATATGATATTGCTGTACTTACTACATTTATATATTAAATTCCCATTATATACTCTTTATATATGCTTTCATCAGGCCTACTTGTGTCAATACAGTTTGTAAACAATAGCGGGTCAATTGTATCAGAGAATGTATGAAACTGGTTCTGTTTCTTATTTCAAAAAAAGAAAATAAAAAAAAGAAGCCACCCTGTTGCAGACTGAATGCAGCTGCCCACATCCTTTAGCCCTGTCAAACGGCAAACACAGCCTGGAGTTCCCATACATGTCTTTTGGGGCAATATGAAAAGCACACAGGTCATTTATTTTTATATATGTTAGATTATGGGTCTAAGTTACTGCTGGATGTATATTCCAGCACACCGCTGGAATTTAGTACTTGAACTTTGGGCTTGCTGAAATAGTGTAGTCACAGAATCACATCCAGAAATCTTGGCCATTTTCTATTCCTTTATGTACAGAATAAGGTGCAGAACAGCAATTGTTCTATAAATCTCAGACAACATTTAAAAATAAATAAATATATAAATGTAGGAACACAGCACTACTTCTGGTCAAACTCACCCTGTATTTGGGGAAATATTTAAGTGCAGAAGCACTGTGTGTAGCAGGCATAATGCACCACTTTTTGGAAGATGGTATCCCTAAGGAACAACTGTTCGTCATGGAGGCTGCTGCTAGCCCTTCCAATGCATAAATTATTCCTCTTTTCAGTGCTATGCATATCTGAGGGCATAATCAAGTCTCAGTGCTGGAGGGAGAAACTTTTTGTTCTGAGAAATTAAGTCTGGAAAGGAGCCATTTTGCTTAATCTCCACGAGGCATTACTCTTAAGTTTCATAAGGAAACGCTCCGCGGTTTCACCGTTCCGCTCAGATTCTTGAACGCACCGAGAATTTCTGGAACACCTCGAGAGAGGTGAAGGTTCCCATACCCATCTCCATTTCTGACTAACGTTCAGTAAACCTGCAGCCACTGGGTTGTTCTGAGGGTTTTAGTTCACTGTGGACTCTGTTTCCTCAGGCCAGCAGCTCAAATCCAACCTGGTCCTAATAAATGACTATTGATGACTGTTTAGAGAGGCATGTGGCACACACTAACGAGCACATAACAACTACAAATCTCAATGTTACCGCCGGCTACGACCATACATCAAGCTGCACAGAAGAGGATGCTCTCCCAGAAAAGCGACATACACAAGTTATGACTGAGTAGCACAGTTCATTTCAGACTTTCTCCCTTTTGTATTCAAATGATATAAAATCAAAAGATCCGTCTTAAAGGTAAAGGCAAATAAGATGCAGGAACAGTGCAGGAACACTTAATATACAGTAGCTCTAACAGCAATCTGAAATTTGTTCACAGCGCATATCAGTTTCAGAAGGTCAGGGTTTGAATGGGTTGAACGAAGAGGCAGAAATAAAGGAATTTTAGGTGGCAGAAAGAACAAAACTACAATGTCTGTGTACAAATTAAAAGCTTTCTCCACAATTGTCAAGGCAGCACCTTCCACAAATGGAGAAAGGCTTATTTTTTAGGCTATTTTAATACTTACTGTGTGTTCTTTCGCATCCAGTAAAAGAAAAAGCAGATAGTCAATATTGCTGATTATAAAAATAGGGGGTTTATGACTGAAGATGAAACATCATGAGCTAACCTTTTTCAAGAAGGCTATGTTTAAATAAATTATTAGCATCTGTTCTTTTATCTGCTTTTTATGAGCCATTTATTCAGGTGCTAATATATAGAGTGTGTGCATGAGGTTATCTCTGACAGCAAAGATTGATAGTAGTAGTTGTTCATTTTTAAAAGAAAACAGTACAAAGCTTGATAGTCAAAGTTAAACCCAGGAATGACAGAATATTAACCGTGCTACTAACTTCTCTACTGCTGCTAATATTTTTCCATAATCCTAGCCTACTTTTTCTCACTTCTTTTCCGAGGGATTAATCCTGCCTCTTTGTGTGAGGAATGTTGGCAGGGGCTAGGATTTGCAGGAAACAAAATTGTGAGACATTTCCAAAGGAAGGTTTTGTGCTAAGGGACAAAACTAAAAAAAAGCCAACCACCAAACAAAAAGCTTTTGCAGTGCAAGATGTGCACTTGTCTAAACTATGTATCCAAATGACTTGTTTACAGATTTTTTAAATCCTTCTCTACAGCCTCTTTTTTTTTTCCTACTTCTTTTCAGTCCATCATATTTAAATTCAGTGCTCTAAATCCAAGGTAAATACTTCTGCGTTTTTAGAACAACTAAATAAACTAAAAATGATAATAATAGTAGTAGTGATATCTAAGTGTTCTGAAATATTCTCTGACTTTATGCAAGTTTACATACTGAAATGTGTTACAAGCAAATGCAAAATGATCCTCCATGGTATTTATACAACACGAATAGATGGCACCTTCAGGAGCTCCCCCATCTGTAACAAACAAGGTGCTCACTGAAACTACTTTAAATATTTCTACCAATGTTAGTGGTTCCAGCTGTTTAGCTCTGTAACACTGGCCACCTTGATAGCTAGAAGAGCAGCATCCAGCCTGTCTTTTATCTGCACCCCACCACGTGGCCAACCAGCAGCGCTGAGTAGCCTAATATCTTATTTTTCCTGTTTGCACTGGTAGAACTTGCCATTCAATAAGTCCAGTTGAAGATAAATGTTAGTCATCTAAAGATAACCCATATGAAGATAATTTGCTTATCTTTTTTTCATGTAACTACAGATGGAGTGAAAATGTAGAAGGAAGTTATTTTTATGTATAATATGCATATGTCTTCTGGAGCAATGCCGATCTCACACATAGCTAGGACTCCCAGACACCAACTGATGATGAAAACATGCTTGTACTTCAATTGGTGAAGAATGAGTAAAGTACAGAGATGCCCGCTAGGAACAAGAAAAAGTAATATTCTGCTAATTGTCACATTTTAAGAAACAAAATCAGAAGCCAAGAACTTCTTTAGATATATGTTGTTAGGCAGCAAGACCACGAAGAGATTGTTCCTCATAACGTTTTTATGTCCACTTCCTATTGACTCTTAACTTTGAAACAAATGGCTAGAGATATTAAGATTCTGATTACTATGAAAATTCATTTTTACTGTTTGCAAACGATATTATGTCTGTCAATAGGTTTAAATTGTAATTACGTGAGATGCAGCTGAAATGTGAGAAAATAGTTCTTTTTCAAGGTGTTTCTTTCCATTTCAAGACAAAAGTTTTAAAAAAAAGAGTTTGAATCATTACTATTTTTCAATATTTGAGGCAGTACCTTTCTAACAATTGTCAGACATCAGATGAAAATCAAACCACTCATCTCAGAAAAACACAAGAGCATTTTATTTATGTTCTGTTACACTTCATTCCTCTTCCCAGATTTCAATATTTTTGCAAATGCATCTCTATGTTAGATGACTAAGCTATTAAGTTACTCATAACAATTCACAGTGAGTCAGCATATGTGATTTCCAACCTGTTCTATATTTTATAACTTGGAATCTAGATTTAAGCTCACACAGGACAAAAGGCAGAAGAACTGCAGTTTGAATTGCACAGTTCTTTTCTGAGATATTTAATCTATTTGGCTGTTTTCATGGTAGACAGATAGCATAATTCCTCCTGAACTGGGATACATAGGTAGCACCTGCCATCAAAACCTCCTTTACACCCCTGCTACCCCATCTTTCAGTTATTTCTACCTATTCTCACATCAGAAACCTGGCAGCAGGCTTTTAGGGTAGAAGTCCAGCTCTAAAATAAAGCGGAAGAAAAAGAAATGTTCAGACCAGTGTCTTGGTTTATTCTTGCTAAAAGTGGGAATACTTCCAATTTTCAGGGTCCCTTCACAGGATGAAGGAAAGCGAGCAGCAGAAGCATAGCAGTGCCAAATTACAAAGAACTGGCTGTACGGGCGATCCCATCCTTCACTCCCGCTCTGTGGCGGAGAGGTTGTGCCATCTGCCCTTCCAGCCTACCCAGCACCGCGCCGCTCCCCGAGACTCGGATCCAGAGTCCTCTTTTGGCAGGGCAGACACAAACTATATGGGCAAATGTCCTAACCTCCAATATTCAGGGCATTCCAGCATCAAAAGGTGCTTCTCTTTTACGGGACGTGGTTGTTTTTTTTTTAATTTTCCACTGGAAAAAAAAAGAAATGCAAAACAAAGGAAAAGAAATGCAAAAATCACTGAAAGATTACGTGATCTACAGCTGTCATACCTAATGGATTAGTCCATCATTTCTGATCACAGATACTTGTTCTTTAATGAAAATTTAAGCATGTTTATATGAAGTGGGTAGAGAGCTGTGCCTTAGAGGAGATGGAGTAGAATGGCAGCAATGCCCTTACAGAAGCAGGCAGGACACTGACAATGTATAATGCTTCTCTGAAACAGTTTGGAAGATTTTGTAGTTACTCTCGATCAACAAACTTGCTTCATTTTGACTGGAGTAAACAACGAATAAAAGCTTGATCATATATTAAGAAAATAAGGATATTTTTGTGATCTCCACTTCTACTGTGTGTTGAATATTAAAGAGGTTTCTAAAGGAACTACAATGGGTAGTACAATTGGCTGTGGCTTTAAAATGACCAACTGCAAAACTGAATGGCTCTTAAAAGGATACCTTATTATCTTTTTGTTGAAGTAATCTCTGTGTTTGCTTATGTCCAAGATGCCAACTGATTTAATTGCCTCCTCCCCTGCAGGAGACCCTTGCAAGGGAGGGATACCATCTCCCATGCCTCCAGCTGGTAGAGGGGTGTTGGTCCTCACTCCTACATTTTGGTATTCTGGGAAATGTAGTGTAGCTGCGAAGTGGCCATTTTGCATCTGCTCTGTTTGTTTGTAAATAACTGAATTTAAAGTGTTCAGAATAAGGGTGATGTCTGCATTGTGTGATAAGCCCAAGAGATGTGTTTTCATTAACAAACAAAGAGCCTTTAGATGAGATGCTCTAAGAAAGATCCTTTTTTTAAAATGGAGGGTGCTAGAAAGTGTGTGTCACTGCCACTATCACCTAATAGAGGTTACGCACTGATAGAGGGAACAAGGGAGCTGGCAGAAGCCTGTCTCTCGCTGTCAGTTCCAGGCTGCAGGCTTTTATGTTCATTTGTAATGCAATCAATAAGGAATAGCTTAAATTGGGCTCTGGAAGCTTGATTTTATAGTTTGCTAAATTTCTCTTTTAAATCTGTTTAAAATAAAAGAGAAGTTTCTATGGAAACCTTCCCTTTTATTCAAGGAAAATAATCTCTGAGTCTCCCAGGCGGTGTGTCGGTGCCTCGCACAAGTGGGGCTGGCTGGATCCACGCCAAGGGCTGCCGCGCTCCCCCCCGTACCTGCTGTGTGGGCAAGTGCCCCTCTGCCACCCCCGCCTCCTCCATGGTCCCACTCATGGAGCCTCTTCCATCACTTCCCATAGACCAGGCAGGTTATACACCCCTCTCCGTACTCTTCCAGCTCCCAAACCAGTTGACAGCAAAGGAAATTCCCCGCTGACCTGGGAAGCCCCAGGAGTGGTGGCGGCACGTGCTGGATGACCGAATTACTTTGGTTTTA
Source organism: Tringa solitaria (assembly GCA_026413425.1). Taxonomy (NCBI): domain Eukaryota; kingdom Metazoa; phylum Chordata; class Aves; order Charadriiformes; family Scolopacidae; genus Tringa; species Tringa solitaria. The sequence goes on from JAOXJM010000033.1 coordinate 70,846,628, forward strand.
AGATATTGTTACCCATTATTGTCCTTAGCATCGGCTGTGAGGTATTAACTTCTTTGTTTCCCTGAACACAGAGAGCTTAAGGCACTTTTCCTGCTTAGACTTTCAAACTCTCCTTTTCAGAGGGCTCCCTTTCTCTAAGCCTCTCCCCTCTCTCAGTTTGTGATATTCTGAGATTATTTTTCTTTGCCTGTTGATGCAAACTGTATGCTCTGCTGCTGCATTCGAGATCCTCCCTCAGCCTCCACTCCTATCGCTCTGCCTCTGACTAGCTTTACACCACGTTGTCCACCCTAGGCACTGGGTATGAGTTACTCAGCAGAAATTAAGCTTTAGCAGTTTTTTAAATTCATCTTGAACTCACCATGACCAGTGCCCTCACCAGCTTCACCCATCATTCATTCAGTCTGAGCCACAACAGTTACATATGAGAAAAAAAATAGCTACAAAATTTATTCAGAAAGGATCTATCCCGGTTGTTACCTTAAAACTACATTAGGGTATTTGTAGAAAGACAACAAGATAACAATCAGACAGAAACCATGGCTTCTCATAACTTTGATAAAAATCTGTCAAAAGTAACAAGCTCTATAAACACATACAATATTTTAGAACCGTGCTGCATTCAATTCCATGTAATTTATTTTCAGCACAGCACTTCATTACATGAGCTATTGAATAAAGAAAATAATTCAGTTTTGTACCCCTGTATTTATAAAGTCAGGAGTAATATATGCTAGATTAGAGGCATGTGAATAATCATTATGTTACTAAAATAAAAACAGAAACTTAAAAAAAATGTAACGCAAACTTTCCTCATCTGGAATGAATTAATTTAGAAGACATCCTGATGAGGAAAAGATAGGCATTGAAATCTTTTCATTTTTCTAAACTTTATTCCCCTAGGAAAAACAGGGGTGGTGATTCAATATAATACATCTTTTACCTACCCTGGCTGGTTATTCCTCGCCTCTTAGGGGAATGCTGCCAAGAGGAAAGCTTCTGTACATGTTCCTCATCCACTCCTGTGCAAGTCAGCTGCCCTATATTAACAAAAAGAAGATATTTCCTTACATGTGGAAATTATTTTTTTATTTATATCAGTTTTAGCTTTTTATGTAATAATGTTTGAATAAAAGATCTCAGAAAACCATCTGATTGCCTTGGGTTGTTTTTTTTTCTTAACCCCTCCCAATGACAAGGTAACTGGTCATTCTGAAGATCCCTGTAACTTAGCTAGCATAAGGGTGGTATAAAACAAGACTGTTTGACTTTTTTTGACAGCTACAGCCAGCTTTTATTATAATGAGTTGCTCCTGGACCAGAGAACAAACAAACTTTATAACGTGATGAGTCATTTGGGGGACAGCCTCAGCCCACAGGCCAGGAGTTGGACCGCAGTGCTGCAATACATTAAGGGCTCCATTACACTGTAAAGGCACCGTGAGAACAAGAGCTGGAAGTTGATGGATTTATTTATGCAGTTAGCAGAAGATATAGTAGTTCTTTCCACATAAACACGAACAAAATTAAGCCAACGAGTGGCAAACTTTAAATCATTATTACTATCACATAGTCAGTTATTTTGACTGCATTATTCGTGCATGCTGGTCTCATGACTTTGTGATTAAAAGCTTCCTGGAATAATGTTCTTCAAGCTCATTGTCATCAAAAGTCATTCAAATTGTGGCTTTGTTTAATTAAAGATTATTTTAGTTTTTCAGTAAGAGAAAAAAAATCTCATTAGGTAATGGACATAAGCAAAAAAGAAATTGTTATGCTTGTCAATCTCACATCACAGGTACGTTTAATTAGTTCTTGTCATTTGGAGTCCCTAGATGAAAGATCAAAACAATCAATTCTATAGTTCAAAGCCAAGTTGCAGCATTGTGATTTGCCAGGATAAGTAAACTGCTGGAGAATACATGTATGATGATACAGAGAGCTGCTTATTACCTAAAGACAGGAGGCTTCAGAGTACCCTTTATCTCATTCAAATGCCCTTACGGCTTTATATTCACTCTGAACAATACAAATGCCTGAAGACTCACTGGAATACCGCATCACAGGGCTTGTGATAACTCCTGCACTTCTCATGCATAACAGCACTCTTTCATACATTCCCCACATCACTGAGAGAAGAAAAATGAGGAGGAGGGAAACCTCTCTGGACCTCTTTTACTTCCAGTACGTGTCAAACCAGAAATGCCGCAGCATCTTTGTGTAGGAAAGTACATGTGAGACTTGGGTTCTTCTTCCTTGGCCTTTACCTTCAATCTCCTGCTTGGGATCTTCTGGCTGCTGGTTTCTCTGTTACAGAAATGAAAAGAGAGTTCAATTTTTTGCACGCAAAAGGTCTGAATTTTCATTAAGTGATTTTGGATATTGTAAAGATATAGTTTGATGGACTTGAAGAATCTTGGAAACATAAAAGGAGAACAGATTTCCTTCATATCCAGTCAAAAGGCTTTCCTTGGCTCATTGTCGGTTATCCTTTTCTTCAGCAGGAAAATGATGAGGACAATGCAGTGGAATGACAATATGCAGTCCCCATTGCAGGCAAAGGGCTGAAGCTGGATGCTCCCAATGTTACAGCTACTCTTTTCTCAGTTTCCTCTTTGGACTTTTGACTGTACTTTCTTATGACTCCTTTACTTTGCCTTGGCCAAATTCTGCAAGTTTCCCTGCCCAGGGAACTCCTTATATCTTCCTACCTTATTTTACAGTCATCTCCCCAGCACCTGACTCATCTTTTGTGCTTCAAAATCCTTTTTTTGCTGCCCTTCTGGCCTTTGCAAATTGCTCCCTCTACGTGATTAGACAACACTTGTTATAGGAAATATCATCTCTCAGCTGTAGTTCCGTTGTAAGGGCATTTTACAAAAGAGATGTCTTTTTATGTGCATACAGTTAATGGATAATGGCCCATTATCAAGAAGCTGTGACTTTGTTCTTAGATTTTCTTCCAGCAGTGGAAGTCTTTATTGTTGTTAACACACAAATTTCTGGAGCATTTACATAGAAGCAATTAAGGCCATATTCAGATAGGCTATTATTGTACCTAATGGGTACATAATAGGTACTTAAGAGGTATTTAGGCACATATTATGCTTCCCGGTTCAAAAGAGCAAAACTACCAGCCTCTTTACAGAGGCCAAACAGAGGAACTGTCATGATGGCTAGGACTAACAAACATCCTGATGTCCCACATTATGGACTCAAATACATTGTTTTGGTCAAAAGCACACAGGATTTCTTCTGTTCTTCCTCTTAGTGGTTCTTCTTTTCAAAGCAGAGATCTAGGAATTTGTGCAGCATCCCGTACTTGTCCTTGTATGGCAGGACCTGATGCAAAGAGCTAGTGACTTTGTCACAAAATGTTACAAACTTCTTTGAGTAGACTGAAAAGATAAAATCCTTTCCCCTAGCATCACAACAATGGTTCACCTCATTTATTTTAAGACAACCTATCGGAGAATTTTCCTTCAGGGACATTAGCTTGTGAGAAGCTCTTTAAAAACAAAACCCAGACAAAAATATATTTGCTATTGTTCTGATCATAACCCAAATTAAAAGAAAGACCCCGTTGCTCCACAAGAAAAAGACACTACACACATATCCCTGCTACAAGTTTTCTTCTCGCTATGATTGCTCTGGGAATCTCACCCAGGGTGTAAAACAACCAAGCCACCCTGAGAGAGATATTCAGTACAAGCAGGGCAATTTTGAACAAATTCTTAACATCTAATTATATTTAAAAACATTTTGTTTCTGAAAATAAAATTATTATGCTGCTTCTAGCTCCCATGGAGTTCAGTCAGAGAGTCCAAAGAAAATGTCCTTTCCTTTAATTTTCTTAAGTTGTGTAATGACATACTAATTTATGAATGTTCCCCAGTATTGATATCTAAACACAAAGTACTGGCTCTATAGTTTAAAACAAGAACTTTTTTCCTTTATTTAAGCTATGAAACACTATATGAAAACTATTTAAACACTTTTTTTTTTCCATTTTAACACTCTTTTTCATTTAAACTATGAAAAGAAAAATGTAAAAGCTGTTAAAGCAAAATTGCAAAAATTCTTAGTGTAACTTTTTTTCTTTAATATGCAAACTAGACCACAAGTAGTAACCGCTTTGGTGACTTTTAGAAAATAAGCACTTCTTGGTTTGTTGCAGAAACATATTACAAGATTAATTAGTCACATTCCCAATGCATTCATGCCTAAAATATTTTAAAACTTGAATAGGTTTTACCTCTGGAACAGCACATGACGCTGCTCATTCTCTCTCATCCTCCCAACCTTCCCGGTCATACAGAATTAAAGTAGCTGCCAGGAACCAGGCTGCCATCCAGCGAGCTAAAGAGAAGCCACTGCACTGGAGAGCAAATAAACCACAGGCCCCTGGCAATGGTCAAATAGCTTGAAGGAAGCACTTTCATTAGCAAAAAAAAAAACCCAAAAAACCAAACCAACCAACCCAAAACAAAACCAGCAACCCCCTAACAGTCCAATGAGCGTCTTTTAAAGAGAATAAATCCAAAAGCTCTGTGAAAATCTAAATATCCCCTCTCTTCTCCCCCACCTGCAGATTAAGTATGATCAAGCTGAGGCAAGGAGTCAGCTACTTCCAGGTCACAGGTGGAGATTCAGGCTCTCCCTCTCCATGCTTCCCCCAGCAGGTGCTTCCTGATGCCTGGGAGCACCGGTGCCTGTGCTGTCACACTGCCTTTGCTGGAATTAGGAAACAGCTATGACAATTTTTCTCGGGAAAAAGGGCTGAATTAATCACAACTGTGGGATCAGTCTCATTATGGACAGAATGGAGATAACCCTTTGCTTAAGCTGGGGTTAAAACAACCTCTGTGCGGTTTTTTTGAGTACATTATCCTTACAGAAAACCATAGTTCTGGTGATAAAATATTTAAACCCAGCTCTCAGAGGGACTCTAATTCTGCCTGTGGGTCCCCACAAAGCTCCTCAGACATTTCAGATATTCTGTTAAATCACCACAGAACTGTTTTTCACTCTCTTTTGGTGATGAAACTCTACACCATCCTTTTCTGATGCAATCTGAATCCTGGCAGCAGAACCCATGATTTCAAACTCAAAGGTGAAGGAGAAAGTCTGAGTTACTAATGCTCTGCTAACAACTCTGCTTTGGCAGCTTGCAACCCAAATACTGCAAGCCAAGAGATAACCCAAATCAAAACAAAGCCCAATGACTTAAACATGCAGCAGGAACAAGCAGGAACATCACATTTCCAGAAATACTTCTGGTTTTCCCTTCTGGCCTTCCCAGAGAGGGGATGCACAAAATCTCTTGAGTCAGATGAGTCCAGCCCCTGGGCAAGCCAGACACTGCCCACAGGCACCACCCTGGCATCACAGAGCCTTCTGGTTGGAACAACCCCAACTCTCTCAGCCTGTCCTCATAGGAGAGGTGCTCCAGCCCTCTGAGCATTTTTGTGGCCTTCCTCTGGACCTGTTCCAACGGGTCCATGACTTTCCTGTGCTGAGGGCTCCAGAGCTGGACACAGTACTCCGGGTGGGGTCTTGCTAGAGCAGAGCAGAGGGGCAGAATCACCTCCCTTGACCTACTGGCCACGCTGCTTTTGATGCAGCCTTGGCTGTTTCCTGGACTGCCTGGTGGGTGGCAAGGTGTAGATTTAAGAAAGCTCATTTTCAAAACTGAAAACTTTGGGGCTTTTAACTTCCCAACCCTATCCCCCCTCCATTATTGCAGCAAGGAAAACAGAGCTCATGAAGTTTTAGGCTTGAAGAAGTGCTCTTACACCGTATTAAGAGAGTAACTCTTGAGTCTTACTCAATTGCAGCTGAAAGGCTGAGTTTAAATATTTCCTCACTTCATAAAACTTTAACTTTGTTTCTGGCTTCTGTTCACACCAGAATCATATTAAAATGTCAAAGATATGCTGACATGGAAACTAAAAAGTAGAATTTGGATTGTGTGGTGGGTAGATGAAAGCACTTGTTTGTGTCAGTCAGTTTGGCCAAGAAGTTGTGGCACAGACCATAGGAAATGTATCCTTGGAGAAAGATCTAAAGCACTATCTCTTAATCTAATATTTTATTAATTTTTCACCTACTTTATACATTCATTTATAAGCCTCTTGTAAACATTTAATGACAAGTGTTTAATCATATTGCATACATGTTTTGTTTTTGTGAAAATTGAGCAGGTACATTGTCTACTTAATTTAATGCATTTAAATTTTTACTACCTGTAAATTTGAAATTCTAGCAAATAGCTCAGCGTAAATGACAGAAGCATTATGCCTTTTATTTTATAACTGTCGAACTAAGTTACTTATCTGTAATTTATAGAGACTCTTCTATATATTAACTTGCCTTGTGTACTCACTTATGTTAGTCAGAATTCACAGGCCTAATTTTTCCTTTTTCAGTTCCTCAAAATAAAGTACCTAGTATGACCAGAAGATTGAATGTCTCTAGCCTCAACTTCTGAGGAGCTGACTTAGGCAGAAGTGAAGAGCTTAAAAAAAATCAGTTTTCATTAGCGTAATGTTTCTATCACATTCCTAATGACCCCATAATTGCAATAGTCAAAATAATCACATATTTTGGTTTTAATAAAAGGTGTGTTAGTAGGTTTTTCAGTGGCAATCCCATTAAACTATCCCCATTTTACATGGTCGTACACTCTCTGTTCATCTACATGTACTGAGTAAATTGCAGCCTCAACTGAATATGCTACAATCACTAGATCAAACATCTTTCATTTAATACTGATCATTTACCCAGGATTATGCAAATAAATAGAAATAAAATCCTACCAAATCATCCAGCTTTATTGCCTTAGGAGAAACTTCAGAAGGTTCCTCTCGCTGATGGTTTTTTTGCAAAAATTGCTGTTCATAAAAACCAGAACTGTATGTCTGCTCAGTATCCACATCTGTAGTGTTTGTTAATGAAAGGGCTCAAAAGTAGAAGCTGGTAGCTGTAGAACTGCTGAGACATAAAAGAAGCACCAGCACAGGAATTTAAAATCTACTTGATAAATACATGGCAAAAAAAATCTATTGAAAGGATAAACACAAAGACCTTTGTTCAGAAAATCCCAGATGCACAAATTGTTGGAGTCTGGTGTAGTATCACTGCACGTTGGCCCTGTTCTGTTCTTTCTCCATGCATGCAGTGTTGGGCGATGTGGCAATCTGAAAACTAAAGGTATGTGAAGAAACAGCTAGAAGGACAAAATGCTAATGAAAGAATGAAGTCTGCTTAAGACCATATATTATTCTGCACATTGCTTATCAAAATTCCTCTTAAAATTGAAGTAAGCAATCAAGCAAGGAACCTATTGTACTAAAACAGCAAAGTAAAAGAAGTGCTTAGAAATAAAACGAATTTTCACAAAAATTAAAGCCACGTTCTAGAAAAAGAAAAATATGAAATAACATAAAAACTTTAATCCATTAATACATATTTACTTTGCTAAATATAAAACCCAAATAATAAAGAACAAAAGAGATTTCAAAGAGCAAATTGTTAATAGCATAAAAGTTATTGAGGAAAAAAGTTTTTTTCAAATGCATCAGAAGCAGGAATCCAACCAGAAATAAAGTTTAATAGGCAACTGAAATGTACTGATTGATCTCAAGAAAGACAAGGCCATACTATGAAAGTTAAATTAATTCTATTCACTGATACACAAAGAATGAGGAGGAGGAGGGAGCAACTTTCTCATATTGAAGTGTCAGATGTCAGAATAATTGAATAGAATACGTTGTAGCAAAGCATCAACGCAATACATTTGTTAACTAGGAGAACTAAGGAAATTAAAATATTAAATTGCTGAAATACTGATTATGGTAAGCAATCTGTAGGTCAAATCAGCCTCACCGAAGGGCAGAAAGACATATCCAGGTACTTCTAGACAAAATAGGAGTGTGACTTCAAAACTGAGACTATCAATAAATGCCATGAGAAAGTAGACTTATTAGATAGTGAAGTAACTATACTATATTGGAAAAGGTCAGTGTGCTTTATGCAAAGGGAATGTGATTTGCAACATAAGTTTTGCTTCACAGATCTGCTGGAGTCCTTTGATGGAGTCAGTGGTGTGGGTAAAAGATATGTTTAGAAGAGTATGCTAAAATCTACAGCTGACTGTGAAGACCTGCAGGACTCTCTTGTGATATTAACTCTGTAAATGGAAATGAAATGGCAGATGAAATTCAATGTCAATGAATGCAAAATAATGAGTTTGGTGGGAAAACCACAATAATCCTGCTATAGATGCACAATAATGAGCTCTGAAAGATCTTGTAGTCATTATGAGTAGATTTCTGAAAGCATCAGCTGAATGTTCAGAGGCAGTTAAAGTGGTAAATAGAACTTAGGAAATATTAGGAAAGTAATAAAGAACAGAAATTGTCATTATGACACTATATAATGTCTGGTGAGTCTACGTCTTGACTTGTGGGTGTAATTCTGATCATCCCACTTAAAATAATGCAGCAGAACTAGGGCAGTTTCAGAGGTGGAAGATAAGTCAGATCAGAAATATGTAGATTAAAAATACTCTTTACTTTGGAAAAGAGATGACTGATAGGAGGAGTGTATGATAGGATTATGTAAAATCTCAAACAGCACAGATAACACAACCAAGGAAAGTTTACCCTTTATAGCTCAGTGAAATTGTTAAGGAACAGGCTTAAAACAAATTAAATATAAGGTCTTATTCATATTAAATAAATACAATATAGTCACAACTGCCAG
>JAOXJM010000033.1:70855411-70868925 GCA_026413425.1 Tringa solitaria
AGGTCAGAAGGATATTTAAAAGAGGAATTAGGAAATTCATAGGTCTATCAAGAATCAATAAAATCAAAGGTCCAGAGGCAATCTTGATCAAAAAGTCCTTAAATTGCTGGTTACCAACAAAGGACTGACTGTACCAGGAGAGGTGCAACTTTTTTATGCTTGCACTGTTTTTATCCTTTCTCTTGAATCATCCACTGCATCTCACTTCCAAGACCTGGTGAGAGTTCTGCTGGGTTTGTTACAAGAGAGGTTTTTATCAGCATCCTTATTCTATTTTTCTGGCCTCTGTCCCAAACCATATTTTTTTGGTGAGTTCCCTCCTTTAAATAAATGCCTCTCATCATATTAAAGATGTATCGATAGACAGGAATTTTCAAAAGGACTGTAGTAAAGGTTCTCTCTGCCTTAAAATTTAGGAATCGTCAGTTTCTTTTCTATAACCACTCGCAAGACTCTGAGATGCAAGTTCTCCTACTGTACAAAGAATACAGTTTGGACCGCATTTAAAAAAAAAAAACAAACAACATTTAAGACAGAAAGCTTTGTAATTCGTTTAAATAGGGCTTTCGTGAAGCATCTGAAAGAGAATTTGTTTTGACAGATAATTTACTGATCGTATTATCTAAAGCCTATCCTATTCCTCACTGAGTTTTGTCTCGGATACGATGGGAAATGAGCCATTGTCCTATTGAACCTATTAAATAAATAAAAATATATTGAAATAATATGAATTTAACTAGCCTGGAAAGATTCCACCCATGAACAAAAATTTTTATTAGCGGTTATAAGCAGCATTGTATGCTAATGAGAGGAAGGATTTTTGTATATGATTTTTTTCCTCAGACCTTTTGTATTGTATTAGATTGAGTTCCTAAATGGCTGTCATATTCTGCCTTAGAGATAGCTTTATTTTAATGATAAGCAGGGAATTTTTGAGTTGGATCATGCCTTCCAAAGCACAGATGTATGACTGTACATTGGAAGAAAGGAAGGTTCTTATCAAATCTGTTCTTGTATCTCCATGTTTAAATTATCAATCATTTTAAAGAAATATAAAAATACAGCTAATGCAACTTCAAGGTCTCACACAAAAACTGTGGAAAAATAAATTTCATTGATGATGACTAGAAATTGCTAAAAGCAACTTGATTATTTGTTAAGATGGCTACGAGCAAACAAAACATATTTTAATCCCACCAAGCATGTGTTTGCATATCAAGGACACATCAGCAAAATAATTCCTTGCAGAGCAGTGGCTGTACCCTAGGAAGCAGTGAAAGAAAAATGGGATATAGCAAGAAGGAAGGGGGAATAAGGTTACTTACACATGAACTAACCATTCATGATCCCGCTACCCAAAAGGATCAATGTAATCTTTGAATGTAGAAATAGGAGGGTCTCAAAACTAGAGAGGTTTTTATATTGTGTAGCAATTATTGGAACCCTTCCACAGTATATTTTAGTAACATCTTTAATGTTAAACAAAGGTCCACCTTTTTTAATCTTCATGGAGAGAATTACTGAGACTGGATGGTGCAGGATTGTGCTGTCTCAGCGAGAAATTCATTATGGGCAGGAATAATTGCCTCTTTTGTTAAATTCATACATTACTTATACCTATATAAACTGTCCTTTTACAGAGATCGTACCCGTAGAACTTACCTAAACAGCTTAGGCTGACATGTATATTTATACAGAATTAAAAAAATACATTATCTCCTATTGTTTTTATAACATATATTTCCTTTATAAATTGTTTCTCACATGTTATGGAATGGTAAAATATTATTAAAATAAAAAAATATTTTTCTGGGAATGTGAATATTTAAAAAGTAAATTTATACTATTAGAAGGAAGTGTCACGAATTCTTTATGGATTGAATAACATATGAAAACAATTTTTCCTAATTTTCATTGCTCTGCTCTTACACTGCCTTGCATGTCCACACATTTTGTCTTCTCAACATCGGTCATGACTAAAACTTACTGGTGTTGATGAAGTGAACACACTGCTGCAAACTTCCCTCTGGTGGAGTCCCATCAGCAACAGCTGTTGATTCAGAAGTGCATGCTGTGACTACTCCAGCAGTATCACACAGCCGTGTTTCCTTTGTTCTGCTTTTTTCACTTGGGCTCAGCTGCTCTTCAAACCAGCTGTCTTACCATACCTGAAAAGATTTCAATTTTATCTGGAACAAACTAGCAATTCAACCAATTTGACTGCAGTCTTCTAAACCAGCCTCAACTCCTCATTGCCTTTGGATAATGAAAGATTCCAGATGTAAAATCTCCAATTTTTTGTGAGAAAAAATGAACTCTCTAAGTTATTAGTATCAATGTAGGCTCTTGAGTCCACAAAATGACAATATAATGTACAGTGCCTGAATTTAGCAACTGAATATCATAAATCATAGCTACTAAAAGCGTACCTGATCAGTGTGTTTGAGACTTTATTTGCTGAAGCTCTGAAGAGGGCTGATTCTGCAGAGCTAGGTATTATACACAATAGAGAGATTCATAAGATAATCATCTGTAGTGCAGGAAAATATCTGTTCATTACTGTCTTTACGTATATGTTCAGAGTCACAAGCTCAACTGCTATTATATGAAATACATTCTTGGTTTGATCAAAATGAAGAGACAAAAAAATGGTAAAAGCACTTCAGCTCCAATTTGTATTACCACGGTATTTACCAAAATAAAATCAAGTTTATGTCTGCTTGCTGCTAGAAATTCATCATATTTTAATCATTATGTTGACTATATTCCCTTAAAATGTTTTTAAGTTCTAAGAACAATCTAAAATCTCATTCTGAAATCTTTGGTGTTTACTAACATATATTTGCACTCTAGAGCTATGAGCATAGGAAAGCAATTAAAGACAAACCCTTTGTGTCATGAAGTCTTTCCCTGATTAATTGAAAAAGTGAAGCTAGTGACTTTGGGGTTCTTTGTAGACCTCCAAAACTGATTAAATTCACTCAATATCAGAATAAATACATAAAAATAAATGCAAATATTAATAACAGTAACGACGATGGTGATGTTTGGATTATCACCTTCTTTACAACTCAATTAAAGATAAGAAAACATTAAAAAAACCCTTTTAATGATAATTGCAATGTCAGCAAGCAGTCAAAAAGTAAGAAGCTGGCTGAAGCTACAATGTTGCAATATCGATATAGTAAGAAAATATTTGCATTGTGTATGTTGATACAGCATGTATATGTATCCAATGTTAAGTACAAAAGATTGGATTTCTAGGTTGCCTGGATACACTATGATTTCTCAGTGATGATGCAACGGGTTCCAGATTAGTATGAAAGAAAAAAAAATCAGGAAAGTATATGTTCCAGTTTTGAAATATTTGTCACACAAGTATACCCTTGCTCACCTTCATTAGTTCCAGGCTTAATGCCAACACAAGATTTACTTCCCTTTCAGTGTTGGTTCCCCCCCCCCAGCTTGTCTCTTTTTATTTATAGTCAGTAAGGCTTAGCCTCAAATGCTCTAAAAGGTCCCCTTACACACCTACCTGTTTGGTGGAGGTTTTGATGAAGCAATATGACAGATTCAACACACATTCCTGATGAAGATTATGACCTAATTCCAACCCACATTGGAACAGGTTAAGAGAATGATGTTTTCAGAAAAAGACAAATTCCCTTTTCCGTTGATTTTTGGGTGTGGATGTACCATATAAATGGCTGGGTGTCCACAGGTTAGGAGATGGCACAGCACCCACCATCTGCTCGAGGTGGTTATTTGCTAAAAGCCACAGGAGGAACCTACCCTCCAACTGGAAAACCTCCAAAGCCAATTTCACAGGAAATTTGCAGGGCCTGATTCTCAGCATCTGATTGCAAAACATATGCCTAAATCCCATGAACAGCCAGATTTGGCAGGTATTCTCCAGTGCAAGCCTAACAGGCACCAAACAGCACACAAAGTGGTTGTACAGGAGGCTTCATTAAGGTACACAGTAGGTTTTCTTTCAGAAAATGGCAGCCAGACGGAGCACTGCTGATCCTACCACTGCTTTATCTAATTATATCACTCACCCAAGCTGGGAAGGCCACACTTCATTCCCTTCACCTGTCAGGAGGGATTAAAATTCACACCTAATGCCTCTTCTGTAACTGCTTCTTCATTAGTGTTTTATTTTGCATTGGTGGTGTGCTTTTGAAGAGCCCTTCCTTGTGTCTCCATTTAGTGCCCTGTGGTTGGCATTGCCTGAAATACCAACACCGACAGCCCCAAAGTGTGTTTTCTCATGCACTTTTGGGTGGTGATAAACCAGAAAATGTGTCCTTTGTGCCCTCCAACTACTGATGGGCGTTTGGTCCTTTGGGTCAGACTAGGGCTACCCTGAAATACAGCCCTGAAGAAAGAATGTGTATTGTATGTGTTAGTCCTCAGCACCGTCTGCTCTGCTCACCTCCACTGCTACTGGGCTGCGTTTCCTAGCACAGCTGTAGCCCAAGAGGTCACCAGGCACCTCCTGCACGTGACCTGAAATGGTTTAATGTGACCATGAAGAATTCAGAATTCATTTTACTGAAGACACAGAAGTGCGCGCGTGCCAGGCTATAAGGTAATGGCTAGTGTACTTCAAATAGCTCTGCGGTCTGAGTACCCATTCCTTTCTAGGAGAATAATCTATTTTTATAGCGTCAAGTTAATTGCAAAGAGTGTTGGGTGAACTTCTGATTACTCTCTGTTCGGGTAGAAGCTGCCATGCTCAGGGACTTTCACGTAGACTGCTGTTTTGCATTGTCTGAGCTCCCTTTGTATCAGATAAACTGCATCAGCAGAACTAGTATCTCCAATCACGCCTCTTTAAGTCAGGTATAATTACCACATGAGATAAGGCACAAACCGCTAATAAGGCTATTGCAATGGTCTGAGGGGTGATCATAAGAAGCATTTACAAACAAGTTTCAGGAACATGCAGACATAGTACTTCATTTCCAATGCAGCAGGACAGTCTGAGTTTTCTTGAAATTTTCTTTTCTTTGAAATCCAGACTTTCCCTTTCTGCATGTAAAAAATAATTAGGAGAGCCAAAATATAAAATATGAATAGGACCATTCTTCATATTGGGCTTTTAAGGAGGTAATAACTTCTCAGACCACTATCTACATCATGGGACTTATCTGCCCTGACCTACTTCAGTGAATGATACTCAAATAAAATATGCAGTAAAAAGTAATTTAATAAAGGTTATAGATAATCATAAAGAGCAAATTGGGAAAAAAAGCGACAGATAAGAAATAGGGCAGAAACATCCATTGTCAAGCTGCTAAACTTATTTGCTGTTCCAGCATCCAAGAAATAGACCTGTTCGGTGCTGAAAAAAGTAAAAACTTGACTTATAACATCTTCCTACATTAAGAAAATACTGCTAGTCAGTATGGCTTTTTAATTTAATTACAGTCAGATCAGTGAAAAATAGACTGAAAAAAATCACAAGCATAGGTCTAAAAGTCCTTTTGATGTGTTTACTCTATGCAGTACAGAGTTATCGCCTAGGATTAACTGATGAATAATTGATGAATCAATATTTCATCCAGACTGTTCTTGCATCTTTACAGTGATAGGAATAATGAAGCTCTGATGCAGCAATTGGAACAACTAACCACTGTGCATTTTATAGCATTGGGTCAAGTATTAGTTGCACAGTTATACAAATGTTGTAAGTGGGAGGGAGTAATGGGTATTAATAACTAAAATATCATATCAGACCATTCTACTGACCTTCCTGTGAGAGGAGGAGGATCAGCTGAGCCTGGCTTGAAAAAAGTAACCCAGCTGAAGTAGGAATGGTGGGAACTCCAGAAACACTCTTCCTATTTGATGCCTTGCTTTCTGAAAGTAAACAGACATCGACTGATGTGATCTAAATCCAACTTGTACGTAGTCTTCATGGTTGACCAATCCAGCACAGTGTAAACTTCTGTGCTACAGTCTACTTCACAGAATAAAAGAGTCACTTCTGGGATTGCTGTCTGACATGTTCAGAATCATTCTCAATACTGCAATCCCTTCGGAGAAAGCTTTTATCCCATCAGAGACTTCAGTCCCAGCCTTAAAAATAGATATCCATACATATGTATCTACATCTGTTTATCACTAAAACAAGGCCTCTCATCTCCAGAATATGCAAATATTCAAATTAAATGCATTATTAAAACAAAATATTAAATTAACTGGGTTTAATTTCATGGTTGTGTATATTAAAATATTAAGCATTTAATCTTCTTCATAAAAGTCAGTGAGAGGCATACTGTCACTTTCACCAGTGAAGTAAACAATTGAAAATGCAAGACTTCCAGTGAAATTTAGGATTTTCAAAGAAAAGCCAGCTTTTAGATCATGGCAAAAAAACAGTGATTGATCAAACAGTTCCACATGAAATTGTATAGTTCAGTGAAGATGCCGATATACTGTAGATTATAAGTACTAATTTTTCTTGCAGCTGAACCCTTCCTGCCCACACCAACTAATTTAAATGCCAGTTTAAAAAATGATGTAACAAGGTAGTAACATTTTCATTGGCTATTCTAGTATTATGTTAATTGGAGCATGTAAAGAGAGAAGTCAGAAGACACTATAATTTTATCTGTGTAACAACAAGGAGCTCCAAGTGATAGAGATTTTCAAGACCTAGTAAATTATTATATCCTATCTTACATCCAAAAAGTTCCTTCATTAACAAAGCACCAATGGAGTAAAGTGTAATATCGAATAATTAGAAAATAGAAGAACTAAGCTGGATTCATAAATTTTAGTTGTACTATTTTTCTGCATATGCACCAATTTGATAATTACTCCACGTGCTTGAGGTGAGGGAGAATTTGAAATACATTGAATGTTTTTAAAAAAGCAAATACTTCCCCTTGAATAAGCTACATTCTTTGATTCAAGTCTGTGGAGCTACTTAGAAAGAAAGAGATGTTGATCTACACATAACCGATGAAAACCAATGGGGAGCCAATCTCGGACCACACAAATAATAGTACACCCTCTACATTATAAACTGTGGTCCAGGTTGCAATCACTCAGAAGATTGTGAGATCATACCTGATGGCACATTCCTAGTCACAGCGCAAGATGCTTTCCTCATGGTCTTCCTAAAGGTCACACTACCAATCAAACCAAAATCATGGACCTAATGAAGCACTTGTCAGATGCTATGATCTGTTTTTAACTGCAGGTAAACTAAATGGTTATAATGGTCACTTCTGGTCCTGAAACTCATGAATCTTTTGTCATGTCACACTTAAAAAGAAAAGTGCAGGATTCTGTCTGTTTAGATTTCTTAATTTGCCTAAAATTATGATTTCTGAACACCTTCTAACATTTTGAAACATGTTTTAAACCTCATAGCTGACAATGGTTTCTGTGTAATATTTCATGTTCTTCACCTCTCAGTGAGGATACTTTTAAGGAGCAGTGGGGTATTCTCTACTTTCCCTCCATCTCTTCCTTCTCTTTCCTTTCTTCTCTCAGTCTTCCTTTTCCCTTTGTCTCTTTCCTCTCCTCTTTCTTTTTCTCACCTTATTTTGGAGTCGGGAAAGAGGGAGAGCTAAACAAAGGAAGCAAGTTTTTCACTTTGCTCTGAAGCCGGGAAGATTTGTGGTCATCCTAATTGCCACCGGTAATGAGTTCCCAAGCCCCGGTGCTTCTAGTGAGCAAACCATCTTATGGGCTTCCCTCTCATGATTGACAGCTTCATCGCTCCTAAGGAACACAGCTGTCAGGGCATAGCTTTGTTGCAAAAAATACCAACAACCCCAAAAACAACCAGACAAATAAAAATGTACTCTCCAGCATGTCTGGAGGTAATGCCTCAGATAGCTCTAAGTTAACACGTATTCAGCAGAATAGAAACCAGTGTGTGTTCTTTTAGCACATTTGTCCTGAAATAGATGTGATAGCAATAAATGTGAAGCTTTTTTTGTGTGACTGTTTTTTTTTTTTATCAATGAAATACGCAGTTATGAGCTGGAAGAGACACGTACTTACATGGGCCAAATACTTGACTAAGAAGATGCTATTTTTACATCATCATTTCCTGAGTGCAGCTGTACCTCCAAGCCAAAAGCAGGAAGCCTGTAAAATTAAGTTTAGAGTTCAGTTCTTAAATCCACATTTAAGAGCCTAATAAAGAGCCATTTGGGGAGATTGTTTTAAACTTTGAGTTGGTTTAAGTGTTATATTTTTGTGACTCGGAATATTCCTTCAGGCACCCAAATTTGGGCCGAAGACCAAACAGTGAGCATACTTCCTCAAAAGCTTTGTTTAGCTGTGAATTTTAGATGGTTTTGGGGGCCTTATAACTGCATCATAGGAGTTGCTTCAATTTGTCACTGAAAGACTAGGTAAGATTTAGTATTTTTTAGATGCCTGTTGTTTATTGGCACATTACAGCCAAATAAATTAGGGATTGAACTGAGCAACCCCCCTCCCAACCTTTACTGCTGCAAATAGCTAAAGAAAACACTTGATGTGCTTCATTTTTCCTAACTTCTATTATTTCAAACAAATCACCACTTAGTGTTTTCAAAGCCGTTTGCCTTTGATTAAACATTTTTGTTGTGTTCCGTAACAGAAATTTTTAATGCTCCATTCCCAGTGCCACGTCCCTCCCCGTTTCAAAGTGCTATTTCAGGCATTTACATGGCAGTGGCGGGCCCCAGCTGCTCAGCTGTGGAAAACATTTTCTCCGGCATCAGCAGCTGGCTGCTTGGCAGGCTGGGCAACCAGCTGCGGGGCCAGGGTTGCCAGCACCCCTGGGTCTGCGATGCGGCTGCAATGCCGATGGGGGATGCCGCCGTGCCAACAGGCTCGGGTACCCCCCTAACTCTTCAGCAGAAGACACCGTTTCAGTTCAAGAGGCTTCAAAACGCCCTTAGAAGATTTTTTGGTTTTGTTTTTAATTGGCGCAATGAAAATGGGGTCACTGCCAGGTTGTCATAATTTGGTTACGGAGTCCCAGCCTTAAAGACTCGCTCTCCTTGAATGTTAAACTTTGTCTGCTTAGTAGGCAGGCAGGCGAGCAGGCTGCCTGCCAAGCCCCAAAAACCTGTTGTTTTTGTGCACTCTCACACATGACCCATATAGTTGTGACTCGGTTTTCAATGATGCCCCCAGGAGCCTGCGATTCACTGCCACCTGGAGGAGTTTGGGTTAAGCTGGAAGAGCCTCTCTACCTCCAGTTGTCTTTTAACTCTTGAGAATGGCTCTCAGACTTCATTTGGCACCCCTGACAGAGAAATTAGGCTGGAAGCTAGGTTTAAATATAAATACGGGTGTATGTGTGCGTGCATGTGTGTTTAAATCATGCTTTATTAAAGCAAAAGAGAATTGACATAAATAAAATATGACTTCTCAGTAAAACACGGCCACGTTTCTTTATTACCCTTAATCACGTAGTGCAAACACAGCTGGAATTCTCTCCTTATTACTCCACTTTCCTCAGTTTAAAATGGGCCTGTTAATTTTATTATTCTAAATAATATTTATGAGATATGTAAATACGTTAACATTTTATAAACCGTGCTGTATTTAGTCATTTGCAAATTCAAGTAATTTTGGTAAGCTCTAAAGTTCTGTTGTGTCTTTAGGTTCTTAAATATTCAGATTTCAATATCAAACCTCTGGCTAAGTAATAATTGTGAAAAAGTGCATAGTGTTTTCTAGGACAATAATAGATTTTTCAATAAAAAAATTTTCCTCAGGATTCCAGATATATTGAGATTAGTGGGTCACATCTAATAAGAAAATTTCCTCCTATTTTCTCTGATATTTTGCCCATTAAATGCAGTTTCCCTTCCAATGGTACAAGGCTGTATATGCACTCCCAAAGCAGTTTTTAAAAAAAATATTTACTTAGGAAATATTACTGAGTTCCAAGAGCAGTTTATAATTCAAATCATGGACTGGATACACATTGATTCTTAGTTTTCAAGTACGATTTTAAACATATACTGTTAATGATTTAGCTCTCTAGTCAACAAATGCGTTACCTGTGAAAGTGCAAATGCCTCCAGCCAAGCACCCTGGGAGACAACTCAGACGAGTTGTGCAGTGATTTGGCCAAAATCCACCTCAGGCCTGAGCACCTCTTTAAATAAACCTTTTAAACGGCACAGCATAAAAAGTCTCTCTTTGACTTATCTGCCTTTTCACACATAAGGTGCTGATGGGAAGGGAGATGGAAATTAATTTTGATGCACACCTATAGCCCACTATTTTGCCATTCTGACCACGCTTCAGCAGGTTTGGGCTGCAGTTTCAGCCTGGGACGTGCACCCGCATATTGAACGCGGCTCCAAAGGTTCTGCCGCAAGCTTGTTCAGCCTCCTCCATCCACAGGTCCGTGCCTCCAGCACACATCCTTCCTTTACAAAAGGTCTTTTGTAAAGAAAAGTATTGTGGAGCTACACTACTTGTATGATTAAGCTATAGCAGCCCCTAAATTTGCAAAATCGAGCTGTGACTCATATAAGAGCAAATAGTCCCATCTACCAGACTTTCTTCCTTCTGGCTGCGTTAGATATATCTGTTACAAGAACTAACTGCTCAAACTGGATGTTGCTTTTAGGCATTTTGTCCATAAACAGTCAGCAATGGTAGCAGTGAGGAAGAGATCTTTCAAGGCTAAAAAGAGGTTATTTGACCTAAAGCAGAAATTCAAAACATTCCTCATTGTCCAATTTAAAAAAAATAAAATCCCTCCTGCAAACCAAAGTTTACATAAAACTAAGTTTGCTGTTACACTTTGTATAGAATTAATCAATATGTCCCTCAAACCAAATATTAATATTTTATTTTAAATCCCTCAGGCCTAATCTAGCTTAATAGTTTATTATTTAGTTTTAGAGCTACGTGGGCCGATAAATTCTCCTTTTGCCTAAGAGAAGAAGAATTGCTTAAGCATGACTGTTATTACTGTGCTCATCATCACATCTCCTGACTTCAGACTTGACTGGAAAGTTTGAAAAGGGTTGGTAGGCTCACCTGAAAAAAAGACCTTCAAGATTCAGTTGACTAAAATGTTTTAAAGAATTTCTAAAACTTGGGTAATGAGATTTTAAAAAACTTTTTAATGAACTTTTAAAATTCTCCACAAGTAACTTTACGATTTACAATCTAGACTTAAAAATTGCTGAGCACCCTCTCAGTTCAGAGGAAAGCTTATTAAAAATATACCCTGGCAAATTAAAGCAGCCCTCCATCCCTTAATTAGGGCTTCATTTCCTGCTATATTTTCCATTAAAATTTTAACAGATATAATTGAAATCTTTATGATTAACAGGACAATTATAATCTCTCTTCCACAGAAATAGGTCTTTGTGCTTGTTTGTTCACCTAAAATAATTTCTCTCAACATCTTCCCTTCTTTATCTATCAACTATCAACCTGTGTATTTTTGTCATATTTTGGCAAGACTGTTCTTTTAATTTCCCATATTATGGGCTTTATTTTGTTCTTTCCTTTCTGGAAAGGTTTCTGGGCTTTTTCTCTTCTACTCTAGGCTTTTGGATTTCTCGTTTCTGTGTTTGTTTGTTTCATACATTTTTAGTATATGGTTGGATTTACTCCTCCACTCCTTGCCTTTTCCTGCAATTTTTCTATTTACTGTTTCCCCATATTCATCTTCACCCTCGTTCTCTGAAGCTGTCCTTACTTGTCATTTGGCTTTTCCTTGGGAAAATATGAACACTTGCAATTTGCCATTAGTTGGCATATCATGAGGGGAGAAGGACCCAGGAATTGTATTTAAGCTCAGTTGAATCACTTCTACTTAATGGTGGTGAATAGACAATGGAAGGAGGGACTGTCCCTGTTCATCTGGAACCTGGGGGGCTGGTCTTGCTCCCTTCCTGCTCCTGGGAGCAATGAATTATTGCACATTTTAAGCAGATATCCCCATTCTGAGTCATGACTGACAAAAGCTGTAGTACAAAGTGCCTTCACACAAATTTAAATATATGCTGAGAAAGTTAAAATACATGCTCCAGTGAAAGAGCCTCCAATCACTTCTGTCCACTCACTTGCTAATGGAGAGGTTGTGCATCAGACAGCTGAAAAGATGAAGGGGCTGGGGAATTCCTTGGGGTCAGACTTTCCTACCAGTAAGTATGATACTGGTAAGAACCAAGGGGAGAAGACGTGAGGTTTTTCCCCTTTTTTTGAGTGCGGGGGGTGGAAATCATGTACGAAATGTTATTACCTATGTGGGATGTTGTTACCTAAAGCTAAATTTAGCAGAATACTAGACTTAATTGTTCCTTGGAAAATTTCTAAGGGAGCTCAGATAACCACAGGCAGTTCTTTGGCTTACTAATTTTTCATCTTCATGGGAGGACGTTGTTAAAGTATGCAGGCAGGGGACCCTGGCCTGAGGTTTACTGAAGAGAAAATGAGAAACTACTGAGCAGAAATTGCTGGACATAACAAATAACTAAGTGAGAAGCTGACAAAAGTTACAGATAGCACTGTGAGGAATGACCAGCTTTCACAGACTGTTAAGGGGGGGTTATGTGAGAAATGGCCAGCTTTTGCAGATAATTAGAAGGGAGCATTGAGGACGTTTTGGGGAGCACAACCTTGTGTTGCGGGCAGTAAGTGTATCAGTAATACCAATCAGTATTATCAAGATAACCATATGAGTAATATCAGTAAGTCATATGATATAGGGCTGATAGGGAACAGTACCAGAAATACCAAATTTTGGTACAAATGTAGCAAAGGCACTGGGGAAAAAAGTAATTACATTTGGACTTTTTACTTGAATGGAGATAAGAACAGAAAGGGAGGGGGTCAAGGTGTTTGAGGGAAGACTAAGAATTGGAAAATGGAGAGAAGGGAGAACAAAAGGGTCTGGTCTACTGTCATTGATCATAAGCTTGCCTTTACAAACAATTGTTTGTGCCTAAGTCTATAATACATTCTACACATGCGTGTGTGTATTTATATCATAACATAAAGTTCACCAATCTCTTCTTTCCCTCAAAGTTTTGAAAGGTAATATAGCAGCAGAGGAAGATGATTTAAAATCTAGGAGGAGGAAGCACTCTCCACAAAGTCTTGAGAAGGCAAAACTGGGTTGCATTTTATAGGTTTGATAGAAAGCATGTCCTGATACAACAGTGGCTGTAGGACAGACAGTGATTTATATAAAAGAGAATTAGATATGCATGTTTGCCAATCTGTATGTGTTTAGCCTGCATTAATACTTGATATTAGGCACCATGTCGTGGAGATAAGTTTCATATAGTGCTTCAACTTTTTATTGACTTATATTGTATAAGATTAATAACCTACCAGTGGAAAGGATTTTTTTTTTATCCTTAGGATAACGATTGTTTAATTTTCTTTTAAACAAAATACCTTATAGAAATTTTAACTTTTTCTATTATATGCATTTCTTGATACAGGCTTAAAATTGATACCTTTTCAAACATTGAATAAATTTAAATCTGTTGTTGTCATGAGAATTCTTA
>JAOXJM010000033.1:70877320-70891515 GCA_026413425.1 Tringa solitaria
ACAAAAAAGTATAGGTGACATTCCAAATTTAACTTTAAATTGATGCAATTCTTGTTTCTAGTAAGTGGATTGCATAGTTTTGTGTGTCACTTTGGAAGAGAGAAGTGTGTCAAGCTATAGCTTTCAGGACGAAGTCTTTAAAAAAGAAGAGAATGTCTAACAGTGATAATATGATCATATTTCCAAGGTTAAATGTATTCTCTGAGCCACAGAAACCAAAGAGTAGGACCAGACTTCTAAGATCGATTTCTGACCAACTACGGCTTTAGTATTTACTTCAATGTTATTTTAGTTTTCTGTAGCAAAGAAGGCAGTGCCTTCATGGGGCACCATCCAATACAGATTATTCCTTCTAGGAAGTTATATTTGCCTTTAACAATGTGTAAATTAAATTATTTTTAAATCAATAAGATGGGTACAAGCCAGACTGTAATACATTTATTGCATTTCTGAATAAATGTTTTCTGTATTTTCATTACAAAAATCTATATGATCTATAATAAACCCTTTTCTTTTCACAAAGTGAAAGCATAATCCATCAGGTTCTCAGTCATGTCAATTCTCAGTAATCCCAGTTAAATAATGCAGCGCTGTTCCCATGAGTAAGGCTTTGTCTGGTTGTCATACGTCTGAATCCATAGTTATAGAAATATATTGGACAACAGGGATTTACCCCCTAGACTGATTATACTATATACTCTGCTTTTTGTTGTTTAAAAATACCTTCCGTCAATAAATTTTGTAACTGATTTTATACATATATCTATGTATATTAATTTAAATAGTTCTTGCATTCACCTTCTGGCTAGATCCAATATCTCAGCCACTGGCCATAAACTGTAAGGAATATGAACTAGATGGTAGAAAAGCACTGAAAAGTAAAATGCAGAGGTGAACAGAACAGCATTCTGCCCCAAATTTTACCTTGATTTTTTTTCTTACTGAAGTCAATCTTTAAATGATTGGACCAGTTAATAATGTTTAAGTGAACAGCTGAAATATGAGAACTGGGAATGCTTCATTTATTCTAATTATATCTGGCTGGATATTTAAAGAAAAAAAAGTAATTTCCTACTAAGTGTTGCTTGGCTGCCTATTTATTGATATTATTCTTGGAAGAAAATGGAAATTCTCTTCTGTTTATGCAGGCAAAGCAAATCAGTTTTGATTTTCTATCAGAGATATTTTAAAATTCCACATGTAAAATTTCAAATACAATACTCCTAAGATATTTTTTTATTAGTTATGAAAAAGGATTATAAGACAGTTATCTGCCACAGAAGGTTCAGTGACCCGGCAGACCCTCTTCGTCTTGTGCATCTTGATAAACAGCCCAGTCAGAGTACAAAAATTCTCTTTTCATATACTTAAAATCTTACAATTTGAAGAAATAATCACTTCATAGTGATTATTAGTATTTTTTTCTCAAATTTTGCAGCATGCAAACATTGGACTCCATTCTGCTGTTCTAATTCTCAGAAATAGTTTCTGTGGAATCAAGCACATGAAATGATCCCAGCTTAGCAATATGCCCTCAAGTGCCTAGTCTCATTTTTTGAGATGTTCTATTGATTTCAGTAAATTATTTGAATATATAAAATTATTCTCAGGCTCAAGTACCTGTAAAAATTGTGATCTAGGGAAAGCAGCATAGCTTAAGAACATTTCCTACATTGTCCCTGCAATTAAATTCTATTCATAATTTAATGTATTCTACTAGTACAGCCTATCTAATCTAGTCTATTAGTTTATCTAACATACCTAGGAAAATATACATGAAGATATGTAGCTTAAATATATAGTATATTATAGTATCATTGCATAACTCAGGTAGGAAGGGCCTTGTGAAGGTCTCTAGTCCTGCGAAGGAAGCAGGGCTAGCTGTGAGATCAGTCTGGGCTCCTCAGAGCTTTACCCAGTTGGGTCTCAAAAACTCCCAAGAATGGAGCCTGCCCAACCTCTTTGGGTGAGCTGATGGACTTTCCTCATGGGGAAAACATTCCTCTTTACATCCAATTTGAACCTCTCATTTCAGTTTACACCCATTGTCTCTCATCCATACACCACCATGAAGACCCTGGCTCTACCTTCTCGACGCCCTCCCTGAAGGTCCCGTGGGGCTGCTGTTAGGTTCCACATAGTAAAACCTTCTCTGGGCTGAACAAGCTCTAGTTATTTTCAAAACGTTGTGGGGTTTTTTCCCCAGGTCTGATTAAGGTGCACTTAAACTCCTGTTGGAGGGTAGGGGTGCTAAATTAAACTAGAACTCAAAATGAGTAAGAATCATGTGCTCAAAATTCACGTGCAAGTTCACCTTATTAATAGTCTTCTCTAAATGTTTCCTTTTTTTCCTCCACATCTTGTATTGAGCTTTACTTTGAAAAACGGTAGTTTTGTCAGAGTTGGTGGAATGACAATTAGCTCATCATTAAAAAGGAAAAAATCTAAAGCTATGAAACTACAAGGCCCAGCCAGGTCTATCTGAGATAAGTAGGAGGTCATTTATCTGCAGGAGTCTTGATAGGTCAACTGAATTTTTCCAAGAGTCATATACCCCTCTAGTTTTAACCCACGAGCAATCATTGAAGTTTAGTGGGCTATGAGTGTCCTACTAGGAGAAAACTTTACAGCTCATTCCCCACTTGAATTTCTGGGGAGGATCCTGACAGATGTACTGCCTTGCAGAAAGTAAATCACAGGTGTGGGGTTTAGCTCTTCTTAGAAGCTGTCTAGCTGTACAGTGAAAGAAGTCTCATTTTAACAGCTACCAGAAGAGTTCAGCTTCCCAGGTTAGCTTACAAATTCACCCTGATTTAAAGAAACACTTCCTTGCAATCTGTCCCCAAACGCTTTCGAAACTTCCAAGAGCCCTAAAGTCTAAAGGGATTTAAAGTCATCCTATAGTCTTACTCATGTCAATAGGTACAATTACGCTTACCTATTTTATGTATCTTCTAGAAGCATATTTTTTTTAATTGATCACCTTCTGAAGTCTCCTCGTCTTCTTTTTTTTTTTTTTTTTTTTTTTTTTTTTTTATAAAAAGGAAAATATTTCTGGTTAAATGCAGTAAAGTTGGAATTCTAGCTAACTGCTGCAAAGTTGTTTGAAGGCTTTTTATCATCATCAGATGACCTGGATTTTCAGTGATTCTTCACAACATTTTCTTCCATCAAGGAACAGCTTATTTTCTTTTCTTGGTATCCTTGAACAACCCTGAGTAGAAGACAAAATGATATATTTATCTTCCTCATTCTCTTTCCCCTCAGCTAAACTGTCAAATCATGGCTCATGTCCTTTACACGGCAGTTTTTGACTTTGTACAAACCAGAGGAAAAGAAAGAGTAGGAAGGGACAGGGATTTTCTGGAGTTTGCAGGTAAAGGGTCAGTCCAATGAAAAAAGACATTCAGTCAGGTATAGAGTTAAGAAAACAGGTTATAAATATGGTCTTAAAAGACCACTATGTCGAACTAATAAATGAGCAAAGCAACATTTAGAGACCTGCCTGCTAATAGAGATGGGTCTGCCAAGCTATACCACAAGCAGTCAGGTATTGACCGAAGGGATGTTCCACCAGCTGTAGGGATCACAGTCCATTTATGGGCAAGTTCCTGAGCATTTTGAAAATGGATATCATGAAGTCATTCACTTCAAGCTCTGAAGAGTGTGGATAACATACAGCACATGCGGTGATCATGGTATGGAGACTAGCAAATCAGTTTTGAAAACATATCAGGGGACTCTGTGTGTGTATGTAAACTGTATATTTTATGTTCTGGTGGAAGTTTATATTTAATATAAAGAGCAACAAGGTAACATAGATTTTATGGAAAGTACCAGTTGATTTACCAATGGCTCCTGTTTAAAGAAGGTTGAAAATCATATACATGTTTTTCTTGTTTCTTTGTATTACTTTATTATTGATCAAAAAAGAATACATGACAGTCAATCTTTGAGGAATGTAGGAACCAGAAGCATCAGCATGTCAAATTCCAGAAAACAACCAATTCTGGCCTGTGTTTCCGTAAAGAGATAAACATTGCTGAAGAAGACAGAACTACAAAATTGTAGTTGTTATGTTTTTAGTCTCTCCTTAGTGCATTTTTTACCACTTTCCCCACATCTCTCTAGTCACATTCCGAGCTCTTTATTATTTACCATAATTTTGTTCTTTTCATAAGCTTTCTTCATTTTTCCATGTACTTTCTGGATTTTTCCTCAAGTTTTTTATATCAAGTGGCAGTTTCTGGAAGATTTTATTTGCTTTAGCACTTTCCAGATCTTTTACTTTGCGTTTCAGTTCTTTCTTCATGACTTCACTCTTTGTGCCTAATCAGTCTATCAGATCTTCATAGGTATTTTTAGACAGTTGGTATCTAGGCACTCTATTACTATTAAAGATAATAGAAAGTGCTCTAAACTAACGCTATAAAAAGAAATATTCGTTGAGAGGAGTTGTGCTGCAGAGACACAAGGAGTGCTGACAAAGGGCTGGTCATTCCAGCTCTCATGTGCTGCAAACCTGCTGGACAAACAGCCCTACAATTAAACAAAGCAGGAAGAAGTGTGCCACCTCTGGTCTAGAAGAATCCTTTGCCACATCCTGCTCACAAGTAACACAGTAATACCCATTCCAGTATGGAGAAAGCTGAGTACAGCCTGAGGATCCACAGTTATGTATCCACAATGCTGTTGTGGCTCCAGAAGGGTAATACATGGTATTGCACTATATGGTGAAGCTCTCATTCCTGTATCATAATTATTATCACCAGTTTTTCCATGCAAAGTGGTAAGAGTACTTATTTGTCATTGAAGAAACTGATCGCCTCACACAAAATCAGTCATTTTGCTACCAGGACTCCAGCTGCAAAACTTCCTGGTAATCTTTCCCACTTTGCAGACTTCAAGAAGGAAGGCATTTCCTTCATTCTTCGCAACTTTACAGTACTTGGCAAGAATAGTACTACACATCCTCCTGCTGTGATGAACTAAGAGCTCTCAGAGGCTGCTGTGGTGGTACTGGACAGATTTCTCTCTAAACCTGGGGCAACTACTGCTTCTTGTCTCCACTTTTACATCTTATAAAAGAAAAGAGATGGGAAAAGGCATCACAGACTGGAGGTGATATCAGTGAGTAATTGTTACCTGATAAAATAGCACTTCACAGCCTGCCAGTGCTGGTGTGAGGCCAAGAAAGAGATAATCTGGAAGCCTTTTTTTGGCTGGGAAAGCCCTGCTGCTGCTGCTTCCTATAGGTTTTTCATCAGAGATGCAGCCAGAGTTGCCATCCAAGTGTAAAATCAGACCCATAAACTCTCAGTAACAGGGTGAACATGAGTTCAAGAGGCCCTGAACCACTTCAAAACACCATTGATTCATCCAGTGAAAAATCACAAGAAGATAACATCTGACAGGAACAGGTTCCCAACACCATGTCAAATTCTATTTGACCACAGACATACACAAAAAAAAATAAAATCAATTCAAATAATTTAAAGGAAATGTCACTGCTGATTCCTTCAAGGTTTCAGAAGTCTCTGAGATCTCACAACCACATACCTTATTATATTCTCAGATTGAAACAGAGAAAAAAAACTTTCCCTCCTTTTTCTGCTCTTATTTGATTTTCCAGCTTTGAATGAAGTTGTTATTGAACTGAATTAGTTGGAAGCTGAACCAAAGAATATATTCTTCCTGTACATGCAGAAGAAGAAACATCTGTCAAAAGACACATTAGTACTCCAATAAAATAATTCTAAACATTAAGCTAATAACTTCTTCTACTTCATAGTCATTAGCATTTAGAGTAAATGCTTACTGATTG
The DNA here is from genome assembly GCA_026413425.1 of Tringa solitaria. NCBI lineage: Eukaryota > Metazoa > Chordata > Aves > Charadriiformes > Scolopacidae > Tringa > Tringa solitaria. The sequence goes on from JAOXJM010000033.1 coordinate 70,883,145, forward strand.
TTCTTTTTTAATTTAAAGGACAGTTAAATTAATCTAAGTTCATACTATTTAGACTTTTACCTGTCTTCCATTTTTATTTTTTATATCTGCTGGTTTTTACCTGCTTATATATTCATTAATACTTCCCACATTCCCCTGTAGAATATTCACATTCTACATATTTGTATTTTTTGCTGGTTTCTGATAGGTAGTTTGGTTTCTGTTTTGTTTTGGTTTTGTACTTCCATATCACTGTTTCCTGTTTTGTTGCACCTTGGAAGACTGCTGGAATTAATCTTGAAATTTATAAACTAAATTTGCGCTTTTAAATACAACAGGGTCAAAGACTGTTGTCAGTTCTTATGTGCAGATGGTCTTGAATGGCTGAATTAGTGGTATACCAAACTTTTCTCTGTCCTTCCATAGGCCCCATCTGGTGCCCACATGCCCCTAAGGGAGTCTGTTGAGTCTGGGGTGGGTGTCCAACATGAATGTCACAGCTGTGTTGCAGCACCGCAGAGTGATGCTTACCCACCCCATATCATTTTCTGGGGTGTAGTGGGAAGCTGTATGGTAGACTTGAGACTGCAGAGTCTGATGGAATAGTACAGAAGACTCTGTTGTCTAAAAGGAAACAAACCTGGTTCCTTCTCACGCATAACTTCTTTTGGAAATTATTGTCTTGGGGTTGGAAAGAATGTTAACAACTAAACAAAGTGAACAGCCAGTGGTGCCATGTTTTGGCTTGCTCTCTGACCTTATTTTATTTAGCAGCATCTAATGTACCCAACTCGAAACAAGGGCATCCTCTGAAATAATGCTTTTTAATAACTTTGATGTGCAATCATGGCAGGAAAGATTCTCGGTGACTTCCTAATTTCTGCCCTCCTTGCACAGGTAAGTGTGGATTGACACTGATCAGTGTGTTCCTAGTGTGTTCCTACTAGGAACCTGCTTGACCCACCAACCTTGGACTAGCTGATGCTGCAAGACTGGTGATGCCCACTGTCAGCCCTTTGAATGCTCCTGTCGTGGACATACATCTGCCCCATTCAGAAGGCAGAATATTTACTTTCTTTTTGGTTTTGGTAGACACTTTCTAGATTTGGGATAGGCTGTTAACATCAATGACTGATGTTGCACCGATGTAGAAAGTATTACTTCTCACCATGTCTCACATAATGCATATAATATTTCAAGTATCTAGTACACAAGTTGAGAATTGGCTCCTTGGGAGTCAAGTTCAAGCGCTGAAAGTGTGCACAAAGATCATACAATGTTCTCCTTGTTCAGACGTGGGATTTGGGCACTCCATGCCCTGACAAATGTCTCAGAGAAATTCTGATCTGCTAGTGCTTGCTCTCCAGAGTTCGCTTAATTAACCCTGTCACCCACTGTGATTTCACAGTCTAAAACAATCCACATATTGTTGCTGCCCTTTTTAAGCTGATACAGAAACTGGTCTGTCTATCACCAGGCAATTCTGTACTTGCCTAAAGATAAAGGCAAATGTGGCAAATAATCCATATGCACACTTGCTTTTGTAGACGAGGATACACGAAACATGCCAAAGACATGCCTAAGCTGTCACCTCTACAAGTCACTCTCATCCAACAGAAGTTACACAAAATGCCCTTTTCTGCTTATATCATGGCCTACTGCTTGCAAAAATAAATGCACTGTGGTTTGTGCTTCTTGACCCTTTCTAGTTTGCATTAAAGCATATATATGTCAGAGGTCTAAATCTAAATTCAGTTTCACTGAATTCCAAATGTGTTGAGTATATTTGTGACAGTTTTTCTCACTATAAAGGAAATGAAGTTTGGGACTGTCAGAAGGCATAAGTTCCCTGTTTGATTCAGATGCTTTTTAGCTGAGCTTCTGAGGTTGAAGGTTTTTGTAAAGATAGCGAATGACTGCAGACTTGAATGCAGTCTTAATGTTTAGAGTCTTCCAGGATAAGTGCTAAGTGTTTGATCAGTAAATTCTTTGCACAGTTTTACTCTTTCATGCAGTTTCTTATTTTCGATGGTCATTTTCATCCATTTGTATAATTCTGGTATTGCTGGAATATTTGCAATCTTTGTAATGTTAAAAGCTGGATATAATATCCAAGCAAGGCGGGTATCAACCTACATTGTAATTATTTTTTTCATGGCTATGTATTTCTGCTTAACATTTTACAAAACATATTAATGACTTTATCTTGTATCATTGTTAATGTAGTTGCATTAGTTTGCATTTTCTTACTTCCTAAATCCTGTTAGAAGCTCTCTCTTTGCTCATTGATGACATCAATGGGCCCAGCTGCTACACATTTACATTTAAGAATAAAAGACTGCATTTTGGTGGTATGTATCATCCCACAGAAAATGAATCTGGACATGTGCATCCATGCATGAATGTATGCATATGCTTATTTCCTTGATTAAATATGTACCCACTAATGTCACAGGAACTTAAACTTCAGAACCTGATGTACTGGGTTGTTCAATACAGATAATGTGTATTCAGATTCACTACTAAAAAACGATTCATAAATTTAAGTCAAGAGTTCATCTTCTAAGTTTAATATAGAATAGGTTAAAATATGAATTGTTACATTTCCATTTCCTCTCTGATGTACTTAATGGACCAAATTTTCAAGCAAAAATTTACATACATTTAATTAATGCTTCTGAATATATGCTTCTTTTCAAGATGCCTACGAACTCTCAGAAATTTCTGGAATGTGGATATAGAGCAACTTCCAAAAAAGCTCAAAAAAATGAATTAATTGTTGTCTATTGTCTCTATGCAAGTCCTGACCAGGTGTGAGATGAGCTGTAGTTTAAGGTTTTGCTGATTGTGTCTCTCCTGGAATACACCATAATTAATGATAATGATGATAAAGTAAATCTTTATTTAACATAACAATTAAACAATTAACAGAAACAACTAACTGAGAAAAGTGAAAAAAAAAAAAGAAGTCCCTATGACTGAGCATTCTAGTGAATTAAATATAAAGGAAAACAGTTCATTAATAAATAATTAGTTTTAAATTATTTTCTTATTATTCATAATTACAAAACTATTGTGCCAGCTGTAATAGTCCCCTACCAAGGCAATGCCCTGGAGTAGTTTCTACAGCATTATCTTCCAACACCCACCTCTCCGCCCTCCCAAAGTTACAAAAATTTGGAAGAGCAACCAAAACCAGAGCCATCCATGAATTACACCGCACACCAACAGTCTCACCATTTCAATGTGTTCAGTGCATTTCAATGTGTGATGCATGTTATCAACTGTCCCAGTGAAATTTCTGTGTGAATCCACTATTCATAGATATACTTGCATTATTTATGTTACAATAGTGTCTAGTTGCCCTCTCTGAGACTGGAATGCTATAAATTCCAGTAATTAAATGAGAAATAGCTTCTGCTCTTGGAAGGTTACTATCAAAATAGAATACATGGGCAAGCAGCAGAAGAAAGGAAGTATTGTTAACCACATATTGAAGATGAGAAGCTGAGGCACAGAATCAGGAGATGAGTGAGTAATATTTTCGGGGGAAGGTCTGAAGGGAAAAATCCCACATTTGCACTGACTGAAAACAAACTTCTTTTTGGTCAAAAAATTAAAAGTATTTATTTTATATTGAGAACTGTGTTGCATTCGACATGAAAAAAAAACCCAACCTTTTTTTGAGGAAAACCATGGGAAAAAAGCACTACATTTACAGATGTCACTCCATTTCTAAGGAAGAGGTTTTACTCCCTTCTACCCTTCAACTAGTTATAGAGGTCTCCTAGACTGAATTTTCTCTTTATCTTAGCTCCATCTTACCAGTCAAGTTCCCAATCGCAGTACTCTTGTGTATGTTGAGGGAGAAAGAAATGTGTTCATTTTTATTTTTCCTTTTGACTTCAGTTCTATTTATGCAAATGTATGAAATATAGAACTCTGCTGTTTCTATTCATTATTAGAGTTATTATCTCTCTTTTTCAATACATATGTATTCCATGAAAGATGGAATGGTTTTGGTGAAAAGCAGTGGAACAGCAAGATGTTATGTAGTACCTTAAAGAATAAAAAAAATGTTCAAGGTCCTCCGGGACAAGGAGAGAATTGAGAGATTCCAATAATGTCCAGGAAAACATGTGTTATATAAGTGATGGAGTTTACATCCTAATGGATTAGAGAATGTAGACTTTACTTTGTCTTATCATCATGGAAAGTTTTCAGAATTGCCAGCATAAGCTATTAAGATATTTCAGAAAATTTTCTGTTCCATTTGGATTTTTCATGTCATATCAAAGAGAGTCATGTTTGACTCCCAAACCAAAATGCAGCTTGACTAAGAAAACAGTAAGAATCCTTCTTAACTTCAAAATCCTGAATGGCATGATATTTTGTTTCCAAGGAAACTGCAGATTTTACTTTGGTAGAGGCTACACCACAAAGAAGGTGTAAAAGCCATCTTGTAAATTGCCTTCACAGATGTAAAAGCTCCTCCTTCCCATCACAGAAGTGAAGCTAATGTTTTTCCATATACACAAACCGACAAAGAGACTAGTTCTCTAGTGTCAAAAGGTAAGAAAATCAGAATTCAAGTATTATCCCTGCCCATGAAAGATAAAAACAAACCCTGAAACTATTTCCAGAAATCACAATGAGGCTCATTCTCCTCTGTGGAAACAAGGAAAATATAGAATATATCCATCCTTCTGACTGGAATCACATTCTTGCTTTTTTTCACAGATTTTTATATGCTGGCAAGAGCCATCGCCTGTAAGAACTCAGGTGACATAATATATATAAAGTACATATAAAATATTATAACATTTATATTGTCTGCCATTTTTCTCACCAGAAAAAGAAAGTCCCAATAGTAGATCTTCTCTGCTGAAAATACATTTTTTTCATACAAAAAACCGTCTCACTATTACTTCTATAAATTGTTGTGAATTTATTTTTGTTTCTTCTCCAACTGACTCTGAAAGCCAATTCATTTAGCATGATGTTACATCAGTAATTAACAAAATGATGAGTCAGTGCTTTCATTTATAGTGCAGCATGGTGAGATTATACAGTACACTTTTCTCTTGTTGCTATTTTTCAACAACCTCTATTGTGTCCTTCAGTTTACTACCTCAGATTTGGTGAACCAAACTCTTGGATGCTGGAAATGCTCCTTATCTTGAAGGAAAAGCAGTGCAGATTTACACCATTTCTGGAACCCGCTATAAAATCCCAATCAGAAAGGCTTTCTTGGAATACTCAAATACTCTTGGATTCCCCTAAATTTAGGTCAAATGTCCTATATATTACACAGTAAAACTAAAAGTGTTGCACAAATCATATTATTTCTGAAGAGTCAACCTCTCTTAATATGAACTTCGCGTTCCCCTGGTAACTGCTCCAACACCATCAGCACGTTATACCCTCCTCACTCTGTTAACTGCCGGCCGCAGTTGCATGTGGGCTTTATTTCAAGTGCGTATTGATGTTAACTATTACTTTGATTAACTCAGAACAGAGAATGGTTGTGCATAACAGGATTTAACCTTGTGCACAAGCAGTGACTAATGAGTGAAGGTCTTCAGAAACTCCTGTCCTTACAGCTAAAATTCTGCCCTCTAAGCTGCTGACATTTTAGTGATACCAAACCCACTTATCATTCAAGCCAAGAACCTTCATCATTAGTAGCACTGGGAATAAACATTCATCATGTAGGCTTTATTGTCTGCAAGGGCTGCTTTTATGTGCTTAGTTTTAGAGCTCTCTTTAAAACAATTTGGCTTGCATTGCAAAGTAAGTGAGAAAAAGCATTACCTTTCCTATTAGATGGCAAGAGCTGTATTTTGAAATCTGGCATCTAGACCATACCTCTCATAGGCTTCACTGATAAAGAAATAAATATTCTTCTGAAAGCAGTGGGTGCCTGAGACAGAGAGAGTAGAAGTCACCACATTGCAAAGAGAAATTACAATTAAGTCCTTTAACCTAAATTGGTTACGTCTGGAATACATGCAGTTTCCTGAATACCTTAAGGAAAGAAATCAATCTTCAACCTGTGCCCTTCTCACTGGAATACACTCAGACAATAAAAAGCAATTTCTCATAGAGTTTAAATTTTATTTCATTTTATATCTTAACTAATTCTTTGAGATAAGGATGAAATTGCACCTTTACCCCTAAGTAGCCTGATTAAATGACCCAGATTTAAATCACTATTCCAAACATTGTTGAATGGGACCATGAGCACCTATTAGGTGCTGCTTGTCTGTTTTAAGATGGAACTCCTTTTTATGAAATTCCTGAAAAAACATCCCATATGAAATACCATCTCCAATAGACAAAACGACATTTGGAATGGATCTAACAATCCTAAGCCATTGCTGCCCTCTGTGCTCCATTTGGCTCTGCCGATAGGTTCCATCATGTTGGACGATTATTGGAACTTCTTTTTTCTACAAAAATTCTCCAACCCAGGCGGTTACATAACAGTTTAAAGAAAGACAGCAAGGAGAGCCTCAAGGCCTTAAAAAATTAAAATCCTATGTTAAGGGGAACAGCTTTAACCTGATGCTCTATTAAGGTCCTTGTGGAACAGCACATAGATAACTGGAATACACTGCCTACCCTAAAAATAAATAATTATGTCAGAGATTATTAATTCCAAAAGACTAATTTATTTGGTGATCTCCTTGTTCCCTTCTCGATTAGATCAGTGCATCTCTCAAGCTTGGCACCAAAGAACAAAGACAACATTTTAAAAAGTGTGTGCAAGGGCCTGGCTGTCTTCTTGGCTGAATCAGCAGCGCAGGTGGGACCTAATTTCAGGCAATAGAGTGGCCTCGTATAACACAGAAGCCACAACATAATTTTATGTGAATAAAAATTCCAATGAGGCACTCCTGTGAGCACTGTTCTTCGCTACAATTTTAAATGCTTTTAAAAAAATGTTCTGCCATTCATATTAATTTTATTGACATTTGCTGTAGCTATAAATGAAACAGTTAAAGTGCTGGAGGCGTTCTTCTGAAATTACTGTCAGCTGTGAAGAATATGGTAAAGCCTGTGAAAGTGTTCTCTTTAGTGATCTCAAGACCTGCTTCTGCGAGAATGAACTTTATCTTGTTCTGTACAAAGTAGAGAACAATTTCTGTGGAAAACGCTTTGAGAGGAGATATGTATCATGATGGGCGGAATATGATTCAATAATTTTGTAATTGTGTGGAGGTAAAATATATGAAAGTAGACGAGAAAAGCAGATAGAAATTGTTATCAATCTGTGTTGCAGATTTCATTTAAAACAAAAGCCAGCTCTTCAACCGAATTAAATGTCCGTTCTGCTGCATCTAGAAGGAAGGTTTATAGCCATACCATTCCAGAGCTTGCGAAGAACAATTTAAGTGATAAAAATGGCTTCAATAGCTCAGAGTTACTCTATTTCATACTCAATTGGAAATACCTCACTTCGGTTTTTCTCAAAGCAGTCAGCACAGTGCCACCATGTAATGTCCTTGCCCCGTGTATGTGTCAGCGTAACGCAGCCTAGTCCCTGGTCAGGGAGATGGTCCATGTGCTTTGCTAGTCCTGGCTCTCACGCTTCTTCACACCTCCTCAGATTGTCTCTATCTGACTGTGGAGAGTGATTCTCAACTATCTGAATTCTAAAAAGTGATTTCATGGGCCAGGTAGGTCACAGAACAATGCTGCTAGCAAAGAAGCTGCAGAATTGCATACACAGCAGTGTATATAGCTCATAACTTGCAACCATGATGAAAAGGTGTTCTCTAATCACAAAAAGACCCTCCAATATCATAGGTCAAAGATGTCAAAAGGTATGAGGCTTCTAATACATTATTTTTCATATATTAATACTACAGGGCAGTAGACTTTTCTATTCATGCCCTTTTAAATTTTTTAGCTGGGCTATAATAATTATCCCTTCTATCTCCTCCTTAACAAAGGAACCTTCCTGAGAGATTGAATCCCTAGGGCTTTATGGGAAAGTTTCCACCTTTTATTTAAGAAGTCAGAAAACAAATGGCACAATGTTTGTAAGCCAAGGGAAAGAAGCACGTGATAATGTTCTCCCTCCAACTTCTTTCCTTACTGCTGCAACAGACGCAGAGGACAAAGCACCTAAAATGCTCCTAGAAGTGATCTTTAAAAATGAAAATAAAAATGCTGGTTTGCTCTCTGGAAATTTCAACAGTTAACATTTCACCTGTTTGGCAATGTCCTTTTGGAAGCGTTTTCAAAAGTTCCTGAGCAGAAGAATAACTAGAAGAATTAATACTATTTTTTATATATATATACATATTTGTGTGGGTTTTTAATTCTGTTGAACATTGGCAAGCTGCTAAGTATAGAAATATTTTCAGGGTTTGTTTGTGGGTGT
>JAOXJM010000033.1:70903687-70917077 GCA_026413425.1 Tringa solitaria
TCAAGGAGGGTGGGTGGCAACATCTGGTGAGGCTCAACTCCTTAAAGCATGTGGCTTTCTATCTGTCAGGCAGGATCTTAATCAAAGAAAATTGATAGACTTTTTTTCTCACTGAAGAGCAGACTCAAAGGGCAACAGGTTCTTTTATATTCATCACCCACTTGGTGCCACTCTGCAGCTTTTCTGTTAACCACCCACACTCTAAGGACTTTTCTGCCTGAACTCAGCTATAAGAGTCCTGCTAACCTGACATTTCAAATGTCATGAACAATGGCTTTCAGCAGTGAGCAAGTAGAACTATTTCTCTTCTAGAAGTAGAGGATGAGTGTAGAAAAATACGATTTAGGTTAGCACATTGGCAAAAAATGCTGGGACTGTCTACAGAAGCTTTAAATAAAGCAAAAGGAAAGATGTATATGCAGTTTTTCGAGCAATGACAGTTGAGCACTGGATATATTTCTGAATGATAAAGAAACGGGGAGAGGTAAAGAAGAGATTTTAGCAGGATAAACTGGTAACTGAATGTTGGCATTACACAGAAGGTCTGTGAGCCTGGACTAAGATGTGGATGAAGCTTTGCCTTGTTTATTACAGACAAACTGCTGTAGCCTGCTCTAAAGCAGTATAGAGGTGACATAGTTTAATGTATAATGCACTTCTGTGAATTGATGATGACCTTACCCTTGGCATTTGGCTTTGGCATTCTATTTGTTTTCCTTGTTTCATTAATGATGAAGCTTCTCTCCCTTTGTAATTATCAGTGGTAATTGCACAAACAGAAGAAGACTATTTGGGTTTTTTTTAACACTGAGTGAGGCTGGAGCCTTTATTTTTTGCCTGTTTGATTCAAGTAATTATAATATATATATATGCCTCATTAACATAACAGACGATCTACTTCATTGTCACATTTGAAAATGTCAATTTTCAATTCAATCTTAAGATCCTTCTAGTATAACAATTTATCTTTATGAGCAGATATAATTAATCTAAAGTGTCATAGTAAGTAATACCCTCTTCCACTAGTGAGTTCTCTTTAGGGGCATGATATATACTCTGCTGCCTTGTTTACCCATGTAATATAGATTCTCTTAAAGAAAACGAATAAAAATACATATCAGTAAACACTGTTAGTTTATTTCTGGGAAAGGACCTTTGTCTATTCTTTCAGATGCACCTAAAGACAAACATGTCCATTCAAAAATTGTAATGACAATATATAATGTTGGGCCAACCTGAAATTGGAAAGTGCAGACAATAATAGAGCATGGTTGAAAGTGTCATCATCCTGGCAAAATAAATTTTGGCTTCAAAATAAGGTTCCATGATCTTCAATACTTGGTTATGTGTCTGAAAATATGTTTGTTTATTCCTTACATTTCATACAGACGAAATAAACAGATTATTGGAGCTCTTTATCTACATTATATCAGTGTTAACAAATTTTTCGTCAATGATGGATAACTAGTAATTTTGTTATATAACTTGTCACTTAGAAACCAAATGTTGATTTGTCCACATAATGTGGCTCAAAGTGATGACATGATGTAACATACTTGTGATTATAGCTGCTTACTACAAATACCACTAAAAAATTCCAGATTATTGTATACAACCAGGTTAATGATTAGGATATGACCATAGCACAACTCTTTGTGTCCTGCTTGAGAGCCACGTCTCATCTGCAGCCACACTTTATGTCACTGACATACGATAGTCCATAAGGAGGAAAGGATATGGGAGAGACATCCCCAGCCAGAACCTTGTCTGATTTTAGTGTTTTGGTGATGGTTCTCCTATGGAGTGCCAGAGTAGCACTCTCAAGAGTCAGAGCTGATTTGTCCTTTTCTACAGCGTTCTGATCTTGTCTCTTCACCACAGCAAGGAACAAATTTAATCTTTTCAGCGTAGAAATCTGAATACACGTGTAGCACAAGAAGTCCATGTTCTGTTCCCATTATGGCTGTCCTCAAGGACCACAGCATCTTATCTGTGGGATCACAAGTCAAATGTTTTTTTTTTTCTATTTCATTGTCCTGTGGGATATTAGCTATCACAATCCTAAATATATGTATACATAGTCTGGTATATTGTTACTCTGAGGTAAAGATTTTCCTTCAGAATTATAGATATAAGAAAAATGTATGAAAATATAAAAATACATTAGTGTTTTCCCCATTTGTTTGAATGTGTTATTGATTTTAAAGTATTTTTCCTTATTTATAAGGCCTCTGGCAATATTGGGCCCTAGTTCTTCAATTTTTCTTGTCTTCCTTTTCCAATTGTTATAATTTCTAGGACAGAATATCCTGATTCATGATTTTGTCCTAAATATAATTTAAAGACTGTGGGTGTCTGAGCTTTTAGTGTGTGTTTTCATAATGAAATGAAATTCCTATTTATATTTGGAAAGCTGTTTTTGGGTTTGGCTTTTTAAAGGAGAATTTAAAAGATGTATTTTCTGTGTTGCTTTTACTTGCTTGGGATGCAAAACTCCTTGCACTCTGAGAATGGCACTTTATAAATGAAATTTACTATTATTATGGTTTTCTCCACAGTAAAAGCTATTGTTAGCGACAACTGAGTTGTAGCCTTACATCTCCCTGTCCATTATTATAATGTTGCAAACTTCTCCTTTTGGTCTCAAACATCTTATGCTTAGGTTAAGCTGAAAAACTTTAGTTGACTGCTTGAATGAAGTTGGTTCAGTTTTTTTTTTAATTAGAGAAACATGTTTTACAAGAAGAATCTGTATACAAACAAAACAGCACCTATTTAAAAAACAGGACATATTTTTAAATGCTTGTTTTTCTTAGAACACAAATAATTTGAAGTTGAAATATGAAGGTCAGATGTTTAGCTGCTGTAAATATTGTAGTTTCGTTCATTTACATGAAAATATGCCAGTTCATAATTGTTAGTCCTCAAATGTCTGTCTCCTACCTGGTACGTCTCCATAAGGAGTTATCATTCATAATGGGCTGATCTTAAGTGGTGAGTGGGAGTCAGTGTGTACGTGTGATTGTGAGTGCTAGAAGTTATTAAGAAACTTAAGAAATAGAGAATATGAAATTTTTAAGAAGTTTGTTAAAAGTCTAGTGACAGTTGAAGCATGACTTCAAATTACAAATTTTAAAATGGTGTTTTGTTCTCATTTCATTATTACTTAACGTTATGCAGCAAGATATTCAAAGGTTTCACTGCAATATAAATTTTACACAAAACCATTTAGTGCATTAACACATAACCTTTAGGTTTGCAGATTACTTCTTAATGAAATAGCATTATTTGTTATGGCTGAGATTATCTGGGAGACTGCCTGTGCTAACCTTGTGAATCTTATATGATTTATCTTATATGATTTATACTATTCCAACTGTATATTGCTGTAGGCTGCTGACACAAGTCTGTCTTCGGTGCCCTCTTTCATACAATTTAAGAGCAGACGGAACAACTTTTTGGGGAGAAATTGGTTAACTGCCTGTATTCAGCATGGAAGTCTTGGTGTAATATAGGAAATGTTTTCCCTCGATAAAATAATTCATTTGACCTAAAATTACTCAATAGTATCTTCTACAAATAAGGTAGAAAAGAGTAGATTAATATAACTCAGAAGAAAGCGATACAGATGCTGTTTCTTACTTTTCCCGCCTGGTGTTTAGGGCATTCATCTCGGTTGATGGAGGCACAAAATCAATTTTCTCCCCTGCTTGAAAGGGATTAATCCCATATTGTAACAAGGACTCCTTCCCGCAATATGTGATGTATTTTGGGGTGGGTTGCACTCAGTATTTCCCCTTGACTGTGACCCTGTAAGTATCGGATACATATCAAGAAGACTGGCTCTAGAAGCTGATGGCTTTAATGGGTTTCAGTCATTCCCCCAGGTTTGACAAACTTTGTCTTCTGAGCCTAGTGGTCTGCATTAGCCACAGATACTGAGCGAATGCTGCCTTTTGATATCTTCCAGCCTGATGATCTGGTCCAAGATGGGAAAATCTTACTCAGAACAAGAATTTCAATCCGCCCCACAATTAAGGTATTGTGCTGTTTTCTTTCTCAACCATTGAATATTTAACTAGAAAAGCATCACCAGGTGAAACTGAAGCTAGCTTACCCCAGAGTATTTTATTATATGGTACTTAGCACACTCTGGAGGTAGATGAAATCCAATGAGTCAGACAACAGCTCTGAATTTGGGTCAGGCACCATGGGGGGCAGGCATAGGGGGATATACAAATCACATGGTCTGGAGTATGTGAGAGAAGGGCTGTCATCAGCATCATCTTATATATCCTTCAGTTCTTTGAATGGAATTTAATCTGTCTCATCTTCTAATTGATTTTTTCAGTAATTTTTTTTTTGAGAATAGAAATAAAATTATTGTGTTTTGTATCACAAAAAAGTTTTATCCCATCTATAGTTATTACATATTCCTTTTCATTTCTGAATTTTTATTTATGTAAATATATCTAGTTCTATGTGTGTGCGAGATATATGTATATATGCATATATAGGTTCATAAATATCTATATGTGGAAGCTCAAATCAGTTTTTTCTCTTTTTTAGGACCATGATAGATGGCATTTGCTTTTCCTGTTAGCTGTGCTTTGCTATGCCAGATTCCTTTAAGTAAGGAATGGTTGGATTATGTGTAAGTGTCTAAAATGGAAGGGAATTTTCATGTTGGTATTAACTTGCCCCATTCCCAGCCCTGGTGTGCAGCTTCCCCAGGGTGGGATGGGTCTCAAAGGAGAGATTGGGCATCCCAAAACCTGGGAAAGCCATGAGAGGTGTAGAGGGTGACACGAACGCAACTCCAGGACACAATAGGGGGAAAAAAGGTGATGTTCCAGAAAGCCACATGTGGATTGTGTGGTCACAGCACAGGAAGTCCCCAGAGGGCTGCCAGGGTGAGGGAAAGCCTGGAAGAAGGGGGCTGCCTTTTAGGAAGGATGTTTGCAATGCCTTTCATTCTGTCTCACTTAACTCCTCACAAGTTTTTCTGTTTTAAAAGATGCTTTTAACACTGTTCCAGTTTTGCTCAAGTAAAACCAGGATTCTGAGCTTAAAAATCCTTATCGCTTTTTGGAGGTGGCAAGCTGCCTGAGCATATCCAGTCAAAGCAGTGGCAAGTTAAGGACAAAACAAGAAAGCACTTGCATCATCTGCTGCATCCCAGTTTTACTAGTCTCAAGGTTATATTAAAGGACATGCAAGGAGCCAGAAACAATCCAAACCTCTTTACTTTTCTAAAGAGGAAGAAGCTGGTGGGCTGAAAGGCCCCGAGAAGAGCAAAGTCTATAAGCACTTTGGGCTGCGGCTGTCAGAGTGGGAGCTGGCTGATAGCAGCATAAAAAAGGTCTAAATAATACAGGTGTGCCAGCAATCAACAGTCTTTATTCTAAATGTTTCATTCCTTTGAGGAATGAACAGAACATGCTGTATTTGGAAAAAAATTCTTTCAGTTGCTTCAATCAATTTTTGCCACAGGCTCCCAGAAGGAAGCCCTTGAAGGGAAACTTTAAACCTTAAATCAATTCAAATTGGTACCCAAAGGGGACTTGGGCCTTCCCCAGAGTGATACTACTGTAGCATACTCTGCTGAAGGTCACACACCTGAGTGGGTGCACTCAATAAGACCCCGCAAGGAAGGGGTCCTGAAAGGTTTCTGTTAGCCTCGTAACCATGACAATATCTTTCCCAAATACTTTCTGCTAATGAAGAGTCCAAAATGTCACATCTGTTTGTTTGGCATTTTTTCCAGTGTATTCTATGGATATCTCCAGTACTTTCACAAGGGGAGAAACTGAGGAGCCTGGGCTTGGTCAGAAATCCAGGTGCTTGTATAATGGGAGATGGCACGGGGTCAAGGGGGAGAGAAAGGCAGGGCTGTGAAAGAGGGGAGGGGTAGTCTTAACTCCTCACCCAAACAAAATCACAAAAGACAGATCACAAGCAGATAGACTGAACATGAAAAGATCTCATGGACCTACGAGGACGTGTAAGCTTGTGGGAAGAAGGTTCTCTTGAATTATTACTTTAAATAGCGATCAGTAGTGTATTCAGAACCTGTGAGCAAAGTCAGTCCCCAAGGGTTGGTTAGCATCTGTCTAACACACCATCCAAAGTGTTTTTATTACAAACCAGGAAGCTTGTTCCTCCTGAGGGATAATGGGGGAGAGTAGACGCCAGTTGCATGTAAGTCTGAGCCATCAATGTGTCCTTGTGGCAAAGAAAGCCAATGGTATCCTGGGGTGCATTAAAAAAACGATGGCCAGCATGTCAAGGGAGGTCATTCTCTCCCTCTCCTCTGGAATAATGTGTCCAGTTCTGGGCTCCCCACTTCAAGATAAACAGGGGACTACTGGACATAGTCCAGCAGAGGGCTATGGAGATGATCAAGGTACTGGAGCACCTCTCTTATGAGGAAAGGCTGAGAGACCTGGATCTGTTTAGCCTGGAGAAGAGAAGAACGAGTGAAGATCTCTTAAGTGCTTATCAATATCTGAAGGAGGTCTCAAGAGGATTGGGCCAGATTACTTTCAGTGGTGCCCAGCAACAGGACAAGGGGCAAGAGGCACAAGGTGGAATACAGGAAATTCCATCCTGTCCAACCTGCTCTAGGGGAAGGTGTGTCACCTTTTAATATCTGATATTTGAATTAAAACCCAGTAAAATGTCAGTCTTCACAAACATTTCTCCCTGATGTTTGCCACCACCTGTTTTAACAGCTGCAGAAAAAAACCAGTTCTTTTCCATGCCTATCTGCAGATATCTAGTGTATCCACCTTCTGTAGCTGTTTGAAGAGTACTCCGTGGCAGTTTTCATGTATCTATCTATGCATATATATTTTTATATAAGTATGTAGTTCAGAAGGCTAACGTGCTTTTAAAAATATTATGACACAGAAGGGAAATACCACACCAGTAAACTTAATTATATTCCACACCTTTATATTCAAAAAAGCTTTCTAAGATTTTTGGTGGATGAAAAATTGCACAGTAAAAGGAAAATCTGACTGTTAATGGTACGATGGACTGGATCATGGATACCAAAAAGGGTTCTTGTTGGGGGTAAGTAAGAAACGAGCAATATTTCCACAGCATTTGAGAGAGGAATGGATAAAATTCCTTTACTTGGTATGTTTTTTTTTTCCATTTGAACAGATGCTGTTGTCATTTGGCAAAATAGCCCTTCATAAGGTCAATTCTAAAACAGTAGGATTACTCCTCTTTATTTATGTTCTTATTGTTTTCTGCATAAATAAAGCTATGGCCTCTGCCTTCCAGTTAATGTGCCACTAACTTAATTAATTTTGAAAGCGGAAGAGGGTGCAGGAGAGACCTGATATTAATAAGCTGTACTAACAACATTACAGACTGACAGAAACTAGTTATTAAAAATAAGAGTAGGGCTTGTTATATGCTTTGGAGTAACTTCAAATAGTAAATCCAGTAAGCCCAGACTAAACCCAGAATTTTATGATATATGCTTACCTGCATATAGCTACTGTACCCGAGCAAAAATTCTGATCTCTGTGTTTAGTTCCATACTTTAAAAATTTCATAAAAGTACAACTCCTGCCTATAAATGACTTCTCCATTTTGAAAGCTAACTTTTCACTTACAGCTAAGAGGCGCCTTGCAGTTAAAATTTTGCAGTTTGATGGATCTACACTTCAGGGATTACTTCGTCTGTGGATAATTCTATTTCCTCCTCTATTTTTATACTAGTACCCAAGTGTCCCAGTTAGAAGGCCATTGTGCTAGGTACCATACATTCATATATATTCAAAGCATGTACATTTTTCTGTCATCAACAGCAAAATGTTGTGGAGAAGATGAGAAGAAAATAATGTACCAACAGCAAAGATATGCATGAAAGTCAAGAATAGCTAATGGCAGGAGAAAAAAAACCCAGCCAACAGAGAGCTGACAATTCACAGTATTCCAAATGACCTTGAGGGAAACCTGCCCTGACATCTTCAAAGCAAGGAAATGGGGAAACTTCAACTATTACACTTCTAAATAGGTCTCCAAATCTATTGTGGTCATGTCTTGTATTTATTTCAGTTTTAGTATCCCATGAGTTGGCAAAATAGTCTATTACTTCATTAAGTTCCATTTTGAGTTGTTGCTGTTTGGCACGAATTTATTTCTTGCATTTCTTTCTGACTTTCTTCACTATTCTGCCCCATTTGGGATCCAAAGGTATTTTTTTAAACTTTGATTATAAAGATTTCCCTCAAGCATTTTAGCTTTGACCCAGAGTAGTAATCCTCTTCTTTCTATTCATTACCTTCAGATAGATGTTTGGTTATTTTGGTCATATTTCTTCCAGCAAGTATTAACCTTGCTTATCAAGCTCCAGGAAATATTTGTTAAAGCTGAGCATGAACAGGCTTTCAAGAATATGCAGGGGATCTGGGAAGGGGACTAACTTCATCATCAGCCTGGACACCATAGAAAAGGACAGATCAACATAATTAAGACTTTTTTCACTGCTGTGACTCCAGAGTATTTGTAGTGTACACAAGAGCCGTGTTCGACCAAGTCTTTCTACCTCCTGGGTGCAGACACATTTGCAGCTGAAATGGTACAGCACTAATAGCTGAAAAAAGTGTTCTTTTTACTCTTTGACATGAAATAATTTTTATAGGCATCAGAGAAGAAGGTTGTGTAGTGAGAAAAGAAGATGCAGATGCTAAAGAATGCATTTCGCATAGGTGAAATTGTTTATGGTTTCAACTTGATATTACAGCAGAAGGAAGGAGAGCCAGGTTCCAGGGGGAAGGCGAGGAAGAGATATCCAGCTGCCTGGTCCTTGCACTGGAGAGGAAACTTTAATTTTCCTTGGAAGAGTGAATAAGCCTCAGTGGATCAGAATGAATCAAAGCTTATTTAGTACAGAGTTAATGTAGAAATCTCCTTTCTCTAATACTACATGCATAGTGTTTGGGTAGTTGCAGCATATATATTATATAGTTAGATTGTATATAGACAAAACATTCTCTTCTCTGTAACTCTCTCAGAAATAAGAATATTTTTTCCCTTGACAGTCAGTCCCATTACAGTGTATGCTTACACAGGATTGATTATAGAGTAAAAATCATATTTTTCACACTATCCTCAGTGATTACCATATTTAGCATGTAATCAAACATTCAAATGTTTATTCATGTGAAGTGATATTCCAGACCTTAGGATATTTGGATATTTATTCAAGCTGAATATCTCTTAATTTTGCAGAGATGGTAAAATAACTTCCTCTTTATAATGAAAACCTAAGTATGACTGACTTATTGCCAGATTCCGTAGATAAAGTAAGTGAAATTTTACTTCCTGTAGTGATAGTAAGTATTATCAAGGACACTGGCTAGCATAAGACAAAAGTTTGATTGCCGTGACTTAGAAGAAGAAGGTATCAGGGAAAGATCTTCAGCTGACAGCATGAAAATCAATTTACAAGTAGATTTTAAAGCCTGGAAGTAGGTTATAAACAGAATTAAGCTGTTGCAGCACCTGCAGAAAGCTCTTTAGCGAAGCGTTTATCCACAGAGAGGAAAGGTAATATACTTATGTCATAACAAAAATGAGACAATAAAAGTAAGTGATCTACACATGGCTTCTGCCTGCAGTAAGGATGTAAATACAGACATGCACACCAAAGCCAAAGAAAATCTGGATTGGCTCAGGCATAATATATGCAAAAGAGAAGAGCAATTTTTATTTAGCAAACGAAATAACTCCCACGACAACCAAAATTCCATATGTGCAGTGGTCAAAATAAAATTGGACGCCGGCAGTTATTCAGTGTGTTATGTAAGACATCCAGATAGTTCCTCTTCTGAGCAGCATAAATGGTTATATTCATTCGATGGCTAAAGGTCTTGATGTGGCTTCCAGTAAAAAAGGGAAAAGGAAATTAATTACAGATTGAATAATCCCTGCCACCACTAGGAAACCTCACCATGACCTTTCTCTTCTGGTCTTTCTCATCCAACTAGACTAGTGCTAAGCAATAGTTCCAGCAGCAGTGAATCTCCTTTCAGTACTGGACCAACTCCTTTGCCTTGGGCTTGAACAAGGAATTGGAAAAAAAAAAAAAGACAAATTGGTATTTGTTACTCCTGGAACATACCCACTATCTCTACTCTGATAGTCACAGCTAAAAATTATCACAGTTACAATTTTAATACCTGCAGAAGGATACCATTACAAAGATAGATTTTCTAAATCTCAGCAGATGGGAAACTCAAAAGTTTTCAAGTGCTAAATTAAGCTTGCAGACAATCATGAGGGATTTTTCCTTACCCTTGCATATGATGTGACATATGATCACTAGACTGAAGCAATCAGATCAATTAAAACAAGTGTTGTCACTATGGAAAATAAAGCTAATTGTCAAGTATGACATGTATTTTAATACTCTGGCCACAGATATCTCTGAAATTGAAATAACTCTAGTAAAACAGAAGGACTAAACATTCAAAAATATATAAGAAATCATGTTTGTACATTAGTTAATCATTGGTATACTAAAGTTAGCATTATCACCTAAAAAAGAAAAGATTTCTGCACCAAATTGCCTTTTCTGAAATAAATCCAGAGTATGTCTAAGCCAGTTAGAAAAAAGCGAGTCCAAGATTTATGTTCAAACAAGTTAATCCATAGA
This sequence comes from Tringa solitaria, assembly GCA_026413425.1. Taxonomy (NCBI): domain Eukaryota; kingdom Metazoa; phylum Chordata; class Aves; order Charadriiformes; family Scolopacidae; genus Tringa; species Tringa solitaria. The sequence continues at coordinate 70,914,366 of JAOXJM010000033.1, forward strand.
CTCTTTGGGCCTCTCTACTGGGGCTCCAATTTCTCGAAGGAAAATAAACACATAATCTACTGGAATGAAAGGAAACCTTTATTTTACAGTTCCAGTCATTTAGTCTGATGACCTTTGGAATTCTAAAGTTTGGCAGAGATTATTTTTGTAATGAATTCTATTGATGGTGAAATTGTAAATAACTGTATGTAAAAAAGAATGCATCCAAGTCAATATTGCTATATACAATATCGTGCATAGTTAGTAGCAGTATCATCTGCAGCTAACATTTTATATTTTAAATTCCTTTTGGTTTCAAACACCCCTGGTACTTACATTACATTCTGGAGTTATGCTATTGAATTTTAGTCTGCCATTATATGAGTAACTTCTGTCTTTTCTGATACAATTTTGTCTGACAAGACCTGAAGAAAGTTTATCTGAGTACCTTGTGTGGTGACTGTAAAACCGATATATTATTCACAGCACAAGCAATGCAATCTCCTATGAATGCAGAATAAGAATCAGTTTCCATCAAAATAGGGTATTTTTTCTGAAACTCAAGACATTCACCAAGGCTTGCAAAACCAGAAATGATATGAATGTTGTCTTGCTTCATTTTAAAGGTCATAAAACACATTTATCACCCTTAACATCTTTTATGTCCCTGTAATTAAATTATATCTTTCATGTGTTTTTCAGGCACTCCTTGTATGAAACCCAGAGAGGTATAATGAATTCTATTTATAAGGGCAGAATTACAAGATTATTGGAATGAACGCTGTATGAACTATACAGTTAAAGGGTGAGTGAATAAAATCTTCCATCAACGATATTCATAATTATTACAGCTTTGCTACTTTAGGAAAGAGTGAACTACTGAAATATGTCTCAGTTTTGACTCAACACTTAGTCAAATATATTGACTTCAGGGCGTAAGGGCGCAATCACAGGCAATGAGTGCAGCCATCGGAGACTCTGCCGTGGCACACACACTCTCTACCACAGTCCAAACTGCAACAGCCCAGGGACAGATGCAACTTTCACCAAATGGCATATGTCCCTCGAGGGAATGGGTTGCCAATTCTAGTTCCAGTCCCTTCAACATCCTTTCTGCAATGAGTCCCAGGGAGAGAAACAGTAAACCATCTTTTTTTATTACATGTGCAATAGAAGATCTTGTAGGAGGATTTATGTTGGTGAGTAAGTTCCAAAATATCATACAGAAAAACATTCCTAACTCCCAAAACTAAAATCAATTGACCAAGTCCTCATCAAGAAACTTTAGTGGTATCCTCATTGTGCTTAATGGTTCCTTTTCCAACACACATGAGGAAACAAAAGACCTTAAGTATGAGATTTTGATATAATATTTTACAGTGAAAAAATTTAGGAGGTGTTTTGTTTGTGCAGAAAAAATTGAAAACTGTGCAACAGTCTGGATAACATGCCTGAACGGCAGATATTGTGGTTCTGAATTTGCTCATGAATAGGAGGTGGCCTCCTAAATTGCTGCTTCTGGGATTTTGTCAATCTCATGGTTAAAAGTCTTTTTCAGAGTTACTCTTCTTTTGTTAAAATGATTTTATATGTGACTTTTCCTTCTCAGTATATATATTTCCTATGTATTTACTGGGAACAATGCAATGTCCTTATAACCTCTATTTTTTGCTAGGCTAAACAAGCTTAGTTCTCCCTTCAGCATTTTAGTAGTCCTTCTCAGCAGCTGTTCTGCTACAAATTCATATAAGTGACAAGATTTGTATATGCTATTCCAGATGGAGCTTCAGCAGGTCCTTGTACAATAACAATAATATTTTGTAATATCTAATAGATTTATCTTACTGTTTATAGTCTACACCTTCTTCATGGTGTACTACTTTGATACATAATAGTCATCCCCTAAGCAAGACCTGTAAAACTTGGAAGATTTTTAAACTGGTTTCATACTGGTGGGACAATGTTTTTTAATCCCACCTTATTGCTTCCAGGTGACGGGCACTCACTAGTAGAGGCCAATTATAAAACTACTATCTGCTATGTTGCAACAACTTTGACTTTGTAATAATAAATGTCATTCTATTTCTACCACTAAGCTGCAATTTTTCCTGTAGAATATTCCAATTCGCTGGTGTATCAATGACATCTGACAACTTAGTTATCAGCAGATTTCATAACTACAGTTATTTGGTTTATGCCAAAGCAACTACTGTTATTAAGCAAGATCTGTCCCACAACCAGTCCTTGTATAAACTCCACAAAACGCTTCCCAAAACGTAACCTTATATTTCCCCTTTTCATACACCCCGTATTCATGTCTAAAGTTCTCCTTCTCTATCCTGTCCGTAGCTGCAGTTTACAGTTCTGCACTTCTGAAGTTAGACAGTAATTTCCCATGCAAATATGTATATGACTTCTTCACATAGATACAATATGGGATCAGTTATTTCTTCAAAAAGACAGTGCGTTTGTCCACCATTACTCACTGTTAGTAAACAAATGTGGCATTTTATTACTTTTTCCATTAGCTTGTATACCTTTAAATTATGACAATGTTCATCGGTTCTGTCAGAATTTGAAGACGGACATTTATTTTGCCTTCTCACACTCAGCGAGGAGCGCACTAAATTCTGAGGTTTCCTTCCACTTGACTGTAAACAATTCAATTAATTTTAGCCATCAAGGTTTCTCTGTCCTTCCTTAATAGTGTATTCTTTATCAAAAGCTGAAATA
>JAOXJM010000033.1:70917177-70934558 GCA_026413425.1 Tringa solitaria
CAAAAGCTGAAATACAATATTTATTTAGCTTTTCAGCAAAACTTAGTTTGCCTTTAAAATTTAATCTTCCCAAGTTCATAGTGAAAACATTCCTGCTTTTCTTATTCTTTTTTTTTTTTTTAAAAAAAAAGGAGTATTTTTGATTATTGCTTTATTTATTATTTTCAAGATCAAATAGCTTTTTGCAGCTTCTTCTTAACCTCTGTCTTTCCTTTCTTTGACAATCCACCTTTTTAATTTTATGTTATTGCCGCTATTCTTAATGCATTTTTCAATAAATTACGCCTGGAGTCTTTTTTAATAAGTTTTTTTTTTCTCCTTTAGTTGAAACATAGTTTCCAGAAAATCTCTGTGCCCTTAAAGCGTTCATGCTGAGATCTCTAAACTCTTCAGCCTAGATAATGGCATTCCTAATTCCTTTAATTTCTCAAAATTTGAAGCCAATATTAAGTTGCAGAGATTTTTTTTTTTTTATTAGACTAAGATAAAGTCTGAAGTGGCATGATTTCCAACTGGTTCAATGAACTGCAGCAGGCATCACACCTCAGAATACCCAGACTGTATTAATAGTCTTTGTTTTCTAGTGTCTATTTGGACAACAGTTTTACAACAGTGAGAAATGTCCTGGTACTATATATTTCTCTAGAAACAGAATATTAAAATAATACATAAAACAGAAAACACAACTTTTTATTCCCTTCTACTGACAACACCCTGTCATGAGGCAAAATTTGTGGAGGGAGAAAGAGGGCCTAAGAACATTATTTTAATCAATATTATCAACATCAGCACAATAAATAGGTGACAGTAATTGCAAGCATAACAATGAGAACATTTTTTGGAAAAAAGGAATACTAAACCTTTAACTGAATTCCTTATTAAATGCACGTTCTTCCTGAAAGGAATAATAATACTTTTTTGATGGAAGCTACACATTACAACTAGAGAAAAATATTGACCGGTTTGCTGTCAAAAGTTGTAGTTTTGCCAACACCAAGATGCTTCCATGGAAGTATTCCAATTGCTGACATACTCTATTATAAATACTTACTTGGGGAGCTGAAGGGTCTGGTCTTTCTGCATACTAAGCAGCATTGGTCTCCAAAGATTTTGATGCAAGTGGAATATCTTGCATGGTTTGATCCTAAAGGAACTATACCTCTCTACAGTATCTACAGAATAAAATTCCAGTGCTGAATAAGTCTCTGAAGACTAGCAGAAATGAAAGAAGAGGCTCTGTCAGAGTAAGAATACAAGCTAGATACTGTCTTATGAATCCATGATCCAGAAGAATAGTCGGTCCCACACTATTACATTTATGGCTTAGAGGGTCAACATCCCTTAGTCTGATAAACTAGATAGGTACAAGGATCCACAATTTTACCAGTCAAGACAGATTGTGCAAGATAAGAACTAGAACTAAAAATATAGTCTGACTGGAAGCTTCTCTTAAAAGATATTCAAGAATAAAAGTGCTACCCTGGAAGAGAGATGAAAATTGCATACAGAATATTTTCTACTAAGAAACACTAGTCACATTTTTTTTTTGTTTTCATTAAATAAAAAAAAATGTAAAATACAGTTATAAGCATCTGAAAAATGAAATTGGAACAATACTTTGAAAAAGGAAATGAATAAAAATCACTAGTTGTGAGGAAATGGTGCACTGCTTGAAAATATGTCAATATAATCCTTTCCTTTGATTCATCTGGTCCTTTCAAGACATTCTATAAATCGACCTACTAGTTGTTTTCTGGAGCAGTGGAAAATTGTGATATCATCTCTAACATTGTATGACATTGTATGACACATGCTGGCTTTTAAAACTGTAGCTTCTGTAAAAGCTGGAGTTGGATCATTACGTTGTGATTTAATAGAATCTCATTCCTGTTCAGCCAGATTATGAACCATTTATTCCCACTCATATTTAGTAACTCACCATTTTCATCCCAGCTAAAGGTTTCAGAATTGTGGCACTGTGTCAGTTTTGCTGTGAGCGCAATATGGAATTAATCTATAAAAGTACTGACACAAAAATCTGATTTAGAGTGGTGTGGCTGAATGTTCTGAACACTTTAGAGCCTAAGATAAAGTAGTCTAAGTCTAGGAACATAATTCTGGCAGCTGCACTGGGTACTTTTTGCAGGATGTGTGAACAGTCTAGACCTCTTGATTCACTATTGCACGCTACCCAACCAGATCATATTTGCTCTGAGAGGGCACATTCCATGCACAAAGGCAACTCAATTCATTCCACAACTTCATAGTCCAGAGAAATATAAGCATTGATATATCTCCATCACATTCTCATCACTTCTGTGACAGAAACATTGTCTCCTGAAGTCTACAAAAAGAAGAATCCTATCAATAGGAGGGATCAAGCTCAAAAGTGATAAAGTTTCAATTGCCTTTCATTTATTATCTGTATAATCAGCTCTTGTTTAATATTAAATGAAGGAAAATAATTTGAACGATGAAATTCTTCCATTTCCTTTTATCCACCTCCCACCAAATCTCTTTTGTTACCTAGTAAAATGGTTTATCATTATTGCTATGCAGTGCATAACAACTGATGAAAATGATCAGACTATAGAGCTTAACAATGCATAGTGAAGGATGTTTCATTTTATTTCAGAATGCCTTTTATGACAGCATACTCTAGCAGAACATATTGATTAAACAACTGATAATGCCACATTGTAAAACATGGAGGTTCTTGGTACTTTACAAGGAATGAGCACTCAAAACTGAATGGGACTTCTTATAGCTGAATACAGACCTATTGAAAAAGCTTCAGAGTCCCACTATTACTTATTCTCTGAGATGACTATGCAGTATGCTGTACCTCACTTTGCAGGCAGATAAAAAGATGAAAGTGAAGTCTAATCAAACGTCTCTAGCTTTCTGGTAATAATGATTTCGGTTTTTTAAAAAATTCTGATGTCAGGTATGAGTTAACTCTATTGAAATAATGCTTTTATGTTGCTTCAGTTCATTACTCTGTGCTGATCTTATCACAAGAATGTTATTCACTCCTTTCTTTGATAATTAATATTGATTGCATGTTAGTCTGTGAGCAAGTAAAATGGCCTTCAGTCTCAGTCAGTAGAAAATCTACTTAGAAATTTAATAGTTATTTCTTTTCACATCTTTTAGTTTGCTTAATGGTGCACCTCTCTTGCCCAAAGGCAGTTCTTATTGTAGTTAGAAGGTGATGAGTAGAGGAGGTAACTAGTTTTATTGTTGCCCATCCACAATTTCATTTGCTTGCTAATGCTTCCACCTGAATCTTTCTAAGCTGCTTTCCCTGAAAGAAGATACAACATGAGAAAATGAAAGAGAATGTGAATGGATTTTTTTTTGAAGCCCTGGAAGATTATTGTAGACTCGTTGTTTGATTATTTGCACTTGTTCATTTCAATGTTCTTCTGTCAAATGTAATATATTCTGATAATTCAAGCTCAACCAAAATTCTTCTTGCTTTTCAGAAATGTCTCAATAAGGCCATCTTTAAAAAAAATTATAAAAATTGTTGTGATCAAAGTAAGGAGGGCCTGAACCAAAAAGACAGCTCTGAAGATTCCTGAATTGTATTAGCACTGACTTCTACCTTTTCATCACAGTTCCACCAAGACACTGTTGGAAAATGTACAACTCATCACACAAAAATATAATCCAAACAAACTGAAGTGATAGATCAGATTATTTAATGTTACAGAGAGGAAAAAAAAAAGAGGAGAAAAATGTGAAAAAATGTACAGATATGAAGTAAGACATAAAGTAATTAATACCGGAGGAATGCTTCATTTCTTTATTTTATCATTTTGAGTTTTATACTTTTAGCCAGAAAGTAATCTGGCTACATACATTTCAAAACAAAGGTATGTATCTAATGAGTTCATAAACTTATGAGTTTGACAAAGATCAAAAAAACATGTCTTTGAAAATGAAGAATAAGGAGGTCCTAAAATGATGCCTGTTTTGCTAAGCATAGAATTGAAACAGTGTCCTAGAATACTGTGTCAATGTATTTAAATGTCAGAGAATGGTAGCTGAGACAACATTGTCCCCAAGAAAAAAAAAACAAAACACAATAAAGTATGTTAAATAGATACAGGCATCCAATGAAAAAGAATATTAATTCATAGAAAATACACTTTAGTTACTGTGTTTACCACGAATGGCTATTTCCTCACAACAGCACCATCATTTTACAAATTTATTTTATATTCACTCATATACTGAAGAAATCTAGTGGATACCCTGTAGATTTGGGGTGAGATTTACATCCATAACACTGGAGAATGTCTGTGTATGAGCACAGTTAAGATATTTTTTGCCTTTGACAGCATGCTTGTTTCTGCCTTTCCCCCACGTATAAATCAGCTGATAGAACCAAAGGCTACATTAGCATCTAGTTCTGCAGAAAACTATCCTGATAAAATGTACAATAGATGATAAAGGTAGAGGAAAAGTGATACAGCAACCTACAGCACAGATAGATTTTGTTTTTGGAGTGGGTAGCAGTGATAGATAGGCACTGGAACACCTGGCTGGCCACAGTTCCCCAGGGGCACTCTGCAAATAGCTGACCTAATTGCATGTGCTGGGATTGCTGTTAAAATCAGCAATTGTCAACAGTTTCCAGAGAGCAGTATCTAAGGAATTTTGTTAATTCCAAATTGTGGTAGAGTCAATTCAAACATTGCCATCAGCAGAAATTATTTATGTTCACTTTACTGGTCTTATATGCACGCTATTCTCTTTTACTCTGCCAGCAAATTGGCTAATCTGCCAACAGAAATATTCGCATGTGGGAGGAAAGAAAGAGTAGGAGCTGCCTGTCAGCTGGTGTCATGTGAGAGCAAAAAGCCTCCAAGGATACAGCCACAACAGAGGATAGGTGGCCCTCCAGCTATTTTTATCATGGACGGGGTCATCCAAAGCACATAAAAAGTACTGAACTAAAAGTGTCTGGTGAGGATCATCTTGACATCAAATAGAAGAAATCAATGTATTTTTTAGATAAAAGTAATTTTCTACATCACCCATAGATTTTATAGGTGGAGGGGGTCATTAAGAACATGCATTCTGAGTTAGTGAAGACCTCAGAGTTTCAGGGTGTCATTTATTATCTCAAAAACATCATTTGGATGACCTAGCAAAATTTAGAAACATAGATGATTGTCTTGACTTAAATTCTACATGAAGATGAGGATACACATCCTCTATAAATAAAATATTTCAGAGATTAATTATCCTTACTGTTAAAATATATGTCTTATTTCTAGTCTTGGTTTGTGTAACTTCAGGTTGATTCTTGGTATAGCTACCTGTAACAGAACAAATAGCCAGATCTTCTTCCAAGCTCTCCAGACCCAAATATCCCACTCTCTTGGAAAGGATAAATTTGAATTTGTAACTAGCACACCTCTAGTAAATAAATTTAAGACTAATAAAATGATTTGCAGATTCTACCCAGTGGAAAAAATATGTCTATTCCCATATGGAAAAATAAGAAAAATGGAAGTCCAGAGATGAGACTATTCCTACAAGAATCCCAGGTTGCAGAAGAGATTTTTTTTCTTTAAATGAATGCCAAACATTCCTCCTGATTTTAGTTAATCCCAAATAGTGTTAAGCACATGATGCATGTACTTATAGACACATTTTTTTCCTAGACAACTCAAGGGGATTGTGGGACTGAGATGTAATGAATAGCGTTTTGCTAAGAGGACCGTGAATCTATTAGGAAGTTGACACTGTCCTCAGGAAAGAAGAATTGGCAGGGTATTGCTGGGACATCAGAGATTAAATGTTTTTCCACTTCTTACTTTCTGGTTTCCACCTTACGATGTAGGTGTTTTGTAGCGGCTCCTCTTGCCATCCACATATTTGCCCTCTGAATCCAGACACAGAAAATTGCATCGGGTTTCTTCTGTGTGTTGATGTGGTTGGACGTACGCCCCTTGGTACCGCAAGTTGTGAGACTGAAACAGATACTTTTCACTGTAAAACACTAGGTTATCTGGAGAAAATATTTTAAAATATGCTGGATGAAAAGTGATGAAGTGGGAATTCCTAAAAGCTGGGGCTCGAAGTGTAGCCATTTCCATGCAGAATTGCTGAAGTATTAATGCGGAAGTCTATGAGCCCAAATGAATCCAGCGTGAGAAGAAATCCTTAGCTCTTTAAAGTAAATAGAATTTGAAGACAGATAGCAGCAGGACTAGAAATTTTTAAAGCAAATTTAAAAGATCTTTTAGATGCCTATAAGTTGCTGAGAGAACTGAGAAAATAAGTCCTAAAGGAACCCTCATATTTGCAGAGAAAGAATGCACCAAATTCTATCTTTCATTGTTTGGATTTGAATTAATAAAGCCAGTCTCAAGATGAGTGTTCATATTGGTGAAAGAGTGTGGGAGCTTCAACTGCTTGAGTTCAGTACAACATAGCACTTAAGAAAGCTTAGCAATACAAAAATTCGTCATCTCACAATGGTATTTTTATCCCACTATCTGAATATTCAGGCACTCTTCTGAGAACAAGAAGTTTATCCTGAGAAGTAGAAGATAAGGCTATGAATCAGCTGGTAACTTTTTTTAGCCAATGAAAATATTGACTGAACCATCACTCTTGGATTTTATACTCTAAATATACTTGCATTCCAAATCAACTGTTATTAAGTAAAGAGCTTATTGAACTCATAGCTAAACAAAGAAGTCTGCTCAGCATACTTATCTCCAGAATTTATAGGCTTGAAGCAGGATTAGTGAAATACCATTATTTGTTCCCTCATCATCTTGTGCCATGGAGAAAGCTATTATTTTTTAATTCATAGTTATCTATTTCCGTCAGTCTCAAATAGAATGTTTTTGTCAGTTGTGTAAGCTGATATAAAGTTATTCACAGCATTTTACTAAGTAAAACTACAAATATCAGTGCCTCTAACAAGTAAACCCAATTCTTTCCAATAGAAATAGCTTTTGCTGCCTGAATTAGGGTGCAATATCTACCCAGTTTAGGATTTTTTAGTTTTTAAATACCAGTGTGATATAAAAGTAAGCAGTGAATTCCAGCACTGCCTCACTGATATGTTGAATGCTGAAAATTAGCACTAGTCTTCCCATCAAGAACTGTAAATCTACTATCACGTGTGGTATTTGGAAAGTTGTTTGCTGGCTCAAGTGTCTTATCATAAAACAGTTTTCAATTCAGTATACTGACATTTTAATTTGTCTGTTCTTTACTGCTCAGAATTAAGGAAGGGGCATCATTCCAAGCTGTTTCTGCAATATCATTTAGAAGCAACATGCCTTTTGACCTCTGAATTAAACTGCAAATCTCTTTGCAATACACAGTATTTTGCAGTGCTGAGTTACTTCTTACATTAAATCTCCAGCTGGTTTACTTTGCCACTGAGAAAATGCAACCACTTGTTCAGCAAAAAGGAGATTGCCGTGAAATAAATTAGTTTTTTTTTCCAAGGAAATTAAAGGTTTATGGAACACCTTGATTCAATGTAGAGCTTCATTGTTATTCTTGAACCCACTAGTTAGCTCAGCACAAAGCATCTTCATTTATTTTTATTTATATACATAAAAAGGAATATCAAGGTCAAAATTTCTTTCAGGAATGAAATTATGTGAAATTGCTTTGAGTTTATTTACTTCTCACAGCCACGTTGAACATAATCTATTATGCCTACCATATGTGCAGCCGTTAAGCATCTGACCAAAGACCTTTCAAAACGTCTTCACTTCTAGTATCTTTGGACTTAAAACAAATGCATATTTTTCACCAAAAAAAAAAAAAAGGATAAAAGTGCTGTGCTCAAGGACACACGGATCATGGCCAAATGTGGGTATGTCATAATAATGATGGAGTGGAAAGAATCCATGAAAAAGAAGGAGGAGTGGAAAAAGTTGCGGCAGGAAAAATAAAAGGGGCATCTCATTGGAACTGCCAATTCAACAGAATACTATTTATCCTTACAGAAAAATCCTATGAAACTTTAAGGGTATTATTGCAATAATGGCTTGGTCTTGCTCACACTAGAGTCAATATCCAAGTTGCAGTTATTTTTCAAGGAGGAGGAATAAATTCATATGTTATTTCTCTGAGTACCTTGTGGATAGAGTAATAGAAGTGAACGACAGTGTTTTCTTTCTAGAATTAGACCCAGAGTTGGGTCAATCATTGTCTCTCTTTTGTCTCTGAAGGGAGAGCTCCATTCACTCTATTCTCTGCCTTTTCCTCATTCAGGAACTAAATAGTGTCAAACTGCTTAGAGCTCATTTAACCTGTAAGACAATCAATCTTGCCTACTTTAATGCCTAAACATTCCTTCCATAGCGAAAGCAGTGACAGGGAACACAGTCTGTGCCAGAGTTTATACACATAATTTAATATAAAAAGGTATTTGTTAGGTCACATGTATACATGGGGCTGTCCCATAAACAAGTTGCTGCAGAGGAGACAGAGAAGTGGATTTCAAGCACAGTACCTATTCTGTAGTCACCACTCATGTATGTTGCTAATCTATATTAAATAGGACTGCTTTCAGTGAAAGCAGAGAATGCAATGGAGGAGCTGAGGCCAACTTTAAAAACTGCCTCCCTCCATCCTATTTTCTAGGCTGCCGAGTACGGATTCTTTCTTTTGTGTACTCCAACTCAGTGCAATTTATATGTGGTCCCAAGAGATTGCCCATAGCAGAACTCAATATGCATATTTTTGTCGCCTGTTTAGTTCTGAGCTATTCTAAAAAAATAAAAATAAAAAAATCCATGCATTTATGCATGTGAAAACAGCAGCAGTCACTGTTAATGAATCTGCAGATAGATAGAAAAACAAAGGGATTTCTTAAGTGCAGAGTAGAGCTGAGTCAACCCTGAACAAATTGACTATGCTCAAAAGTTTGATGGAGATTCAACATCCATCGCAAAGTCTGGCAGAGATACGTGCAAGAATCTACATGATCTCAGAGACACTAGAATCAAATGCAACTTTATTTTGGGTTTATGAAAGCAGTGCTAGCTATGGCATTGCCCTGCACTAATGCAATTATACAACTTTTATTTTGTTTAAAAAAAAATGCATGAACTAATTTTCTATGTTACTGTGCACTCTTGCATCTAAATTACATCTGTTCCTGAGCTGGTAAAATCCACATGTTGCTGTGCTATGTCACATATTGTTACTGGCTCTGATTTGCATTGGATTGTTTCTACCTTTTCTGATATGTCTCCTGCATAAAAGTAATATTCACATCTAGGAACTTAGCTCCAGCCACAGGATGTTTTCAGTGCTGGTTGTTTTTTTTTCTTTGACAGAAACATTCAGTTATTCCAAAAGCTTCACCTTAAAAATACTCAACCAGGCAGTCGTAGTTTGGGGCAGATGTGAGCTGCTGTCTTGGGGCTACAGGAGACATGATAGGATGATTGAGGACCATGAGGCAGAAGGAAAGATTGCATTTCTTCTACCTTATATAATCTGTAAAACAGGATGTCCTCCATAGGTTCTTTTACTGAATATTGTACATTGAGAAGATGCTTAAATTATTTTTGTGGCCCTAATTAATGTTATAATGTGACATTGAATCAATGTCTGTATGCTAGGGGCTTACCTATAGGTATGACACAGTCAGTATGAGATTTCTCTCATGTATAAACTGCAAACATTTTAATGGATAAACATCAATCACTTAAAAGAACAGACTTCAAGCACATGGTATTTAAGAGATTAATCATCCTCTGTGTAGACAGACAGACATTTTTTATCACCATCTAATTGTTCTTCCATGGAAACAAGAGAAATAAGATCAAGGAATGGATCTGAACACCTTTAGCTCTGAGGCTCCAAAGAAGGTATTGCACAAGACACATGTTGTCTCATCTCCTGCACTCACACAAGTTGCTTATGACTGTGCCTTACAGAATGCATTGCTCTATGACAAACCTACCAAGGTGAAAAAGCCATCTGTAACTTGTCAATATTCAGATCAAGCCAACAGATGAATTATCTTTGGCTTACTGGTAAGAATGGGGCACTCTGCAGAAGCCTTTTCTTCACCAGTCTGCGATGGGTTGATCCTGGCCAGTCGCTATGCACCACGCTCACTCTCCACCCCCCACAACAGGTCAGGGGAGAGTACAGCAAAAACAAAAATGAGAAAACAAAAGACAGTTTAATAAGTAGAATCACCTAGGTTGGAAGGGACCTTTAAGTAAAGGAAAGAGGAAATAAAAAATAAGTGATACAAAGGCATTCACTCACTGTCTCCCACAAGCAGACTTATGCCCAGCAATGGCTACCTCCCCCCAAATTCCCTCTCTCTGGTTTTTATTGTTGAAGTCAGTGTCATATATTCCTTTGGTCCATCTGGGTGTGTCCCTTTCGAACTCCTTGCCCATGCCCAGGCTACTTACTTGGGGGAGGGGGGAGAGGGGGCAGAGTGGGAAACTGGGAAATCTCCGGGGCTCTGCAAACATCATTTAGCAGCAGTTCAAACAATGGTGTGTCATCAACACTGTTTTAGCCACGAATCCAAAACACAACACCACAGGGGCTGCTATAAGGACAATTTACTCCTTCCCAGCCAAATCCAGTGCGCAGTCTTACTCTTTCCTTTTTTAAAATTAATCCTTGTATTTCAAACCCATTTTGTCATTTAGCCAGGTTAGCAGGCAAACAAAACGTGAGCATCCTAAAAGGTTCCAGAACCCTCTTCATCTTCTGTAGGTGTCCCATCTACATCTAGAAAAGTCAGTGATATAGATCACTGCATCAAGGTGTGCATCTCTAGCTAAGATAAATTATTTTCTCCATCAGTCTTGGAAGTGCTGCCAGAACTTAATATAAATTAAATGGACTGCTAAAACTAGCATGCCTCATAGAGTACAGAAAAGACAGTTGGCTTCTGGAATCTGGGAAGCCAAAAGAATCTGCAAATATCACTTGGTAAGTCAAATTTAGTTACATATTGGCCATCACCCAAGCCCAGTAGCATTTCATTAATCTGAGGTATTGGATGTACATCTGAACCAGATATTACATTTAGCTTCCAGAAATCGATACAGAAATCAGATATGCTGGTAAGGTTCCGGAACTAATGTAATTAGGCTGCAGCATTCTCTGTGTAATGCTGTAATGACTAACTGTAGCCTCTTCCATAATTTGCCTTTTACTATATTCCATAACTGTTCAAGATCTGAGTCATTTGTAAAACTCTTCCAGGTCCAGGTGTTTCTGCTGTAGAAGTAATCAGATCCAAAAGCTTTTAATTAGCTATTGAAGTTCTCCATGATGCCCAAGAGCTGAGTAATCCCAAATGGTATTTCTGGTCCTTTCATCAGATTTCTCAGGTTCCAGCTGCTTCTGAAACAAGCTGCTTAACATGTGTCTTCTATGTCTACCACTGTTTTGGGATAGTAGCATGATAAATCTGAGCCCTTCACCATTTCCTCACTAGCAAAATTTTTTTGTTAAATTTCCCTACATGCCCATAACTTCAAAAGTCTTTGGACCAATAATTCATTTTCCCCAATGGAAAGCAACAATACCCAATTTCCTATTTCTATATCAATAAAAGGGTAATCTTATTAAAGAATTCCTCTGAGTGCTGTAGCTGATTGTAGGTTTTTTTCCAGTGAAAGGGTTGAAAATGTTTTGTATTTTTTATGTCCTAGTATGTGCTGTATAACATCCTGACTTGTGGTCCCTTGTTTCTCTCACGATTCCTTAAGGCGGGTCAGCAGTCCCTGCAGGCTGTTTTCCAGAGAGTATCATAAAGGGTGAAAACCTGTAAAATCTTCCAAATTTTGAAAACTTACTGATTGTGGTACATTGATCATCAGCTTTTGAAATGTTTTGTTTAGGGGCAGCACAGTAAAAGCCAAAGGGGTGTCAGAACAGCCTTTGCAGTGGTCTTGCAAGTACTTTTGGCCTCAGGTACTGCAACGCTGGACCTCATCTGACGTAGCCCAAGGATCCCTGGGGTGTCTGCTCACACAGAGGGACTGTGCCATTCCAGCCCTGGGCACCATTAATGGACTGGTAGCAGCTCCAGTAGGCTCCAAGTGAGTATAACCAAGAGTCTACATCCATGTAGGGAAGCAGGTACTGGAAACAGGACATGCCAGAATAGACTGCTATAAATTTAAATCGGTGACCCAGCCTGTTGGCACCTGCTTTTCTTCAGGTTTCCTGTTTCTTGTCTGATGAAACACCATCATAATTACTTCTGTTAATGTAATCTAAGCAGGCAATATATCAGAAAAGAGATTAAGCAAATTCAAAATTAGTTACTCTTTTTTCTATAGCTGGAATACCTTCACAGGGGTAAAGAGGGGAAATAAGATGCTTAGCTATGAATTCATAATATAAATTCATTTGTTGGTCATAATTTGAATTCCATGCTATAAACTGCAAAATGCTAGCTTGCTTGCTATGTACTACATATTGTTATACACTCCAAAATTATTGTATAATTGCTGTCTGCTGCTAGTGCTGGGTTAAGATGGATGTTGTAGTTCATGGAATTTGGACACTTTGAATAGCTTCAGTTACATGGGTTTCCATCCATTTAACTGGTAAAGCACTTGTGTAACAATGACATCTTCCAAGACTTGCTCTTCAAGGGTTTTCATATTAATTTTGGATTGCTTCAAGGGGAAAAATAAGCCATTATTACTCCCTACACCTGGTAACACTAGAGAGCCAAAACAACCACAGGGCGGAGATAAATAGCTGAATAATGTGCTAGGGAGGGTTTTCCATCTCATACATCTTCAACAGAAGTGTTAACTAAATTCCATTATTGGTGTCAAATTCTGCCTTCAGCTACACCTGTGAAACCTAACGGAGAGAATAGCGCGTGCAAAGAGAGACTTTGGCCTTGTAGACTATTTTTTTGCCAGTAAATATATGACAATCTGAAAGGATATATTTTGTCTGAGATCTCAGGCTGAGCATGCAGGGCTGCAGCTGGGAGGATTTTCATTTTTTACCTAGAAACTGAGCATATATGATATAGAGTCACTGATCATAAAAAAGTCCCATCATGCTGCTGTTACACTGTCAGAAGACTGTTCTACAACTCAGGAAATAAAGACAGCTCTATTGTCTCACGGACATTGTATTCCAGCTTAAGTTAAATAATATATGTCATGAACCCAGCTCACATCTCAAAATCTACATTTTTTAAACTATTACATCATCACTTCAAAATTGGCTTGTTTGGTGAGAGAGGAATAAAAATTGCTGTTTCCAAGAAATGGTACATGGTAGCCTGGATATATTTTGTAGCCATTCTGAAATACATCTGAACAGTGTATTTCAGAAACCCACATAGAAAAGAGTGAACAGACTGATGTGTTGCCATTAAATAAGAAACTATATTGTAAATCTAAGATACTGTTTTCACGATCCAGGTGAGATTTCTTGAAGATGCTGGAAGATTGGAAATGATGGAACACTTATGTGCTGAATCAGGCCTAAAAAGGAAAAATGGCTCCAGCAGTATATGACTAATCCTTTGCTATCACACATTGCTGGAGTATTTCACTTCAAAGTTACCTAGAGCAAATATTATTTGTGAAGTTATTAACATTTTTGGTATGAAACTCCCATGACAGCACTGCAGGCAAGTTTTGATGTAGTTACTATATCTTTTCATAGAGCCCTGCACTGTGGATTCCAATGATTTTATACCATTTTTAGCATGCACTTAAAAAAACCAGAAAACACATTCTATCAACTTCTATTGACAGCTGCAAAGATCTCATTGCAGACACCTTGTAAATCTAAACCCCGAGTGTTTAAAATGCAATAAAAAAAGATTTCCATATGTTATTATTTTTAGGAGAACATGATTTTTGAAGTGCAATTTTGGGAATGTTGAGTAAACAGAACTCTTCCATTTCCTGGAAATCAATTTTATTTTACAGAAACATTTGTACTTATTGATACAAATGTCATGCAGAAATAGCCAATTAGAGACAATAATGGAATTAAAGAAGAGAAGACAAACTTGTGAAACAAAAGAAAACAAAAACAAAAAAAAAAAGAAGAAAAAATTGTAATATTGAAAGCTGGAAGTTGAACTGCAAGCTCAACAACACTGCATAGGAGTAATTTAGAGGGAAACACGTTCAGACAAGTTTTCACAAATGAATGATACTATAGAGTCAATCACGCTCACCGCAAGCACAGAAAAGAGTATGGGAAGAGGCATGTGCTCAGCCTGCACCCCTCCCTGAGAAGACTCTGCCAGAAACCTGAGTGCACTGGCAACGGCTTCCACCTCTACTGTCCTCCCCGGAGAACTGTAGCACCTGTGGTCACAGTCATCTCTCACACGCTGCAGTGCTGGATCATGTGGCAACATCTAAGGTATGCAAACGAGCTGTGGGAGCCTTCACCCACAAACTCTCTTCTTGCAGTGCCTTGGGACCTGCATTTAAACTCCTGCCCTGGCTTTTCTTTTTGGCTTACTGACTCTAGGCATGTATGTGCTAAGCCTTCCACATTGCTAATCCTTGCTTTGCCTCACCTTGACTTGCTGATTTGACTTTCTGGCTTGACCTCAGACCTGCCTTGTTGCTACAGGCTTTTCCAGCAGCTGCCAAGCTGTGGCTAACCCCAATTACTGCTGTGGGACTTGCTTGCTTTTCTGAAGCATTTATGGACTGTATTGCTTGTTAGTGAGCCTATGGGGCTATCATCCTCAACTCCTGGTTTGTCATCTGTTGAGGAGCAACTCAATTCTGGATGATACCTACCACCTTTCCGATAAGTAAGTGTTTCAGCAGTTTTTACCAAGCCTACAGAATTGGTGGGAAGCCCACCAGGCTGCAAAATGACTAGAAAAGTGCTAAAGCTTTAGTTCTGTTGCACAGCTTCTTGTGAAAGTAGAAGCTTTTTTGAGTGGCAAGATGTGAGAACAAGTGAGCTACTTAGTGTATGAAAGAGATGCTGCAAGATGGAAAATTATAAACACTAGCATCTAAGAAGTAGGATTTTGGTAACTTCTTTTCTCTCTTTGCTTAATAATTATATAATGCAATAGCATGGCAAAATACTCTTGCTGCAATTAGTCAAAGGAGACACCACAGAACTCCATTCACAACATCTAAATGTTATAGGCACGTATATACGGGTCTACATAACTACATACACCTCTAAGGGCTATATATAAACATAAGAAATGAAGGATTTATGTTAGCTTTTGTTATTATTACATACCTAAATGTTTAAGGGCACTTAAGAACATGCCTTTTGTAGATGTGATGCTAATACCTGATCAGAAACAAACTTTTATACACTGATATTAGCACTATAATGTATATCCCAAAGAAGAAAGACTTCCTGGCAGTAGTAGAAGATTCTGAATGCTTGACATAATTATCTTTTGTAGATTTTTCCTGCAATGCTTGGAAATACATTAAGCTTTGGAGGCAATGAGTGTGGTCAACCGTCAATAGGCTTTTAATTTTAATATTTGAATTGTGGTTTATAATAATGACTGCAGTGATAAGTACTCAGTAAAGTTTAACAGCTGTTCCCTGTTACACTGAATGGAGACTCTGTTTAGCTGCTTATCAGCTTAAATGTTTCTATTCCTGCAAGTTTTCTTTTTTGAAATGGAAAAGATGCTTGGATCCAGGAAGCACCTTGTGTCTGTTAGAGTTGTCGTGGGGTACGTTTATTAAAGTTTAAATAAGATCATGTAACCAGCTGCTTATGCTACCAGTAAACAGGCATGAAAACCTGAACAAGCTGTGTGTAGTCTCGGCAAACATTCTGGTGTTGAACTTCAGCTGAATTTTGCTTCTGGTTAAGAAACTGTAGGGATCAGTCATCGTTAAAACTGCAGAAAGCAAGCTGAGCAAGCCATTGCAGTATTAGCCTATACTCACCCAGCTGAAACCACTGTGCTGCAGCTGCTGACATTTCTTTTCATTCATCTGTGCCTCTGCTACCCTTCGGTGGGACACCCACTGCCTGCATATTGCTGTACACGCACACTGGAGATTATGTGCTATCATGCTCTATTTCTCTAAATTTTCCTTTAAATAATAAAAAAAAAAGCCCTGATGCTTTCTGGATGCATGGCTTTCAACCAATATAAAGCTGGGATTAATGATGTCTATAAACTCAGCTCTCCTCTGATAGGTGCTTCTCAGTTTACCATATGTATATAGGCTAAAATGACAAGTTCACCTCCTGTTGCTTCTACTAATACTGGTGTCAGTGTAAGTATTGTTTTCTTAAGATTCAGATTATCAGAATATTAGGAACGTGGTAAAACTCAAAATTATTCAGTGGGTCAGACAATATTCCTAAAAATTAAGTTTATTCTTAAGCTACAAACCTGGAGCAAATATAGAAAATGAGCTACACTGCATCACCTAATCTGAGAAAATCTTAAATTTTTCATGAGACAAGTAGTTAGGGTGACTGGTATTATGCTATTATTACTACTAATTAGCCCTTATATAAAAAGCTAAAAACATTATGTCAAAAGGGTTAACTGAAAAATTAATGCTGGCTGAAAGAATGCACATATTCAGTTGCCTGATTAGAAAATTCCTTTGCAGTATTTTTGCTTTTCTGACAAGGACAAAGAACACTTTAGTCAAATCTGGAGAGTGAAGTGGCCACCATAAGCCTATATTTGCACCAGGAAAGGAGGATTCTGGGTTTTTATTTATTGGATTTTTCTCATAGTGTCCTTCAAATGTGTTTATGTGGCTTGTAGTTATGTATATCTTGCAGAACCCCACATGCTTCAGTGCACGGAATACGTCCTTCCCATACTTTGAGAACCTTGTATATTAGGGTTTAGGCTGACGAAAGGTTCAGCTGCAAATAATCACTTTTTGGTTCAGCTGACTGGGATTTGGATTATAAATGCCAGTAGTACCATTGCCTGCTTGATGTTTTGACTTCTCTGCTTTTCGGCTAGGGCTTTTCTCTCCTTTGTAGATTAGGGAGCAAAGTCTTGCTTGTTTCTCTTCTGAAAACTGTTGCAGCCTGGAGTGTCAGAATGATGCTGAGCTTGGCTTTCTGCTCATGTTTCTCATCAGCAATTTCAAAGCAGGCCAGGAGCTTGCACTGGAAATACAGTGTGGCTATCATGGAGCAAAAATAGGCACACAAACAAGATCTGCATGTGTGATACAGACAAGCAAGTGGATGTGTCTGTGTCAGACTAACAGTGGTGGAGTATGAATTTGTAAAGGCACGTTGAAGTTTGTTCTAGCAAAGATGTTGTGTGTGTAAACTAGCAGTCACCTTGACATTCAGCTGGATTGGCAAACTTGAGCCCAAACTAGTGCACACTTAACTTGAGAGGCAGTCAACGTGTAGCCTTT
>JAOXJM010000033.1:70934694-70949506 GCA_026413425.1 Tringa solitaria
AAATATGTATATATGTCAGAGAGGTCAGTACTAGATTAACAAATGCAGGGACTGGAGAAATTTTCTCATCAACAGGTTGGGTGGATGGCTCTTACAGCTGCTGTACATGCTTCTCCACATCATTCACTGTATGTATATGTAGCACCAGCCTACGAAGACGTCAATACCCACTTGCATCCTTCTGAGCCATGCATCCCCTCAAGAATTTAGTATGATGGTTGTCCCCAAAAGCAGTGTATTTCATGATGAAGCAACCTTAAAACAGCGTATTTCAGAAAATTAACAGCCAAAGAGCTTTATACTGTGTAAGATTGCTTCAAAGACAACTCTGAAGGTTTTTTTTTTTAAAGTTGAAATATTTCTGGCAGACACTTATCTTTACCTCTGCAATATTTAGCATGGAAAGCACTAGCTAGCACATTGTCCCCTGGACTAGCAGAAGTAGGAGGAAAAAATATTAATCACAATATAGCACGTAACCTCGTTCTGTGATCAACACTGAATCATACTACATAACTGTAAAAGCATTGGGTTGGAAATTCTAGAAGATGGGGGCAGGGAAAGCTCTGACTAGTGATGTAAAAAGCCTTTTTGTCATTGCTTTATATTACACTTTACACTATTCCTTAGCATCAATTTAAAAAAGCAACTTTCCAGACCTATCTCCAAATTTTACAGAATCATCTCATAAAGCGACTCGCTCTTCTGGAGATTTTTCTCATGATTAATACATGATTAGCATATAAAGAGTAACAGAATATGGAAAACAGTCTGAAAATGTAAAGATTAGAGATATTTTTTTCCCCCAATCTGTTTGACCCATTCTATATGGTTCAAACAGCAGGAAATAAATTCATTACTGATTTCTGTGGGATGCTTCATAAAACTTTCAGGATGTTTTCTATTATTCTAGCAAATTCCTTCCTCCTAATATCCAAGTGAATAAAACGTGACAGGTGGAACTAGTAATAGCTAATGTTCTTTCTTTCATTTTCAAGAATCACTGAATATCTATGCTTTGAATTTTAAGTGCTTAATTAATAGGATACTTAACCTTCTAATATTACTTAGACACAAGAACTAATCATTTCTGGGCATTAAGAGGAACATATTAACTAAATCACCCAAAAGTTCAAGTTTACAAATAATTCTTTTCCATTCTACCAATACACATCTCTTAACTGTCTTGGAGCTTTGTATTTTCTCTAGAACTTTCTCTTTTTTCCTCCCTTTACTGACACTTTCTAATCTCACAAACAGGCATTTTTTTGTAATCTTATTATAGGATGGCACTGTAAGAACTTGACTCGTGTTCTTTTGTTGATTTTTCACTTACTGTTCCAGATGGAAAGACTTACTGATAACTAGGAAATAACTCTGAGAAATAATAGCCACCCCAAAAGAAAAGGATAAAAGTGAAAGGGGAATAGGTGAAGGTTTTGTTAGGAACTGAGGCCTGGAAAGGAAAATAATAATATTCTAAGGCCAAAGTTATATAGGAAAATCTTTAGGACTGGAAGGAGATGGACACACAAAGAAACAGAAGAGTTTAGGTTCAAGAATAATGTTATAGGATTGGGGATTTTGGAAATATGAAAACTAACAAGAGTTTTGGGGTATTCCCTAATACTTCAAGAGGGAAAGGAGAGAGTAGAGCTGACGAGTAGATGAAGGAAGGATGAAAGAAGCCCAGCCTTCAGAAGACTAGAGGCTTTCAGAAAATTCGAGGATGAAAGACTTGTTTACACCCAGCTCTGTGAGCCTGCAATCCTTGCAGACTTTAAATTGGATTTAAGGAACTGCCGAGATGCATCTCTAGCTAACGGTGCTGCAACTTGATGAGTGACACATGCAAAGGGAAACCTGAAACAAAGGCACAATTCAAAGGCATGAATGCTCATTGGTAATAGTCTAAAGCAATAACTCATTGAGCTGATCAATATGATCAGCAACGATATGCTTGATGTCTTTTGTCTGGTAAGATTTAGTATAGATAACTTGTACAAATGCAAGCTCTCTCTCTTGTCTCTGAAAGAATCAAAGATTATTTCCATGTCAAATATATTTAAGTGAAATGTTGGAGGGAGCATAGCTTTCATCAGGAAGACCTGAAGTCAAATATCTGTTATTGAAGGCTGTAGCTTATTGAATCAATTTTCTTTGATTATTCACTGGAATGAAGGTACACATAAAACTATTTATTAGTGATTTTTAAACTATTACCAGCATAAGATATTGGCAACATTTGACTTGAAATATATTGGGCTGAGACTGTCCTGCACCTTTTGCAGGAGTTTCTAACAGCATCAATAGTCTACTCAAGCTGCACTTACAAACTGGGCTCATGATGTGAGATCAGGAAGAACAGGCAAGGTACAATGTGCTCTTATCTAGCTGTTATTGTTATGTAGCACAAAGTTGTTCAATTTGACTGAAATAAGATGTAGATCAAGAGACGCGTCTTAATACACATCTATTTGCTTGCATTAGTTACCTAGATCATTCATAAGATTTTAAACTCTTTTTCACACTGATTCTGAGGCTTGGATAACTTTCTCTTTGCAGCATGTGTTTAATAAGAGAGGAAACTTATGCACTGCAGAAGTCTGAAGTGAGTTGGTGGGTACTGAAGAATAATAAGCAGTTTTTTTCTATAAATGTGGATGCTACATGCTCTCCCTAATTCAAAAGAAAATTATCGTGGTCTGAGAGAGCGGTTTTATGGAATTTGTCAAATAATGGACTTTAAAAAGTATTCTGATTGTTTCTTCTATAACTCAATCTGAAAAAACTGGATAAACTTCTGATTATAAATTTCTTGGTTTTGGAGACTACCAGGAGAATTGTTATATTTGCGTTAGCAGAGCCAGCCCTGAATTGGCCTTGTATTTGTAGGTGTATTTGCAGTCATTAGATTTCCAGCTCCAAATCTGGAGTCACATGGACTTCAACCAATTTAAGATTTTTGGTTTCAGTTAAATATGTTTCTTTCCAATAAATAGTTAGGACCTTTAATACTTCAAGCAGCAATTGAATAAGATTGAGTGTTAGTGGTGGAGAAGGCAAAAGAATTTGTATATCAGTCTACAGAACCAGATATTTTGGTGTAGTACAGAATTCAGTTTTAACAACCCTGATGGCAATACTTAACCCATAGTTATATTTAAAAAAATATATATATTGAAGAACAAGAACTCCAAAGACGTGAAGAAATCATGTGCTTAAAATCAATCCCAAGAATATTATTTGAGCATCCAACTCTACATGAAGTGTTCTGAAAGTTTAGTGTTTGATCCGCATCGTGCCCTGCCAGTCTCTAACTCGGGCTGATGACATAGATGTGCAGGACAGACATAATAAAAAACTGTGGGCATAATTATCTTTTGCAACATGTATGCAAATCCCACTGTGAATGAGTTTACACTGGATAGCAGTTGGCTCCGTATTCAGAACTCTGCTCTTGCTAGAAATAGTTATCTTTGTATTTTAATAAGATGTTTTTGTTTAAAATCACAGTGCTTGAAGGGAAAGTCTGCACTCTTGCTCTTCCTGAATACCAAGGAGGGATACAGAACTACTTCTTGTGCTGTGCTAAGAACTGGGTGAGAGGCAGTAGTGTTTAGATAGTGAGAAGGAACTAAAATTTTGAGAGGGAATTTTTTGTAATGTAAATCAGCAGAGGAGGGAGAAAAATTGTTCTACATTTTTTTTCCTTCAAGGACTTCCATCTCTTTGTAGGAAGAACCACATATGACTATAGTGCTATAAAATCCATGAACAGCAATTCACTTCCTCAAAGTCTCTTTGCTGTGCAGGAACAATGATCAGACTGTCTTCCAGTGCCAAGCACCAATTCCCTCACCAGACTCCTTTGTGGAGGCTCAGTTCCTCACTGTTCCCAGAGTCTGTCTCCCTTTTCCCTCATCTTCCTCTCAGCTGGAGCCACTCAACAGCGCTATGGTTGCTGCCTCTTTTGGGAAATGGCAGACAATAGATGGAATTAGAGCCCACCAGCATTCTGAAGGACTCCCATACCACAGCTGGTGTTGAGTATTCCAGCCTTTGGCTTTCTACCCTCTTATTTTCAGAGTACTCCTTTTTGTTGAGAAAGAACTGTGCCATGATACAACCCCTTTCTGATACTCCATGTTGACCTGTATGGCTAGGAACTTTTCCTGTTGAGGTAGCAGATGAATGTTGTCATTGTGTGTGATGAAGTGATGGTGTCCTCCCCTGAATAACATGAGGATGTCTGTGCTCTACAGCCACTGAACTCATAGCTGCAGGACTCTCCTTCCTGAGTCAAGCTCCCTCTGATCACAGAACATGGTCAAGCTCTGACCCAAAGCAGCAGTTGACAATCATATCCTCCAACTTTACCAACTGTCCCAGTATACTCAGTTTTACCCTAGTACCAAATAAAACCTGGAGATGACACCCACTATCTTTATTTCTACTGGATAGATATAAATAAAATAAGACTTTGTTCAGTCAGGAACAAAGTCTGATCTGAACTCCCCTGGACAGAGATGAAGACACACAGGTTGTCTCACCTCATATTGCACTGAATATTAGATGATTTATATTTGTTAAGTTTTATTGTTTTTAATATAAGGGGACTCAGAAAGAATTAAGCAAATACTAAATGTTATGCCAAAATGAATCCCAAGATGGAGATTTGTATAAAATGTCTATTAACATCTTTGTAACACTGAAGGCATTAATAGTGGTATAGGGAAAACTGGAGGACATAATGTTTGGAGAAGAATAGTAAAAGAGTGGATAAATAAGGAAGAGAACGGGCATTAACCAAAACCTCCAATGTCTCACTTGCGCCTTCAAAGGGATTTTTTTCTGCCATCATACCTTTGCCAGGTACCAAATGGATTTCTATATATAGATCTTCCTTCACTGATTTGTGTGGTACTTAGCCAGCAACCTTAGGTACCTGTTTTATATCTCATTGCATAATTTTAGTACTAGACACAAGTTTAGCCGTGATATAGCTCATTGATTGCAGAGAACACATCACATTTCTGTATTTTTATTTCTGTCTTATAAAACTAGAACTTCAGTAACTTTTTGAGAAACTATTCTCCTGTATTAAGGATATTCTGAATCTTAAGCGGAGAAATTTTACTTTAATGAAATAAATCGTTTAGGGTGCTTTGTTTCATATTTTGTTTCTTTCATATCTCATACTTTCAGGAAATGGTGATAGGCTTTTCTGGGGCTCCAGTGGTAGTTTTAAAACATTCTGGTGAGCCTGGCAGCTATCCCTCCCCTATAGACCTCTGTGGCTCTCTGAATGCACCATTTTCAGCTGTCTACTAGGGAAGCTTCATTTCCATATGCTCCAGATTCTAGCAATTTCAAATATACTTTCCCTGCTGAAATGTAAAACCATTTCCTCTCAAAAGTTTCCTATGATTATTCTGGAAAAAAACACCCATGAACAAACAAACAAAAAACCCCTGCCTAAAAAAATCCCAACAGACTGAAAATACCTTGCAGTTTTTTTACCATTTTAAACCATTGCCTTACAGATAGTTGCCAATGCCCTCTGAAGTACGTTGATCTCAAACTGAAATGGCATCAGCTAATTGTCTATGCCTCTTTCCTAAAGTAAACTCTTACTCTTTCCCCATGAAATACTGGAAAATGGCAATGGAGTTGCAAGAATCCACATTACTGATAACTACCATAGTGTTTGTTAGCACACGGACAAAATTTAATGAGTTTCATTCCTCTATCTTACTAGTGCAAAAAAAGTTTCATTTAAATTTCAGCTTACTGGGCAAGAAGCACAGGGGAAAGGATCTTACTCTTGAGATCAAAGAGATAAAACCCATATAGATGCTAATCCTAGAATTTCCAGAGGCTGAATATAGGTCCTTAGTGAGTGCATTAATTAACTGTTATTGGCAAGGCTGCAAATGACTATTTCTAAGACTATATTTTCAAGCTGTCACTTCTCTACAGCATAACGTACATGGAGACATTTTGGCTCGGTGCTGATAGTGGAGCACTGGAATGGGGCAGCTGGTAGCCACCAGAAAGTTTACTGTAGTGTTTTGTAGATTTATGTCTGCTCGTTTAAACAACTAGAACTTAAAAAAGCCAGTGTTACCCTGCTACCCCATTGATGGAACTGCCACACACGTGGGCTCTCCCAAGCAGTTTGTCCTATGCAAGATTGTCTGGATGACCTTGAAGACTGTATTTGGGATTTCCAGATGTATTTCAGCTCTGTGTCCTCAGGTAACTTCTGTGCATCCAGGAAATCCTGCGTGCAGTCACCACAAGCAGCTCAGTCCAAGGGTACGTAAACCCCACAGGGGATGCTCTTGAGAGCTGTCACACTGACTGGTGTTGCAGGAGAGTAGCTGGTCTGGGTTATAGCAGACCCAGTGATGCTCAGAAGAGTGGAATGAATCACTGATGTGCTGCACGTGTGCAGTGAGACGGACAGTCTGAATCCCTTCAGCTGAGTGTGTTACTGATAAGCTGTGGTGATACGTACCCACAAAACTGAGAAGGGGTTAAACCATTTTCTGGCATTTAAAGGCTACCAAAGAGGGGAGAGAATGAACTGTTCTCCATGTCTGTGGTACACAGGATGAAAAGGAATGGCCTTAAATGCCAGCAGAAGGTTTCCAGTCAGACACTGGCTATGTTTTCTTATGTGTCAGAGCTGCAAAACACTGAAATGGGTGACTTAGGGAGACTGAAATCTTCATCACTGGAAATACTTAACGACAAGTTAAACAAGCACCTGTCAGGAGATAGATCCTGTTTTAGAGAGGAAACTAGGCTAGATGATCTCCCCAGGTTCTTTCTAGGTTTATTTTCCTATGATTGTATGCACAATAAGTCTGACATGTCCCAAAAGTTTCCAATTACTGTGCATGAACAGACCATCTGTGCAAAGCAATCTCAATATGCCTGATGCTTCCTGGAATCATTTTACTTACTGAAACAGAAATATAACAGTTCTACCCATTTATACAAATGACTGTCCAGAGTCATTGGGAAAAAGCCTAGCAGAGACAGTAATCCAAAGAAGTTTTCTTTATTTACTTAGCATCTCCTGTTGAATTTGAGTAACACCTGATTCTCCCAAGAACAGTGTATGTTGAAGATACCTGAAATCCTGCAAGTGTTAAGATGCAGTCATGCCTTTCCTTGAAAATTACCACAGAATTCCATCTCATGAGCTCTTAAGGGAAAAGATTCACCTTAGTTAGACATGTAAAGCAGTATTTGTATGAGTGTTTTCAGGATCAGGTCTGTAACAAGAATTCTTGGTATTGTACTGAAACACTTATTCTTGCTTAAGAAACGTATCAAACCAGTTTCTTTAAACTTTCCTTCATGGAAGAAAAAAAAAACATCTAAAGCTGAATTACAGTACTTGTGGATGCTGTTTGCCAGGATGTCTATAATTGCAGTCTTAACATGATAGGCAGGTATTTGTAAACAGCTGAACTGAATGGTTGAACATGGAATCAAAGTCTTTAAGCAAATTGAAATTCCTCAGCTTCAAAAAAGGTGATGTTCAAAATAAAAATTGCTCTCAGATAAACCACTTATCATGGAAAAGTATGTGAAGAAAGACCATGACACTAGGGACATCTAAGAGCCAGTGAATCAAATCTTAAATCACCCGAGATCACTTTTAAATCTTTCTTCAAGTGATAAGCATACCTCCAGTTTATATTATTTCTGCAGAGCAGCATTATTCTTATTGACACAAATATTATAATAACTTTTGAGGTTTACACAGCATATGCAAAGAAAATTCTGAATACATACAGAATAATACTCTTTAAAGCATATTTGGTAAAAATGCAATATATAGTTAACATAGGAGTGTGTCTGTTCAAAGAGTCGAATTTGGTAAGCAGCTCAATCTTTGTATCATTAAGAACAAAAAAAAAGGTATGTGAAGATATTTCTCACGTCTTTTTTCTTTGTTTCTATTGCTGTTGTTCTTTTGTGATAGAAGTTGGTGGTACTGATTAGATCTGGAGTAAGTTCAGAGATAAATAAAAGTGTCCTCTCTGGGCCTCATGCTGCAATGAGTTTTGTGGTCTTGGAACTTCACTCTTATTTCTAAATGAATAACACTGTGATAATGTAAGTCAGGAGTTAGGGGGAATTTAGTACAGATTTTGAGCCTAAGACAATGAGAGAAAAAAGGTAGAGGATACACACAGAAAGAATAAGCAGAGGAAAGTTTGCCCAAACCGTCTAATATTAGTTTTCTGTTTTATACTTACAGCTGATCTTGTTAAAGTTCCACACTGTAAATTGGACTCTGCTGAATCAACAGACACAGAAAGAAAGCTAGCAAAAACCCAGGATAATATCTGAGTTTCACTAAAAACCTGAAGGATATCAGATCCATCCTTCAGCCCTTGGGGGATGAAAAGGAATTCTATTCACAGTAATATGCTGAGAATCAAGTTTTCTAAACTAAATGTTTAGTAAAAATGTTTGATGTGTTAGTACATTCCAAAATTTTATTAAATAAGCTAAAACTTTTTTAAATTCAACTACTGTGTGCTGCTTTGAGATAATTAACTTTTTGAATAGCATAATAAAAAAATCTCAAATGCCTGTTCCCTCCACACATGAAAAGGAGACAGAGAAAGGTCAAAAGGCTGAGATCTGAATGGGAAAGTCTGGGTGTTGGAAGCAGTGAAGGAAGGGTAAAAGAATAAAATTGGCATGGGTAAATAGCATCTCTGTCAGAAGGCTACTGATGAATATTGCTATACATCTACATGCAGCTTCCAAGACACCCAGATCAGAACACCAAGACAGCCTACAACATCAAAGGAGACACCCAGAAGGAAGTGAGGGACAGGTTGAACCAAACAATAGGTTGAAGCCAGTAAGAGATGATGGCAAGAAAACAAAAAATGAGTTGGAGCCATTAGACACAGAGATGAGGAGAGAGAAGCCAGTGAGTATAAGCATTATGCTCATCAGCGTGCCATCAGCAAAGATGCCCAGTGACTCACTGGCTTGAGGCTGGAGAGACAGAAGATCACAGTCACTGACAGCTCCTAATGGATGGAAAGAACAGCACATTGTCCCCCATTGAAAAAGAACATTGAAAAGGTGCTGAGGACTTGAAAGCCAACGTGGTTTTATTTCCCTTCTGCACCCTGAAAGAGCCTTTCATCTGGCATCTAGAGCACTCCTGGGAAAGTGGATTTGGTCCCTGCAGTAGATGAAAGCTGAGACTTAGTCTTTTGCTTCCCAGGGACTTTTAGGAGGGGGAGCAGAAGCCTCTTTAGTGACGCAATGGAGGTGAAAAGGAAAAACAAGACTCTGGTCAAATCTGAAGGGGAAGGAAGGCTGTGGAAATCTTTTTTAGGGGATTATTCTAGGTGATGGATAGAGGGTCACCTGAAACAAGATGCTCGAGGGAATCTGAAGAACAATTTTTGTACCCAGTATTTCCTATTAACTCACTGGCTTCCTGCTCAGCTTGGTGGGTAGCTCTATCCCATCCCAGGGCACTGACTTGCCTCAGGATCTCTCTGTGTTGAAACGTAAGCCACCTAAAACAGGTGCTGAGTTTAAAAGGCATCGTTTGCAACTATTTCATTGAGGAAACACCTGTTACTTTTTCCAAGAATCTTTAAAATCCTGTTCCACTGTTAAAATTTAGAAACATTGCCTGAAGTAGTTTGGTATTTCTTTAAAAAAGCCTTGTCTTTGGCTTTGCTTTAATTGGTGAAATGACATGCCAGTTGCTTAATTATGGGAACAGCTGAACACTTTGGCTTAAATCAAGTTTATATACCTTCTAATTTGGAGTAAGGATGGCAGGAAAATATGCTGACTCTGTCCCTTCAGACAAAAAATACCTGTCAAAAGACATGCAAAGGGTGGTGATGAGAATAGAAGCAGAGTTTAGGTGGGATAAATTTGCAATTTCAGGGACAAATTCTTAGATTATATGAATCTGGGTAATTTCACTGAACAAGACTTTTATGCCACATCAAAGATTGTATCTGGCATCATCTTCAATAATGCTGCGACTTCTTAGAACATTTTGTTTGCATCTTTGGTGCTGGGATAGCTCCTCATTATAATCCCTTCAAGATAACTCTTTTTCGGAAAAAGTCAGGAGAGAAATTTATGTCTGTTGAATGCTACTTTGTTCTGTGCCCTCTGTTGACTCCAGTTACAGAGCTTCCTCTGATATTTTCAATGTAATATTAAGACTGAGGCTCTTTGATATACTGTATGATGGTGAATTACTGCTTAACCATTGGTCTCTGTGTTTTATATATATATTTTCTTCATATCCTGCAAGTCTTAGAGTATGAAAGAGAAAATTCTTTTTTTGTTGTTGGGTTTTTTTTTTTGTTGTTGTTTTTGTAGCATGAAGCCAAAAGAGAAAATTAGGTATTTGCAGTCTATAAACTTGTAATGGCCAGATGAAAAATCAGTGTCATTCCTATGTATGATTGAAGTATTTGATCAGTTCAGGAACTGCCTATTTTAGGATGACATTAGTTACCGCAAATTAGTAATCAAGCTAGATAAAGCTGGAGGAAAAAAACGAAAGATTTAGGATGTAGTGAACAATTCATATGTCTCTGCCAGTCATAACAGCTGTTAGAAATGTCTGTTAGATGCTTTCATCAGCTTTGCTTTCATCCTCTGACTAACATGATAGCTGAAAAGAAATGTACGGGCTTTTAAATTTTCTTTTAAAATTTATTTCATAGGATGAGTTACTTTAGACAAGAGGTGAGTAAGAGGGCATGTAAGAAGTATACTCAATGAAGAAGAAAATGGACGCGTAAATTATATAGTCAGACCCTCTCTCACAACAAAAGAACATTAAAAGAAACTGGAAGACAATACATATGGTAAAGCTAAGTATATTTGCAGGAAAACACTAAATTAGAAGTACTACAGATGGTACAGGCTTGGTCCCTCATTGAAAAGATGACGAAGTTTCTCATTGGCTTTAATAAGCTTTAGTCTCTTGTTGTGAGATTAATTGGAAAGCTGAAAGAGGGAATATAAAAGGGACTTGTGCCTAGTGGGAGAAGAGCACACCTCGTTCCATTGGGGTTTGTTTTGCTATATTTCTGCCAGCGGAAGGCTTTGCACTGTAAGGAATCAGCTCAGAGCTGGAGAGAAACTCCCTCTCTTTGATCACGGCAGAGAAGGGAGAGAGATTTCTAGACTCCTACCAAAAGACAGGTCTGTTTGTCACCAGCTTGAATGTCAAGAACAAATGTAAAATATAGCATCACAATTTATGTTACAAGATATGCACCCGAGGCTAAAAGGTATCCTTTTCAATATGCAGATCATCTGGCAAATTTTGGAAAAGAATGCGTATTAGAACTTACCTAACAGATGGAAAAAGTCTACTGGGAAGACAGTTAAAGTAGTGGAAACTTTTTATCTTCAGTGAAATTTTTTTGACCAATGGGAAGAAAGGGAAGCACAACGAGGAAGCTGAACAAATGGCTCAAAGGTTAATAAATCTTCAAGGGAGGTTGGAGCACTTGGATGTGAGAATAGAGAAGGGATTACTTACTTCACAGCCTAGGGAAATAACATTTTTGGGGCTAAGGTTGGTCTGAACTGGCAACAAAAGCTTTAAAACAATAATTTTGAGAGGTATGTATGTAGCTTCACAAATTACTATAAAATACAGAGAACCACTGATAAATGAGGGTATAGCAGTAAGTAAAACAGTATCAGAAAGATGTATATTTACAGGAGAGAACTTCAGGTAAGTATTGTAATCAGTGAATGGCTTATATGGGACAAGAAATCAGCAAGCAGTAGCTGAAACGCTTGTGCTCAGTTCAGGACCACAGACATCAAATAAGTGCAACCAGAATTTCTAGGGTAGAACCTGAAAGCAGTTATTAACATGGCAATCATGGCACAGCACAGCAACTGACAGGTACAAATTGTTCAGGAAAGATAGATATGAATGTGAAGATGATGAATACCACTGCTGGTGGTGCTCTGTGAGATGCAAAGAAAAAAAAGAAGAAATAGCCGAAGAGATAGCCTGGAATAAACTAAAATCTGCTTCGAGACAAAATTAATTTTGGAAAAGGTTAATAAACCAGATTGTATTGGGATAGTGTTGTAATAGAGTCTTTGGATCAGATTTGGATAGAAAAAAAATATATATGCAGAAATAAAGCAGGAGAATTAGTAGAGAAGACTATGCCAGTATTGAAGACTTGACTTTTTTAATGATAGACCTGACAACATAGTTACACATCTGCACATTCTTTAATCTTGTAGCTGACAAAGTTTCTCATTGGCTAATCACTAGCAAAAAGTGCTGCCAGGAGTGATGTTTGGTAAGACATGAAAATGTGATCAAAATATGGCTAGAGAGTGGCAGGGAAAAGCGTTATCAACAATCATAAATTTATTCTATTTCTGATAAACAGAAGATTGAGAGGGTTCTGTGACAAATTTTGGATCTCAGAAGCTCAAATTTGATCAGTGAAGAAAACTGCTTATTAAAAGTATCTGGACTAAGAGTTTAGGGGCTTGAATATAAAAGAGGCTCAGAATTTCTTGAAATCAAATAAATCTGATTTCTAAGCAAGGCAAAAATTTAAATAGATAAAAAATCCATTCACAGGGCATATTAAGATTAAAGGGTGAATTTAGAAAAAGTAGAACAAAAAGCTTGATTTTAAAAAAGCTCAATGTTAGAGATGAAAAACCGTAGAGATAAAATGGATATAACCCAAAGTGGGGTTGAGTTTGATCTTACAATATTAAAACCAATAGCAAACATTAAGCACTCTACATACAAAAACCAAGCTACACGTATGAAAGCAGAATAAGGAAAGAGTGGTCATTAGCAGTTTGGATGATACTGATACAGCACATTATTTAGACACAGTCCGAAAGGCAAAATGAAATATTAATCTTAGTTTTTCCTAACAACGGAAAATGGTAAATAAATTGGAAAACCAGAGTATTAGAAGTGAGGATAGAGAAATTTCCATTGCCAATTCAAGTTGAAATAATTCTCTAAGAGCTTAATGCACTGATATTTTGAGGAACCAATAAACTCTTACTCGGAAATTCACTGAAAAAAATCATCACAGTAATGAACAAATGAAGTGTCTGATTATGTAGTAAGGATTTTTAGTAGGTTGGCATGTACCTATGAGTACCATGACTCAGTATCTATGCACAAAGCTCTAACAAAGATGTATCAACAAAATATTTGATTTTTTTTTTAAACAATACTCACAGAAAATATTCCTGATGAAACTTGCAGGTGTCACTAAGAAGGAAAATGGTGTCAGTGCAGAAAACAGAGGAGATATTGTACTGAGCATGCTCAAAGAATGGCTGGAAGTCAATGCAAGGTGCCTCATGCATTAATAATTCCCACTTTGACCTCTGTCTTATTACAGAGAAATAACTGAGGCATAGAAATGGTTGAGTGGTGCATCCACAAGCTTGGTGTACTAGAGGATGCCTGCACTACCACTGACATAAGGCTGTGCTGAAAGAGGGAGAAAAAGAAGCAGCTGTGACTACTCGATGCATTGGAATAGGCATTTCCAGTAGCAACTAGAAGTTGGCTCAGTTCAAGGAAAGGAGGTCTGAGGGAATAAGATTGATTTCTCTCCATAAATAAATCAGGGGCAGGAATATACATTGGGAGGGAGAATTGTTTGAACTAAACGATGTTGCTGGTGGAGAACAGGGGGTTTAAGCAGGTTGCAACAAAATTAATCTAGAAATGGAGCAGCAAGAGTCAAGAAAACTTCTGTTACAGGTAGCATGGTCAGTCTGAGGAAAGAATTGAGTGCTACACTGAGCTGTGATATCTCAGGACTAGACCTGATTTCTGGGAAGGTCCCTTCTAATTCCTAATTACTGGAGTAACCTTTTTTCCAACCCTTTTTCCTAAACAATTCTTCTCTCCTCAATGGCTTTTCAGAGTTTTAAATGTCCAAATGAATTATGCAAAGGAGTTCTCCTCTGTCACCTTCAATCTGACAGACTTCATTCATATTTTAAGCATAATTTTTCTAGTGAAATTATACTGACTATTCAAATACTCAAAGCAAAAATCAACAGAAATTGAAAAAAGAAAAATTAGTCTGAATTGAATGTATAGGTAATATGTATTAAAACTCAAGTTGTATACTTTGTTCTTTGGTCCATTCCAATAAGTTTTAGGATACACTACCTGAAATTATCGCAGAAACATTGAAAGGTATTCAAGCTATACTAAAGTAAAAACAAAGCCAAAAACCTAACAAAAACAACAACAGAAACTACATAAATAGAACACTAAATTCTTTGCTCTAGCAATCAGTTTTATTTCAAAACTGACTCGTCTTTAGCTCCTGCTGTGCCTCTTTAGCAGAAATGTTAGTGCCTGGGTCCCTGTCTGGCCTTTGCTGTAATTAGTGCTAAAGTTCTGTTCAAAGCACCTCTGAACAAGTTGTCACCCTTCATTGTGGCTTCCGTCTTCAGCAAAGCTAAGCTCTTCTTCAAAGTATGAAACATCAAATGAGTCTTAGCATTTTCAGAAACAAACCTTAGTTTGATGCTCCCTTTGTCTTTTTCTCCACGACCTAAGCACTCTTGTGGTTCAGTGAAAACTAATTCCCTCCTCTGGGAACTCCTGCCAAGGACTGGGAATACCACATTTTTGATTTCTTATGCTGCAGAAGTACAAGCCATTTCAAAGACCTTCCAGCTAATTTTAGTAAGGATAATGACATCACTCAGCAGTCCTGAATTTATAGTTCAGTACACATGG
>JAOXJM010000033.1:70949606-70974040 GCA_026413425.1 Tringa solitaria
CCCCCCCCCCCAAGGCAAAGAAATCAAACAAAATCTCTCTCAGAAAGTATTTTAGTTATTTAAGTTTCAAATCTCAGATACCATAAGGAGTAAAGTGTTTCTGCCTGTAAGCTGTCTGCACAGAAATTGTGGGGGCTTCACCTGTCTTTGTTAGACTTGTAGGAAATTTCAGTAGCAGAGATGGAGACATGCAATTAATTTTCTGACATAACATACTTGTATATCTTTGCACACATGAATTTTTAGGTCCGTATGCTGGCACATATTTACACATCACGGCAAACTACCAGCTGAAACACTTATTAGACAATCCCTGAGCCAGTAAGAGCTCTGTTTGAGTTGCACCAGGCTCTTCATCTGGCAGATGAGCTCAGTGCCTACACTGCAATTCATTAAAGGTCAGATGCAATTTCCTCGAGCCTTTGACCAAGTGATATTGTCCAACAGTACATTCAATATAGCTTGCACTGAAATTCAGACTTCATTACTTTTATAATAGTTTTTATAGTTTATAATGTTTTAGTTTGTATGTCCCTTTTATTGTTCAGCATATTTTCCTCCAAAATCTGATTCTGTTCACACACTCATTTTGTTTTATTCTATCTTGCTATTTCGTACTTTCCAAAAAACTTATTCCTTACCAATGACAGCTTTTTATTGTTTGGTCTTTTTTGGCTTATGCCAGGTTTTAAACATGCTTCTATAAAGTAGGTAATCAGGGTTGATAGGTTTCCTTGAAGACAGGTAGCCCATGACATTGGTGGTAGAAATTACAGAAACAAAGAATGGTTTAGGTTTGGAAGGGACCTTAAAGATCATATAATTCCAACTCCCCTGCCATGGGCAGGGACACCTCCCACCAGATCAGGTTGCTCAAAGCCCCATCTAGCCTGGCCTCGAACACCTCCAGGGATGGGGCAGCCACAACTTTCTTGTTCTTGGGAAAACCTATAGGAAAATGCCATTATGTAGACTTTTGCTCCAACCATTGCAGTATCTGTTTTCCTCTACTTAACCACGGTCCTAAATGGGCAACAGTCTGACAGACTTTTCATGCACTTTTAAATAGTCCCTTTAGATGTACTTTAAACCAGAGAGAAGTAAATCTGTATGTGTTACAACCAAAATAAAAGTCATACAGGAAGCTGTATACAAAATCATTGTTAAAAAAAATATAATAAATCTATGGTTTGGTCTAGAGCAGCATTAAACTTATGCCTAATTAATTGAAAAGACTCACACCAACTTCATCTGAAGCTGAATTCAGTCTCTGAAGACAACCGAAATGTTCTTAAATTGCATACCACAGCATGTCAAGTGTTGTGTGACACTGGAGATACATTTCTATGCCTGCTGCTATAATACTCAGTCTTTTATCACTTTGACTAGGAGAAGCACTGTTAGTTATTAGCAATGTTGTACCCGTAACACAAAATCAGGCAAGTCTGTTTCTGTTCAGTAGAAATCACAGATATGCTGTAGATGAGAACATTGATCACTCTAATCCAATACATCCTGCCTGGCAATGATCAGTGTAAGTCAGAGAAAAATGCAAGAACAATGCAGTAACCTACTTTTAAAAGTTTCTTTTCAGTTCCCTCCAGTTGGGGGTTACACGTGTCCTGAAGCATGAAAATGTCAGCAGATTCTTTTCATTTTCCCTAACGTAACTGTGGAATATTTTATGATGAATTCTGAACTTGCCTGTAGAATCCATACATTTATAAAAAGATATACAGATTCTACAATGGATTAATTACACATTCAGGTAAATGAAGCATTTCTTTCATTAACTTTAAATTGTCAGTCTTGTAACTGGAGCATAGCTGATTTTGAATTACAAGATGAAGTTACTTTTATTTTGCTTAACTTTAAAATCAAATGCTGTTAATGCAATTTTATTTAGCCATCCTTTGTTTTTTTATTCTCTTATTTTAAGTGGTAGGAAGATCTTCTGTTGAGCCATACAATTTGATTTTCATTTTGTCATTCACTCTTTAGAATAGCCTTTGTAATATGAAAGCAATGCTTCCATTTTTCAGATAAAGGGCTTCGGTGCCAATGTTGATTTCAGGAGTTCCTGTCACCCTTTGATCCTTCACCAGGCCCGCTCTTGTTATCGTCCCTTCAACTTGCCAGGATGTTAGCTGTGTCAAACCAAATGATAGCATAGCCACGTTCAAGCTGGATCAAAATACTCTCTATAAACACTGGTCTCTCTTCCTTCCTCCCTTTTTCTCTCTGTTTTA
Organism: Tringa solitaria; assembly: GCA_026413425.1. Lineage (NCBI taxonomy): Eukaryota > Metazoa > Chordata > Aves > Charadriiformes > Scolopacidae > Tringa > Tringa solitaria. The sequence continues at coordinate 70,951,856 of JAOXJM010000033.1, forward strand.
AGCTGCCCTCAGTCCACAGGTGAATCCAGCAAGCAGCTGAACAAAGGGGACGGTGGGCTGTGACAACTTGCCAAGGCAGGAATTCCTTTAGCCGTACTATTTCCACAAACCCTGCAACTTCAAATTGAGGCTTCTGTCTGTTAGAGCGGCTATTTAGAAAATTGGATTTTTCCAGAGAGTCAGGATGAAAGTTCCATTGCTTACATACAATCATCTGACAGCTACAGTTATGTGTCTGCATTAACCCCCTTTCAGAGGAAGCCTCAGCAGCTCTTATTTCTAAACTTCTTCTGATACAGGTGCAATTCTTGCAGGCTGGGCTTTAGGTAGCTGTAAATGTTGCTTTAACTTGTCTGAGGAAATTTAAACTGATAGCTTTCCCTTGTATAACCACACTGCTTCCCAGTTCACATCAAGTGCAGATCAGATTATTATTTCTTTTACAGCCTTTCAAATATAACATGCAATTCTCATTCTAAATTAAGCGGGGGAAAGTGGTTGTGTGTAGTCATTTCCTAGTTTTATATAGAATCCAGATTATAGTAAAGGATGCAGTAGATAGTTGACTGATAACAAGGTCTAATTTGCATATATTGATCTGCCCAGGTGTCCATGAGCTTTGTATTTTACTGCATATTCTTACAGCTGTTGCTCAAGGCTTTGCAGATGAAGCAGCAAACCTAGAAAAGCTTTCCGTCTTACGAAGGCTGAACAACAGCTGAAACCTTCTGTGACAGTTCTAAGAAGGATAAATAAAATTATTTTACCAGCAGTTTAGTTCCTCTAGACCTGACCCTTGTTCAGCTTTTTTTTGCTGAGATCTCAAGCAGTTTTCCACCCATTATTTACAACCAGGATAAGCTATTTCTGCCTCAGTTCCAGCGTTGCTTATCCTGATCTGTTGCTGGATTCTGTTTTTTTCCTGAAAGTTGTAAGCACTTAAATATACAATAAAGAAGCTGTAGATCATGCCCAGAAACTGTCTTGGCTTTATAACTTCACAGAGAAAAAGTATTTTCTCAAGCTATGTAGCTCAAAAGATGTTAAAGTTCGTAGCAGCCCTGCCCACAGGAAGTAGATGACATTAATGGGCTTTTTTTGTGCTAAGGACACTTTATATTTTTCTAGAAATCTAATTTTGGTTTATGTCTTTTTCTTTTTTTTAGACTGAAGCTGCATTTCTAGAGGTGAGAAACAGTCATTAGAGAAATGAACTAGACCTGGAATCTGGAAATCAGATTTCATCAGATTTTTTCATTCAGCCTCGACACCAGAATTTTTCATTTCAGTTTGAGAAAAGGAGGGAATGTGAAACACTGACACATGGGGGTTTCTCCTGTATTCCTGGATCATTGACACTTGCAGATATCTGGTGATGTCTGTGGAGTATAACCAGTTCAACCATACAGTTCATCTACATTAAAGCCAATGTCACGCCAGTTGTGCATGAACACGTGATACAGCTTGCTCAGGATTTATGGACATATATGGAGGATATATATTCTCCATATATTTTCAGTTCATGCCTGGCTGATCCGACTCTTCCAGAAGGTATGAGGCTCACTGCACACACGCCAGCCACCAGCTGTGTACACAGCCCTGGCTCAGAAAAGTCCCAGCCAGAAATAAGGCAGTCTTTCTTTGAGAATCAGCTGGTATGTATTAAAAAAAATAAAAATTAATGTTGACAATAAAACCAGCTCATAAACAGTGTAATTTTCTCCTGTAAATTACAATGCTGTACATAAAATGACTATTAGTCTGGCAAGTATTTTCATAGGGAAAGAAAAGAAAAAAGAAGTGCAATTTCTTAACAAAATGAAGCACATTTAGGACGTGTTCTTGGGGTTAAAGTTTAGCACTATAAGTCATCTTGTTCATAACTGGTAAAGGTAAGGATATTTTTAAGAAGAAATTAGTCATCATTTAATTGATTAATTACTCCATTATAGAATACATGGCCAGTTAAGAAATCATTATACTGTGAACAAAATTTCTGGTTTAATACCATGGATTATTTGGTTAATCAGAAGATTTGCTGCTGGTCATATGAAGGTGCGTATTTAAGACCTGAAAAAATATTGATGCATATCATAAAGACTAGGGCTTAATAATTGTCCTTTAAAAAGGTGTTGCAAAAAATGTATAAGCATTTTACTTAAAAAATGCAGATGTGGTCAAAGTGACAGAGACCATCATTCACTTTCTAAAAGGAAAATTATTTTTTTATTTTTGGGGAGAAGAATGGAGGTGAAAGGAAGAGGGAGAGGGGTGTCTAGTGAGAGATTTTCTGTAAATAAATACTTAACAATGACAAGTAGCAGTCCCAAATGCATTCTCTCTCATCAAACTTTGAGTGGTGAAGACACAATTTAGCAACAACTCTGGCATTTCAAACAGTGCTAACAAAGATTTTAAAAAATCCCTGTTTTCAAGAAAAGATAGTAATGCAACATTTGGTGGCTTTTTTTTTTTTCCCCTTCTTTCTTAATTCTCATAATGCCTGGTACAGAGGAACCACATGGACTGCTTAAGCATTGTTAGAAATGCTCAGTGCTAGTGATTAGGACATTCTATAGTTTTCCGTTTGTGTTCCGTCACAAAAAAAGGAAGTACATTTATTTCATTCATTTAATTTGCAACCACAGAACATATTAGTTTCTTATCTGCCATCAAGGCCTTTTCTGCTTCTCACGTTGCCCTATGAGCGAGTAGGCTGGAGGCGCACAAGAAGTGGAGCCCAGCTGACCAAAGGGATATCCCCTACCATATGACACCGTGCTCAGCCATAAAAGCTGGGGGAAGAATGAGGAAGGGGGGACTGTGGAGTTGTGAATTTGTCTTCCCAAGTCACTGTTATGTGTGATGAAACACTGCTTTCCTTAAAACGGATAAACATCTGCCTGATGATGGAAATTAGTGAATGAATTCCTTATTTTGCTTTTCTCATGCACACAGATTTTGCTTCACTTATTAAACTGCCTCTCCAGCTCAACCCACGAGTTTTCTCACTTCTACCCTTCCAATTCCCTCCCCTATCCCACTGGGGTGGGTGAGCGAGCGGCTGCGTGGGGTTGAGCTGCCTATTGGGGTTAACATCTAACACCAGAGTTAGCGAAACCATGACAACAGCAGCGCTGAATAGGAACAGCATTGTTAATGGTTTTAAAAAAAAACAACAAACAACACTAAATGCATGACTATATTCTTAAAAATAAAACACTTTTAAGTAGAAAAGAAGTTGTATTATACTGCAAAGTTCAAAATTATATAATTGGTATGATTAGATACCCGGGGAGTTGTGCTACTAGGGCTGTTGACATGAAATGGTCAGAGTTTATATTTCTGTTTATTTTCTATGACAGAAGCAAGATCTGACATACAGAAACCTTTTCTTTGTATCACCACTATCGTAGGAGGGAGACAGAGAATCAAAACCTAGAGTGCAGAGAAACATCTGATTGTCTTAATGCTTATCTAGAAATGCAAAAACCAAGAGACGTGACTCAATTCTAGGAGGAATTGCTTGTCACTGGAAAAGAGTTGAAACTTGCCATAAAAGTTAGATTATTAGACAAATAACTTCTTGGGACTGAAACTTTCTCATCTACTGGGAAGCTCTTATCTTGTTTTAAGAATATAAAAGGTTTATTGGGCAATGGTATGTAACAGAAGACAGTGCTTAGCAGGCTGGCAACCTACCCTGTATTCTTGTAAAGAAAGAGCTTTCCACACTCAGGGCTTCCTTTGAGTTATCAAAGACGTTACTCAATGGACAAATGTGGAGACATTTGTGTTCTGTTGTATCTTGCCCTTAACAACTGTAGCCTGTGCAGACTCTTGTGGAAAGACATGTTAAACAATGTGGAGGCTCAACACATTTTCATCCCAGTAGTTTTATTAAAAGATTTATGGGAGCTTGTCTGCAAGTGGGTATTAGCACACAGCATTCATGGCTGTGATTTACAGCACTTGCTACTTGATACTACTTCCACATGTTGGCACTCATAACGAGTGTTAATTGCTCACAGGCTTACTTAGCTTTTAGTTTCCCTACCCTGGGTATATGAGCCGGCAGGCGAAGGCAGATATCTCTGTCTACATTATCTCCAGAACAGAAGTGCAAGGGAATAGAGACGCTCAAGTTGAAAGGCTCATCTCTGGATCATAGAATGGTTCAGGTTGGAAGAGACCTTGAAGATCATTGAGTTCCAACCCCCTGTCTATGGGCAGGGACACCTCCCACTAGATCATTTTGCTCAAAGCCCCATCCAGTCTGGCCTTGAACCCCTCCAGGGATGGGGCAGCCACAGCTTCTCTGGATGCAATGGTCTGGTTTGTGGGATTATATATATTTTTTAATACTACAGGTTAGTAAACTACACTTCATCTAGACATGAGCTAATTCCTTGTGGCCTTAGTACTCTAGGTGTCCACTGCTCAGATGAGTTCTTTAATTCATGTTATGACATGTATCTGCCTTCGGTATACATTCAGAGTATTTAGGCTAGGAACTAATAATGGTTTAGCAACAGGAACTATAAACTCAGAATGTAAACTAGTTGAAATTAACTTCAGATAAATCTTAAAAAGAGTTCCCATGGTCATATTTGGAGATGTAAATAAAACAACCCTTTGCCTTTTCTCTTTAGTAGGGGTTGTTTTAGAAAATCAGTAAAGCAGTTGTATGAACAGTAAACCATTAAAAACACTACTTTCTCTACTAGTGATCTTTGTAAGAAAGATGGATATTTTTCTTTTATCATGACCCAATTACAGTATTTTCCATAGTAAGCATAAAAGAAAGGAGCTATACAAAGACTTACTTAATTACATACAGACTTTTACATTTTTAGTAGGCCACAATTACCTCAAAATATAAACTATTATTTCTGTTATGTCTCTATAAAGGGAAAATTCAATATAGTACTAAAGGTTAGGCAGTAAGAGGACAGCATTAAACAGCTCTAAAGCAAAAGCTGCATCTTTTACATGTCTTTGGAGATAGTTCATGGAAGTGAGGTGTTTTTTTCTTGATTCAGCTGCATTTCATATGTGCCTTTTGGAAGGTGCATTTAAAGAGGTGAGTCCATTGGCTTTAGAGGAGGAAATAAGGCACAAGTGATTCCCATTTTGACTCTTATAACAGGCCAATAATTGAAGCATGACAGTCTGTGTGCTTTGTTTCACTGGCAAAGACATTATAGAGTCCTGAGTCAGCAGTATCTGTGGTAATGTAGAAATAGGGGTTATACAGCTTTACAGTGAAGGCTTGACAACTCAGAAAAGATCAGATCAATCTTTCCTGGGCCCTAGCACACTCACTGGGAATTGAAGTGATCATTGTGATCGTTCTTGAAGAGCTACAACTCCTTTTGCCGCTGGCAAGTACCTTCAAAGATGCTGCTAAGTCAGGAAGGATGGTTTTCTTGCAAAACAGATGTATATTACCTCACAAGGGGCCATACTATTCCTAGAAATTATGCAGATGTATGCAGAGAGTGAAGGGAATCAACTTTCTCTCTTCATCTAGAGCCTGTCAAGCCTACATAAGGACATTGCAGAATTGCAGCCTTTGGATTTGGTGGAGCACAGGGATTTCTCCCTTGCTACATTTCTAGGAGTTTGAGACTGCCCCAAAAGGAAAGTGGGAGAAGAAGAATGCTTCTTCTAAGCCATCTGTGTCAACTTGAAATATGTAGAGGAGAGAACATAGGTGACGCACTTAAGAGATCAATTACCCAAGCAGCATTCAAGTGACTTGGCTTTATGGCTAAATACAATTAAGAAGGTACCTTATATGCAAATTATCAAAACACACTTGATTTACTCATTTGCCCTTGAGGCATTACTGAGAAAAACCCTAAGTTAATAGTAATTACCTCTAGAAACAAACTAAGCAATGTCTCAACTTATTCCCAAGGGCAAATTCCCTACATCAGTTTCTGAACTGTGAAGCCTTTAACCTTAGTCATTAACACGCAATTTAGATATTGATTATGAACACTTTAATTCTGGTCACAGAGTTGCTCATAAAAATCTGCCTATGAAGTCCCGCACTTGCTTCTGAAATTGAGATGCTCTGGACCTCCCTATGCAGACATAGGAATAATCTTTTATTGTACTTTTAATTAATTTCTTTAAAAACTGTCTGCTTGTACTTTAAACTCAGACATGACAAAATGAAATGTTTCAAAAGTCATTAAAAGAAACTTAGTTCCTATACAGACATTATGTAAAATAAAGTCCTAATGAGGAATAATAAGGTCTGGCATTCATGTTGTGTTTTGGAGATACTAATGCTGCAATTTTTAAAATTTTCTTTTTCTGTAAAGGACTTGTTCTTAACTAGACTGTTACCAGTTCTGCTCTTCATTCAGGATTACTTTGACGTAGCAATAAATAGCTGCCAAAATATGTCCTGTTGGAATCAATTTTGACTTTTGCTAATTTGTTGCATTCATTCTTTTCTCTGCAAAATATAGTGCATTTGTCCATTCATAGAATTAATTTTCAATCCTTAAGAAAATATGTAAATGAGGTGAAGATCATTTTTCATTAATCACAATTGAAATTAATTTTCTTATGGTTGGCAAGCATTACCAGATATTCTTTTCTAGTACTAACTGTACTGGTATTATAGGATAGTAGAAGGAAAGATACCCAGTTAAGGTTTTATTGTCTACTAAAACCAAGGCTTAGTTAAGAATGTTGATTTTCTTCTGGTTTATATGGCTAAATCACCCAAGTAATTGGATCAATTCTTATGTTTTAATACACAAATGACAACCAGAGGCAAAAGAACAGCACAGAGTTTATTTATCTAAGGAAGAAGAATAACTGAAATTAATGTATTGCCTTTGATCCAAAGTTTTGGACAGTTTTGACTGATTGCCATCGATTAGTTTGGCATGCTATTATGTGGTGGGAGAGTACGTAATATAGTGGGTTAGGTGGGAGCCAGGCATTACTGATGCCAGCCTCCTGATGCAGAAGACGTGTGCATTGCAGTGTAGTCACTCAAGATCTGTTAAGTATTCCTGGGCTCTTGAATAGCTGCATGAAGTTCCTATGGAAAGGACTCAGCCTTTTACATGCACTAGATTCTTTGGCTGAAAAAAGTATTTTGTGCTCTAGCAGGTGGGATCAGCATAAGGAGTAGGAACAATCATACTGCTAGACAACATAATATGTGTGGTGAAAACTCATCTACTGATTATCTGCTTCCTAACTTAATGAAGGATAAAAGTAACTTGCCCTTATCAAGACAGAAGCAGAACTTTATTTTATAGCGCTGCGCTATTGCCATTCAGATTTTTGTCCGCACCACATCAAGATTAACTCAATTTATATACTATTGTTTGAGTTGATTATGTTACATGAATTAAGTAGCTTTGTTTGCCACATCAGATTTCTGATTGTAGAGTTCAACACTCAGAGAAGCAGACACATATTTTTAGCATTTACTAATGAAAATAATTATTAGCATCTACCCTGAAGCACACCAGTGAACGCAAATATCATTTAGCTTTGTAGTTCTCATACTTAATATTCATAGAGGTTTGGGGAAGGTATATAGGCACATAATTTGTGCTTATGACCAGAAGGGAGCATTAGATCATCTACTCTGACCTTGTGTATGATATCTGCCAATGATATCTGCCATTGAATTTCAGCCAGTTGATGCCAACAGCTTATTTTATAAAAAGACATTTGGTCGTGTACCGAAGATTAACAGTTAGACTCTGTCTCTTTCCCTCAGTTGGAATCAGTGCACAAACAGCCTTCTTTTTAAAAATGCATGTCCTCTTTCTACCCTGACTGTGTCTGGCTTCTAGTTATTATGGTTTATTAAAACCTTTCTTTGCTGAGATAGAAAGACATTTAATGCCAGGTATTTGCTCCTCAAGGAAATACTTATGCATTGTGTCAAGTCACCTTTCAATCTTCTCTTTGACATCCTAAACAGATTAAGTTTTTAAGTCTCTTCCTCTAAGGCATTTTCTCAGCACTTGATGATTTTTAGTTCTTTTCTCTGCCTCTTCCAATTTGCTAAATGTGAACAGCAGTAGAATATGTAGTATTCTATCACTGCTGTCAGCAACATCACTGAGAGACTACGTCCCCTCTTCTTTGTTTACAGCCAAGGATCAGATCACACTGAGGTTACTGTGAACTAGTTTTCTCTTGTAAATCCTTTTCAGGATTCCCCTGTCCATGACCAAGGACCGCAATTCTTCTTTATAGATGTATAAAACATTATTTTCTTGAATATTTTCAGCCTGATATGTACTCTAAGTGATCCAACAAGACTTTTTTTTATCATCACCAGAATCCAGGTTTTGTCAGCAGCGTGTCTAAGGACTTTTTTTTTTCAAGAAATAGAAATAATTTTCTAGTAATAAAAATGTTTAATAGTAGCATTCATCTGCTCTCCACAGAGCCCCGCTAGAAGCATCTGGATTTGATGATTCTTTATTAACAAATATTCTGATACGTCAAGTAGCTGTTCTAGATCTACTTTATTGAAGCTACATAATGTTAATTTGTTAAAAAAACATGTTGTTGTATGTAAAAAGACTGGGTTTATTAGATTTACAGTTGCCTTTATTCACCAAAACTGTAATCTCATCAAAAGCTGGATATAGTCTATGTGGATATATTATATCCCAAATAATTCAAAAAGCGCAAAGATTTTGATGAATTTTGAAACAGCTGTCATTGCCACCTGCCTCAATTTCACTAGGACATTTACGATTTTATGGTTGTCATCCCAATTTTTTTTCATGTGGAGTTTGGGATGAAAATTGCCTATTTTTTTTCTTTCTTCATACTCTCATCTACAGTTTCTGAGTGTAGTAAAAACACACAATGTTGCATTGTGTCTCTTGTATTATGCTATGTGTTGCAATATTTAACACATATTTAACACATATTTCAACAGCCGGAAGTAAATAGAAATTTACGAACAAAACCAATGTGAAGTGTAGCATGTGTGCACCTGTATCACCACAGTTTTTAGTCAAGCATCTGTTTAAGAAGTAGCTAGACAGATTTCGAAAATAGCTGGCTGTACTTCCATATCTGTTGCATTTTTAATGTTAACTATTCAAATAAAACTATACCAAGAGAATACTGTGTTTGCAAATTGAAACAAGCACACAAGTAGGGAAATACCAACAGAAAAACCTTATGCATACCATTGTTTCCAAAAGTCTGCTACATTTAGGGTTAGACTGTGCAGTAAGAAATTGTATGGGAAGTCTGTAGTAAAGCCATCTTGCACCATCAGCATCTCAGTTTGGCCCAAATTCTGCTCAAATATCACATAAGGAAAGAAGCAGCAAAAACACACTGTACGACGCCAGGGTTAATTAAGAGATGCGTTTCCATGGGTGGTAATAGGTTCACAGCTCAAATATGTTGCCCTGCCAATGTGTTAGTTTTGAGTAATGAGGCACCTCATAATGTCTCAAAAGAAGCAAAGGTAACAACAGTCTCAGGAAAAACTGTCTGTGGCACCAGTGAGCTAAGTCCCTGCACTGCTCCATGTACCTCCTCTGGTGAGCTTAGGCTGTGCCACGGCTGGTGGACAACCCTACAAGTATTTGCTCCACTTGAAGAATTGGTGGAAGGCATTTTTACTCCTACAGCATTGGGAAAAAAAAAGAAAAACAAAACAAACCACAAAACAAACAAACAAGCAAAAGTAAATGAAACAACAACAATAAAAGAACAACGAAAAAACCACACCAAAAACCAAACAGAATCACCTGGCCAAATAAGGTGGCCAAGGAGGAATTGATAAATAGCTGATCTTGTAACAATGTGTTACTTCTCTTGAAAGTAGCACTAACACAAAATGGATTGAGTCACTTCCACCACCAGTCCTGTAGCAAGTAGGAGTGGATGAACTGTTAACAGTGATGTGCTAAAGACCTTGATTTGGCAGAAGAAATGAGCTCTGCATAGTATGTAAGCCTGATGTGGTAGGTTGGTGGAGATAAAGCAGTGGAAATGGTCCCTGCCTAACCTTGCCAAGGAGCAGCACTAGGACCTGAGGTACGCCACCACCAGAATGCAGACTCCCCTACACTTTAGATCAAACTGTGTCAACTACAGCTTTGCATGTTGCTAATGGGCCTGGAGTTAATCTAAGTGTTGTGTAGCTGTTGATAGTAAAGTTACACTAGGTGGCATAGCGAGTCGCTCTATTTGCAAGTCGAAGTGTAACACAAAGCCAGAATAGCAACTCACCCTCACTTTAAGTTTTAATAACCAACCTCCTTTAACAAAGGAGTGGGTGAAGTGTCCCTGCAGATGGCTGACCTTACTGGGGAGGATGTTACTAGTCAGCTGATATACAACACCTATGACAGAAAAAAATAACTGGGAAAAATGAAAAAAGATTATCATAATTATGCCATAACGAAAGTCTGTTCAAGCATTTGTGGCCACCACGTTACCCATTATTAGCAACCTAACTGAAGATCAAGAATGTATTTGCAGGGACCATAAAAGTTTGCCATTTTCCTGATCCCTTAAAATTTCCTAAGCCAGCTAAACAGACTTTGCTTTCTGAAAACAAGTTATCAACAACCAGAGACCAAATCTAGACACAGCAAACAGGAGTTGAAAAGTGAAAAAAAGTGAGTGAAGAAAAATAAGAGCATAGTACAAATATTGGGTAGGTGGAAGGATATTCCAGAACATATTTCTCTTAAGTAACTGCTGTTTTCTGTTATTGCCTGATACCATATTCTATGACTGCTGTGTTAGAGGGTTATAACTGTAGCAGTTACATCACAGTTAAATAGAAACAGGTGATCTCACTATTGGAGGCTTAACTGCCCTCAGCCTGAAATTGTTTTCCCAGACTCCTAGGAGATTTTCAGTAAAGCCTACAGGATTAAGATTCTTACATCCCATGGAACCGCCATAAGGACAGGACATTTACTTCTACAGGTTCCACAAGAAGCTCCACATAATTTTTCAACTTAAAGAATAAATTGTTAAATTTTAAAGGTGCTGCAGTTCAAATTTGCAGATATTATTCTTTGTTTCAGTAATAACAAGCACAGAAATCTGAGCAAAATATGCACGCACACTTGTCTTAAAGGTTAGTTATCTACAGCAATGGAGGGAAGATAGATTACCAAACAGTACCGTGTCCTCCTTAACCTGCACCATTCAGGTGTGACACCATCACAACCACACTCTTCAGTTTAATGCCAGCATTATAATGATGGGGTTCAAGAATGAATGGTTTGAGACTGACTGACACAAAAGTGGAATAATGTGCAATATGCCTGTCACCAATATTATGTCAGCAAAATTAAATTGGAAAACGTAATTAATCTAGCATCCCAACTAAATTTGTGTGGATAATTTTAATTTACACCTGTCCAAAGGCAACGTAACAGCCTACTAAAAAGGGATGGTAAAGGATCTGCCCTTTGCATTGCTTTAAAGGTCTTTGCAAGGCGCTGTCAGTGGAGGATTAGGTACACAGATTTACTTAAGTATCCTTTTGGGATGCTGGTAATTCATCTGTGAAAGGTCTGATTCATCAAAAGATTTCTGAAGAGCAAATGTTTCTGACTGAGTATAGTCCAGATCATCAGAAATGTGTACCTGAAGTTTAGTGAACATGCTACAGCACAGTAATCAACTTGCATTGTCTGCAATCTAAAGAAAAGACTGGGATGAGACCTTGTAATTTAAAAATTTAAAATGTTTAAAAATTTAAATACCTTTCATTAGGAGTAAAATGAGCACCAAGTAAGTATGTCAACTCCTTACACAGTTAAGGACAATATATTTGTTTTAGATGGACAGAAATGAATACATATGGTGTTTCACATGTATCCACTATGATAGTGGCAGGCTGTAGTAAATTGTGACTTTTGTAATTTTTTTATTATATTTTACCTACACTCCCAGTTCTACCGAGGGAAGGTTTCCTAATTCATCTGCCAGTGTATGGAGGTTATTTCTTCCAATGTTTAACTTTGTAAGGGAGTGCGGTTTTGTTGCCTGTTGGGAAAAGACTTCAAGTTCACTGCAATTAACTTTCAGATCCCTTATGTGTTGTAACTTTCCTATTTCATCTGGAACAGAAACCAGTATATAATTATTGACAGCTAAAACTTTAAAAAGCAAGTCAAACAAATATTTTGAAAGAAAACCAGTGTAGGTAAGAGTATGAGAGTTAGGTTGAGTATATCTGATAATCACTAGAACAATCTTTTCCAAGCTTTTTATCAGGAAGGTATCTTCTACCCACACTACAGAGCAGAGGTAAAGAAAAGCAAATGCTCCTTCCCATTCAAGCAGAACATGGAGCTGAAATATTCAGCTTAGAAGAAAAACCTCACTAATGATTTAGGGTGAGGCCTTCTCTGAACTGAATTCTAAGGCTGACCCATTTTACCTATTTATGGTGGGACTCCATCTAACCCTGGCAGAAGCAGGCTTGAAGTTCAACTGCTGAATAATGTGATTGAGGCTCTGAAATTAATTTAAAGCCCCTTGCTTTGCCATGGGCTTGCACCCAGTTTGGATGTAAGGCAGGTTTGATGTGAAGTGTATGTTCAGGCCTGTGCTTAGAAATACAGTGCAATGTGTTCAATACAGCTATAGTTTGGTAGTTTTACCCTGTATCTTCTCCTTCATGGTTATTTTTGTTCTCATCTCCTTTTTTATGTTATATTTTTTGTTCATAACGATAAACTGGTAAGCTCTTCTGAAAGTTAATCCCTTGTTAGCTTTGTAGCTTCTATGCTAATCTCTTGTTAGCTTTGCTGCTTCTACTCCTGGAGCTGATTTGCATTCCCTAATCCAGAGCTGAATCTCTTTGCTCTGAGTACTTAATTTTGTATGGATATGTATTTTTTAAATAATTAGCTGAAGGATCCTCCCCATAGAACTTAACAAAGATTGAAGACATTTTATATAAACTGATGTTTAAATGGCTTTCAAGGCAAATATGACTTCTTTTTTTTCGATTTATCTTTTCATCTGGGAACAAACAAACCACATGTTTATAATTTTTAAAACTAATGCTCAGCTCTAACTGTAGCATAATATTTTTGAGAAGCTTGCTTTAGTGCTTGTGAAAGGATTGCAGCAAAATTATGGGCCATCCTCTATCTGATTTTTGCAACTCTGGACACAAAACTGTAAGGTTCCTTTCCCTGGGATCCTTGGGAGGCAATGATCTGCTACTTTCATTGTAGTTTAGCCATTCATGCACCCAGAAAAAGGGACGTGACCACTGCAAGTGTCGACTCAGATTATGTGGTTTGCAAACAGGCATTTACAAGCTAAAACAGCTCTACCTTGTGTGGCTACCAGTTGTCCCCAAAGGTGCCCAGGATTTCCATCTCCTAACTTTCCCTCCCCAGTGACAGTGACAATTGGATATCTGTTATATTAGGAACACTGCAAAGACTATATCAGTCTTAAAAGTCACATAAAATCCATTTTTTCAAATGTCTATTTTGTTTCTGAGAATTCTGGCAGTGTAGCTCCCAGTGAGCAGTAGTAGATGACCAGGGGAAGAGTATAAAAGTGGACTACAAATGGTATTTCTGGTTTTTTTGAGATTGATCTACTCTTAATTTCAGTTAAAACTTTTTAACTTTCAGCTGAAACTTTTAAAGCTCCATTCTGTCCTTTTAGAGCATCCCTTCAGTACTGTACTTTTCATTTCTAGTTTAGCACAGACTCCACAATGATCAGAGAACCCAACTGTTGTAACCAAATACAAGAAATGTCCCTTATTCCATAGTTCTCAGATTTACCAATTTTGAACACAACGTTGGGGCTTAGTCACATTTAATTTCTAACAAGAACTATTAAACAGTCACTATTCTCATTTATAAATTTATGTAATGAATGATTCTAAGCTACGTATTACATCAGATCATTTCAGATATTGTCAGTGATTTCAGGGAAGCTGCCAAGTCACAGAAATTTCGTTTCCTAGGAAGTGGGAGGTCTAAATGGCGAGACTGCTCTATCACCACATGCCCAGTGCAAGGTCAGATACTCCATAACAGCTTCTCAAGGTTTGAAAGCCCAACTGGAAGCCACAATCACAGGGAACTACTTAGGGAGAAATACCTTTCAAGAGAAACTATTAGCTCAAGTCTCCTTGCACTGCAGCAGAACAGTGAGGCTGGTGGTGGAATATTCGGCAGGCTACTTGAAGGAAATAACAACTTAGGTCATGACCTAACATGAAGTTTATTATGTTCAAGTGCTAGGTGGACTACTACACAGAAAAGCTGGCCAGCATTCCCTTTGATGCCCATTACAGAATGAAATGATAACAGTATGGGTAGTGTTGTCAGATTGCCATGAGGTTTTTTATTATGTTTCTTTCGTTTCCCCCAAGATGCTTCAGGTTGCCTGGGTATTTATCTCATTTATATATATTTTTATGGCAAATCATCATTCCTGAAATGTCCATTTTTAGCTGGGGTTGCAAACAGCCATACGGGTTGCCCTGTCAAATATAAACTGGCAGCTGCAATTAGTTAGGTGAGGGCAGTAACAGAGCGGTGGAGGCAGAGGTCGTGCCTTACAACACTCCCAAATTGTGACTCTTCACAAATTAAACTGTAAGCGGTACTAGCAGAAACACTGTTGTTCTCTAAGGAATGTAATAGTCTGAACAAAGCCTTCTTTCATTACACTTATCTAGAGAGAAGAAATGCCTCCTTCCATACAACTACAACAAAGACATTAGTACAAACATTGAATTTTGCCCTCACTGTCACAAGTCCTGAATATAATTTATCAATTTACTATGTTCATGTTATGGGTTTGGGTTTTTTTTTTAAACTTTGTTGCATTGACTGCAGAGTAGACATGTACGTGGATGTGGCATTCAGATGTTTTACACTTGCAGTGTAGATATGATCTTTCCATACAATGCTGACTTGGCTCTCACAAGTGTTTTGTTCAAAGAAAAATGACCAAAAAGGTTAATAAATATTAACACACATCATGATACTGGAGGTAGTAACTGTATAGTAACACAGAGAGTAGATCAGTTTATTGGATTATCTATAAATTACGCTTTTTCTATTTCCATGTGTACTAGAAAATATATTACTGAGGGAGAATATAATTTGTAGTGATTAGATTAATTAGACTGCTGGGATTCATTTTTCAAGAGGTTCTATCCTTTTCATGCTTATGTAACCCTGAATTGTGACTAAGCCATCATATTAATACAGAGCTGAAGAGCACTCACATTTCATATTTTTTGAATACCCCCTAATTGGAAGAGATGATTCAATCTGAGATTCCCATTAAAGTGCTTAGTAAAGAGTGTAATTTTTTTTCATTTGCCATGATAATGATAACACACACATGACATGACAGTTACCTTAAGTTCAGCCAAGAAATGAATAGTTAGTTGTATGTTTAAAAATGGAGTCTAAGTCCTTGCTTATGTAGCAAAAGATTATTGCAACACTCTTCTGCAGTGCTGTATTTTTGCTGATTAATCTGTTTCACAGTGTATGGTGATACACTCATCTGCTGACATAAGATTCATTGCCCATCTTTTAATTAAATTTTTAAAGAATGATGGAAGACACTCCATCAATGATTGGGATAATACTGATTATATTTTAATGATTTCAATCCACTTCTAAAACCTTAGATTTTAAAAGCTGATTTGAAGCCTACAAACACTTAAAGTATTACATCTTTTTTGGGTATTAATCCTAATACAGCTTTTCTGCACAGTTAGCATTTTCTTTTTACACTGTTTCGATGTTAAATATGCAAATCATATACAAATTTATATAGAGACAGAAATAAAGAATATCAGTTTTTTTGGTACTAGGCATATGTTCCCAGGCATAATGGTTTAATTCAAGTAATTTTATCTATTGATATCAATTAAACAATCATCATAGTGCCAATGGTAAGTCTGGAACACATTGAACACATTACTTTTTGTCTGAGCTAATTTTTATCACAAATAGAGATCTCAGGAATTTAAGCATATGGATTCCATAGGACTGATGATCACACTCAAAACCCAGCAAGTCTTTCTATTGACCCAGTTTTGGAAAACAAAGGACCAGAAGTTGTTCCTTACTGCAGTTCTCTTTGCTCTAGATCATCGGAACAATATTTGTTTCATCACGGATTCTGTCCTTCAGATTCCACCTATACCGCAATAAATTCCAATTGCTTGGCAAGAAACTTTGCTATTGAACAAATATAGCCAAGAAGTTCTGTAGACTGGGGCAAATTTTTAGGAAATTATGCCTACATTCTGGGTGAAACAAAATAAGAATGACATCTCTTGCTTAATCAACCATTTTTACATATTTCTGATTACATTTGTATCAAGAATAATTTGTTTTGACATAATATTTCAGATAGTTTATACAAATAAAATAAAGCAAGTAATTTCACTTTCCATAAACATCCTTGAGCTGAAAGACATCCTTTCAGCTTCTTTACTGTTGACTTTTTCTTAAAAAGCTGCAGATTTTTTCAGTGTTTGATGGTTAAGGGCTTTGAAAATAAAACTTAAAATATCCATTACTGAAACAAAACAAAACTCAAGGTAACCCATTGTATTAAAACATCACACAGATTATAAATGCAAAGAGTACTCATAAATATGCTTTCAGTTATCTGAAAGAAGCCACTGAATTTCATTTCGTCACTCCTGAAACAAGTTGTATCTGTGGACTATAATATATCCATAAGAATGGCATTCAATCTTGATTTCAAGTGATACAGAACATCTAGAGAAGTCTTTCAAACAGCACACTGCTAATATTGTTGACATTTTGCACCTTACTTTGTCTAAATGAATCCAACTTCAGTTTATAATCACTGGCTCTTGTTAATGTCATTTTCATGTATGTTGAAGACTTATTGTCAGATGTCTCTGTATACACATACACCTGTGGACTGTAATCATGTAATGCTGTACTCTTCTTTGGAATTAAATTGCTTGAACTTACTCTGTCTTTACCATAAGATAAGCTAGAGCTCATATTGATCTCATGAACAATTAGCCTTTATATATTATTCTGGTTGTAAGTGCATTTCATGAAGTGTAGGTACTATATGTAGATATAATGTTCCAATTTCAGTCTCACTAGTTGCTATAGAAAAACAGTACTGCTCTCCTAATTCAATTTTATACCTCTTTGCTTATACATGGAAGAATTCTGTCAGAGAACCACCACATGGCTACTTCATGGCAACAAGAGGTCATATTATATAAATTACTAACATAATGCCTAGCTCACATGTAATTGCTGTTTTCTATCCTGTAATAGTTTTCTAAATTTGTTCTCATGTTTTGGCTTTAATTTACTGTTATTAGAACATGTTACCCAAGTTTAATAAAGAATGAAGAATGAAGCTTCAAAAGGAGAAGGATTTCCTCCCAGCTTATGAAGCTGATTCTATTAGTGGCAGCAGCTGTAACGAAGCTCACAAAAGTAACAGCCTATTAAATACCACACCTGGCAGACTGTGCTTAATCATGCAAGCATTAGAACTCTGCTTTGGCAATGGTCTTACCATAATAGAACCAGGTATTGGGTTACTGCACCACGGATAACAGCTGAATCATTATGTAGGATGTGTGCGTGATGTTTATAATACGCTGTTCAAGATGGATGGTTGTAAGAAGTCAGAGAGTACATTAAAGCTGGAAGGGGAAAAGGTGAGGTGCGAGGTTGTCTTTACCAGCTAAGTGTGAGAGAGGTGATGTATGACTGGCAACAGTGGTTCCTGAAGCTCTCAATACACACAGTTCATGGATGTATGTTAGTCATCATGTTAGGGAGGGCAGCACTGATTAATCTTACCAAGTTTACAAGATGCAAGTTGGCAGTTCTTAGGGTTACTAACAGTTTTATTCTTTAAAATATCATCCCAACCTAAATTAGGGTAACAGAAGGATGTAGTGAACAAGTTGTCCATTAGGTGATAGCTTGAAAGACTTGTTCAGTGGAGAAAAAGTCTTTTTCTTAGTACGAGTATTAAACAGCTTGAAGCCCTCAAAGAATGCCAAAATGATTTCAGAATGATGAAAATGAAGCGCTACTGGGAGAAATACAGAGTGTGTAAACTGAGCTGCCATCCCAACAGCACCATCTAATAGTCTTCCCACTTGGAGAATCTCTCCTAAAGACTTTCAAGAGGGTGACTAAGAGCCATCTCCAGTGGAATTGATGAGTTTTTTAGGAAGTAAATAGGTAGCAGCAAAAATATCTCCCATAATATTAAATACAAAGTAGGAGACATACCAGTACTTTGAACTATGTGACCTTTCAGGAACATTAGTATTAAAAGTAATAATAGCTAGAAGCCTAGGAAATTCCATGTCATTTTCTATCCACAGTAAGTTAGAATTGCTTTCTAGGAGGAATAAATATCCACAGAGATGCAAACAAAGTCATTAAGAAAATTATAATATTTTACTCTGATTATTATAGGTCATTAAAATGTTTCCATTACCTTCGCTTAATATCACATGTTTAAAATTTAAAATTATCCTCATATGCTTGATGAATATAATAATTTACATATTTATGTTGTTACTTACTTTATTATGTAAAATATTTAAGATAGTTAAACTTACAAAATCCTTTTCTTCTGAAAATGTCATATGTAAAAAGCTTCAATATGCATGTCTATTTTTGTTATGGTGGAGGGATGCACCTTACTGTAAGTTGCCATGTTTTCTTTTCATCTCGTTAGAACCATTTGATTTTGCTGGATCACAGGGAGAGCTATTGAAAGCCGATACTTATGGCTTTAACTAAACTTATTGTTTTGGTTAAAACAATAAACAGCACAGAGCAGAATCCTGTTTCCTCTTTGAAGATTTTTTTTTTCCTAGGATCTTAAAGAGGCTTATACATTGCCTATCCATCCATGGTCTAGCCATCTCTCAAATCGAGTCTAGGGCCCTTAATCATATTTTCACTCATCGCATACTCTCTAGAGAAAATTTGACCTTTTATGCTCATACAAAAAAAGTCTGAAAGTGATGAGCACTAAAAAGGGGCAATTAAAATTTTGTGCGCCATCAGCGTTCACCTAAGAGTATGCTTAGGTGATTGTACATTAATTCTCCCTTAACATCATTCCTTAAAAGACTATTCATAACTGAAATGTTGCTATTGCAGCTGACTAACTTTGTAATAGCTTATTTAAAGAGACTAAACACTTATTTTTTCATTTCATCTGATATTCACCTTTACCAATTAAAATTGTTTTGACTATCCAGAACAATGTAAGCAGTATTCAGTACTCCTTAAAGTACGTTCTTTTGACTAATTAAACATTAATTTGTTCTTCCATGAAAGGTACACAATCTGAACTGGTATTTAACAGAAATATTTAGTATCTTCGAGTAAAACAGCATTTCAATACTCCATTGCAATTATTATTGGAACAGATTAAACCTTATTTTGTGCAATAAAAAGACTCATTATTGATGAGGAAATGATGTACATTTGTCTTAACTTTCCTAGAGAAGAAATAACCAGCATTCTCAAAGGTGTCATTTTTATTTAAACCTTTCCACAGGGAGACATGTAAAAGAGATTGTTACTGAAATAACCACCTGTGCTGCTTGGCTTAGGGTTTTTTTCATACACCTTTCTTTTCATTTGTTAATGAAATATTCGTGCCTAAGACTAGTAAGTATTTTACAAGTCCTTAATTTTAATGATCCTCAAAACATACTAAAAAATTACCTCTGAGCTTCATGTGTTGCACCACATTCCTAAAATAGTAGTCACCATGACAGTTATCAAGACAGTCATTAAGACTGGGACTATAACTTTTCAATACTATAAATTTTCAGCAGTTTTGTGTGCTTTGTCCCTCCATATGTTGCTGCCTTCCTCATAGGCCCTATATCGACTACAGATTTACTGTTTGTACCTCCAGAAATCAAAAGCCAGGCTTTGTAGGGCAAGAGAAAGCTCCTGTTGTAGACAGCCATTAGGAAATGCAAGGTTCAGGGTTCTCTGGGAAGTAATTGTTGTGACTGTACTTCAAAATGCAGACCATTTTCCATTCTTTCACCCAAAGTATTATATTTATCAATTAAATTTCCATGAATGGTGTTAATTTGTCCCAACTTCTTCCAACCAGCAATTTAATGTTTACTCTAAAATAAGCTGCCTATACTGTCAATGAAAATAAGTGCTCTAAAAGTGATTCATCTGATCCCCAAAAAAAGCTATCTAAAATAGCTGGTATCGTCGATCAGTTTAGAAAAATTTAACCCAAACAGAATTAGGTGACATGAATCCACTCTATACTCCTGTCAGGGTTCACTTTGACATTCACGTCATGCCTATTGGTGTTCAAGAAGCATTTGAACAGTGCTTTTAGATATGTGGTTTAACTTTTAGGTTGCTCTGTGTGGAGTCAGGAGTTGGACTCAGTGATACTCATGGATCTCTTCCAACTCAGGATATTCTTTGATTCATATCAAACATGTACTTTGGTTTTCATTCTGGACTGAGCTATTAAAATGCATGAGCAATTTCACATCCTTTTTTATAAAGTGACAAACTTTGAGTTTTCACACAAAACAGCATTGCTGTTGAGAGGGGAATGAATTATAGTGACACTCTTTTAAGAGCTACAGCTGACCATTGGCATAGTTTTTATTTTTCTACTATTTGCCAACAAACTTAAAAAATCTTTTTAGCCCAGATGTTCATGAGCAAGAACGGGACAGCTGATCCACAAATCAAGTATATAAGCTTCTCTATATATCCTTGTAGCCTATTAAAGCTATTGAATATGCAAACTTCTTAAAGACAAAATAAAATGGAAATTTTAAGCTAACTGGAAAATTGTATGAATTTGCGGTTATTACAGAGTAGTTAAAAACTATTCATTATTTGAAAATGATTTTGCTGTTCATTGGGGAACTGAAATATTTTTTATAAATTTTTTGGGTTTTCACTTTCCTAACGCAAGTTTTTCACAATCAAATATTGTGGATGTGTGTCTGTAAGTTTGCTTCAAGGTTAAAAATATTTCTATGATATCATAGACGATACAACACTGCTTATAGATAAAGTAACTTCTAGAGTAAGATTAGCCAAAATCCTGTTAAACAATCAAACCAAGAAAAGGTCTGTAACAAGGCTAAGAAACCAATCTAAATCCAAACCCACTCAAAATACAACTATGAAAACAAAGATCCAATTCATAATTTATTTGATTATTTATTCATAATCATAAATTCTTTTCCTAATTTAGTCTTGAAGTATACATTTGCAGAGAGAGAGGGAGGCACGCTCCGTTGATACTTTCTCGCCAGACAAAAGCTCTCTTTGCTTACAAATTTTTATTGCATGCACTGACTTACCAGCTCTATGTTTTATTTACCTGCCTGTCACATTTTTTTCAGCCTCTTCCATTCCTTTATAAAATGTTTCTTTTGGAGTCCCAAGAGATACTTTCACAGTGTTTCTTAGTACCTGACAGTTTAAACAATCCCAGGAAGTCTAAATGTCATTCCTGTTGCTTATACCCTCATCTCCCTGTTCTATTGCTGTACTGTAACAGCCTAAGAGTTAACAATGGTCAGGATCCCTAACCATAATTATTTCTGTTTTATCAGTATGGGTGCTAAATTAGACAAATAGCAATCTGAGCTTTGGTCTTGTTCTGAAACATAAGAACCCGCATTGCTGGTATAGACTTATATGCATCTGTGTACATATTTATATTTTTAAATACAATATGTACTAAGAAAATTCTTGGTTAGGCTTAGATTGCTGTTTTAGTTTTCCTGAATATATGTATTATTCTAATCTGTATGCGAGTCTGTTTATCCAAGATAACATGCAATGCATTCATCATAATAATATGAAATTAATTTATGAGCCAAGCAACAGGAAAGTTTGTAACCGAAAGGAATATAAATGTATGGTGTGTTGGTGTCAATGTAAATTATTTTGTTGTTCAATTCCATCTATTAGTTTTTTATATAATATTTCCCAGAATCTTAGTTGAAGTCGGTGAAATAGGACAATGATAGAAAAATTTACATCACTGGAATTGTTTACATAAATAAGAGCTTCACTAAAATTAAATGTAATAAAAAATACCAAAGTGAAGATGGTATGAGGTATTGTAGTCAATCCGGTT
>JAOXJM010000033.1:71018115-71037143 GCA_026413425.1 Tringa solitaria
GTAGATGGTTGGACTCGATGATCCCAAGGGTCTTTTCCAACCTAAATGATTCTATCATTCTATAGTTAGATATTTCAGAAAGTACCTAATTGGCTCTGCTACAAGATAGAAAGTGTTTATTGCTTATCACCGCCACGTCTTTCCTCTGCCATTAGTCTCTTAATTTGCTTTACTGGTCAGTTGCTGTGAAGAGGCAGAGGAGAAATTGAATTCTGTTTTTTAATTTCCCAGGCTGCTAATCAGCAAGGTAACTTTTCTTATTAATAGTAAAGGTGTCAATAAGAATAGGTCCTTGAGAATCTTCTCGGTAATAGCAAAAAGGACAAATCCAAGACAACTGCCTGTGAGGGCTTTTTTGGTGATTGTTTTGTTGTTGTTTGTTTGGGTTTTCTTATGTTTTGGGAGATGAATTAGCCAGAACGTGGTCATACCCAGAGTATATTTCAACTAAATGCTTTATGTGGCCTCTAGATCAACTTAACTGGTCTTTCTATGCTTGTCTGGAGGAACTTTATTCATGAGAACTCTGCAGATTTGTTGATTTAGTTAAAGGTCACTTAGCTTCCTCTAAAATTTTTCTGTGTTATATACCCTCATTTTAACTGTCTGTTACATAAAAAAACAGTAAGGTAAAGTACTCTTATATTTCTTGATGGAGCAATTGAAAAAATAAATAAATAAATATTTCTTTCATTATTCTTAAGGGGATTCTGTCAAAATTATCTCTGATTCAAATCTCATTGTTTTCCTGTTCAAGCAGTTATTTTTCTGATTACCAAACAGTGCTTAAGTGCCCTTAAAACAATTTAATTTTTGCCCTTTTATTCCTCTTCATTCCAGTGTGTTTTCACTCATCTATGGAACGAAAGCATCTCTGATTCATATGATATTTTCTATGCATTTTAAATCTTAAATGGTTGTTGAATTATTTTTTTTAGGATTCTTTCTTTTAATGGGACATGTTCCTGCCCCTTCCCAGTCTTCCTTTAGAATCTACTTCACTGTAAAGTCTTGATGCTCTTTCCATAACTACCAGTTCATAAACTTCTTTTTAAATTTTTTTTTCCGTTGTAGCAGTTTAGTAATTTTTTTCCTGTACTTTTAGTGATTGCAAATACAGCATCTATATCTTAACCAGGTGTTGGAAATAACTTAGAAAAGTGAAGAGGAAGAATGTTCTTTTTTTACTGTTACCCATAGTGCGGTTGCCTGGCTTGATTGCTGGGTAATTCTTCAGTGGTAGCAGAGTACTTCAGGGCTTTGAGGGATTAGTCTCTATGTGGTGATTCCACAATGAATTGAGCTCAGCTATCAATGGCTTTGTAAAATGTCACTCTGGAATCCCTGTTTACAGGGAGCCAAAAGATCTGGATGCCATTTCAGTTCTTTAAATTTTCGCAGAGAAAATCCAGCAATACCTTGAACCTTTGTTGCTCCTTTTGGCTTTTTTGTCCCCTTTCAAACTGTAATTTGTTACCAGCATTCCACCAAAGGCAAAGCAACCTTAGACTTCTCAAGTGCTTTGACTCTGTGTGGTGTTACCATTGTCATTGCGGTATCAGCTTTCGGTGTTAAATGTTGTAATTCCACAAATATGCAGAGGAATGTGTAGGCAGGGCAGGAGGAAGAGGAGTGTCAGTACACTGATTCAGCAGCACTGTCTCCATATCATGAGGAAAGTCTTTCCATAAATGTAGATTTCTCAATTAACTTGTTCATGAGACAGGGAACAAATAGTCTTAGAATTCACTATGAACAAAAGGACAATTGTGTTGGTTTCTGTCCTTGTTTGCTAGATGCTATTTTCTCTGTAGAGTGGAACTTGCTTTGCGCCCGTGAAGTGAAGAACAAAAACAAGGGTGGAACTACTGGTTTAGTAAAGTGATATCTTGTCACATGTGTCCTTTAAATATCATGCTTTCCATCTAATGTTCTGAAATTGAAAATGTTTTGAGGAAGGACTGAGAGAGCTGGTACTGCTTATCCTAGAGAAGAGAAGGCTCAGAAGGGATCTTACCAATGTATATAAATACCTGAAGGGCAAAGTGTAAAGAAGACGGAGCCAGGCTCTTTGCACTGGTGCCCGGTGACAGGACCAGAGCCAATGGGCAAAACTGAAACACAAGAAATACTTTTTTACTGTGAAGGTGACTGAGCACTGGCAAAGGTTGCCTGAAGAGGTTCTAGAGTCTCCCTCCTCGGAAATACTCAAAAGCTGTCTGGATGTGGTCCTGAGCCACCTAGAGAAAGTGGCCCTGCTTTAGCAGGGTGGTTGAGCTAGGTGACCTTCAGAGCTCGCTTCCAACCTCAGCTATGCTGTGAAATTGCTGTAGAGTTGTAAACTGAACCTACAACCAGACTAGATGAGAAATGCAGAATGTTTTCTTTATGTTCAGACTTGAAGTCAGTATTCTGGTTGCCTGTATTTTATCCCAAAGAATCGGCAAATTCAGCTTTGACTTTTTCCTTTTTTCCCACTCTTTCTGTTATGGAAACAGAAAGTATTACACAACAAATTATTCTGAAGAAGTTTTGGGTTTGTTTTTTTTTTTCTTTCTTTTTTGAAGGATCATGCTATGTAACTTATTTGCACTTCTCCCTGGGCAGCATCTCCTCATTCTATAAAATGTAAATATGCTACATGCTTAGGTTTATACAAAGCTATTTAGTATATGAGCAACCTGATCCTGGATTACTGGGTTCTTATGGCTCACTCTGTAATGCTATTTTTTGTAATAGATCTCTTACTTTAAAGAGATTCAGATTAAAAAAATTAATTTGCAGTAAGGTTGACAGGGAACAGTTGGTTAGGTAGCACTGTTTGGAGAAATGTTCAACTTCACAAATAGTCCTTGAGAGTAGTCAGTCAGGAGTATAATTAAAGAGAGACCTTGCTTTCGTGTTTTCAAAGGTGCTTTGGACTCTAGCCTTGGAAAAGAACAGAAAAATGACATTTGGGGGAAAAAAGGTAAATTACTTGTATTCTTCTGTAGTATTGAGCCTTTGCTTTTATAGAGAAATGCCATTGCTTCAAATGATCTAGATAGTTTAAATAAGGGTGCCTTCTGATTTCAGCAGACACTAAAGAAATGAAGGGAAGAGAATGGGATCAAAAGTAACTTTATTTTTAAAAATAAGCACAATGTTAATAATGCGTCTGAGAAGTCAATATTCTTTGTAGCAAGGCAGAGGTACACAAAGTATATAAAAGTTCTTGAATGGCTTTCAGTAGTTAATTCATAATTTCCACTGTAAATTCAGCCTGGCTGCTGAGTGCTGTGAGGTGATTATTGCAGCAAGATGAATTTAATAAAAACAAAATCCCGGGGGATGTGTGGAAGAATTTTAAACTCAGAATGGCAATATAAGTAGCAATTAGTTTAAAAGGCTGTCTTAGCTAAGTTTAGTCTTACATAAAACTGAGAAATATTTGGAAATCACAGGCTGTATGAGTATATTAACATGATAATCTGTAGCTGTGAGATTTGTTCCTGAATTTAGAGGGCTTTTATTTGTGAAATAATAATTGTGCATATAACTAACTTGAAGTATCTGCTTAAAAATCATAAACTTAGCACTCTAAAAGGCATGGTCATATCTAGTTCCCAGGAATCTGAAGGCTACGAATAATGAAAAAATATTCAGTCATTTAGAATTAGGAGATTGATCATCTTATTATTGAATTGAAATATCTGTATGGAATGATATTAGTTTTTAACTTTTTTTTTCCATCGTTTTAATATTTTGCAAAGGATTTTTCCCATCTTTTAATCAAGAACTTTTGCAATATTCTTGCTAGGTCACCCTGAAGTGTTTTCCACTGAGAATAAATGGAACTTTTTTAGCCTTTCTGTATAACAAGTACTCTTGGAATCATCTTGGTTGTCCTATATTATGCTCTCCCGGGACTAATATCCTTTCAGTTTAAAGGTGACCTAAGCAAAATGTACTTTGAGGTTTAACTGATGCTTTTGTTGTAGTATCTTTTCTCTTTCTCTAATTCATAATTTATCCTTTTGATATTTTTCATTATGTTTTTAATTACTTCTATGCTTGTAAAAAAAAGAAAGTTACAATAAAAGAGTAAGGGAAAAGCCTATAGTTGTATAAGGCATCTTACCTAGACTTATTTCTCTAAACTCTTAAATGATTTAACTTGTGTTTATTTAATGCAGTACAATAGGGATTTTCTTCCTTGAAGTAAACTGTGCTCTTATTGACAGTACTAGAGTCCTACTCTGTTGCCTTTACAGACTTTATTTGAATTAGGTAAATTTTATGGATACTTACATTCATTAAAAAAAAATAATGTGACAAATTGTGAAAATTTTGAAAAGTATTAATTGCAAAAAAGGATAAATTTCTTATACTTTGAAAGACATTTTCAATTTTGGATTATGCTCCATAGAAATTAAGGATATTTTTAAAATCAACTGGACAAAATACATCCATGTAAACCCTTATGGAGGCTTCTTTCTATCTTGCATTTTCGATAGTGGAAAAAATACTAATGTTAGCGTTTTCTTGTATAATGATCAGAAAATGACAGCTCTGTGTAATAGGAAATCAACCAGATTTTTCTTAAATTGCTACTAGAGCATCTTATGGGCTAAAATAAAAAAAAAACTCAGTACTTTTAGTTCTCTGTTCATTTTTCTACTCAGCCCTAACAGGACATTTTTAGGTTTAATACGACAAAATGTAGGCTATTTTGCATAAAGATGAAAATCAGTGTCTGATTCCAAGAAGCAAATCTTCAGTCACAGCTTAATGACTTCAAGTCAATGGAGCATATTATCAAGTCAGTCATGCTATGCCAGCTTACATGGCTTCTTAGTTATGTTCAGGCACTGGGGTTTTTTTGTAAATAAATAAATTATCTGAATGGGAAAAAAGTATCCTAACAGATTTCTGTATATATTAGTGGTGAGTAATATTTGCATTAACTCATGTTCTCCTCTTTCTTTTTTTTAATTTTTTTTTTAAATTAAAAACCAGACTTTGAAATATCATGGAGAGCTGCAGAGGAGAGGAGGTCAGGAAGGAAACATTTGCAGTACTGATCCAGCCATTCTCAATAGAAGAATTAGTTTATGACCTTATGACTTATATAACAGTTTGTACTGTCCTCTGAGGTCTCCAGAATTTCATGTAAATGTTGCTGATTTCTGCTGCAGAAACCTGTGCTGTTCACTGTAATATCCAGATGCTTAACCCTGGAGGTCTCCACCGGATCTAGGGTTTCTTGTGTTGCGAATCAAAAAATTGCATTTAACGGAGTTTGTAACTTTGACGTGGTCTGTAGTTTCTACTCCTGATTATAGACAAATTCAAGATAGGGAATAAATATTTAGGATGAAGCTACTGGTGCTGCGTGCTTTACTTTGAATAAACTTTGATAAAAGTGAAGTATATTTTAATTTTTTGCCAGGTTTCAGAATAACCTAGAAAGTGTTAGAGAGAAGAGTGAAAATCTAGACAAATCAAAGAAAATACTCTTCTTCAGCACCTTCAATTCCATGAGCTGTGTGAGGTCCTGTTTAGAAGGCTTGTGCAGGAAAGTAGTCATCTATCTCCCTTTTTAGTGTGTAGGGAATGATATAAGTACATATAATTACCTGAGTACATGCAAATATTGTTTGTCAAAGTTTACAAATGATAAAACTTTTTTTTGATGTGTTCAAGGATACTAATGTATTGGTAGTGTAAATTACATTTATATGCAGGCATCAGGTGAACAAAGGACAACAGAGGAATGTATTTAAATAGGCTGTAACAACACTTTAAATGTTAATTCCACTGTATTTCTGCCATTAATGTGAGGGAGTCTGTAATTGCATATCTGTGGATGTTTATTGGGTACATTTTTAGAGGAGTTAACTGTTCTTACAACATACTGCTGAAATGCAGTTACTAATACAGTTAGTTTCTCTATACCATTATTCTTGATCTAACTAAAAAGGACTATTAAAACAAGTTGGAATTTAAGCTACATACATCAGATTGAGAGAACTATGAGCTACTTTAATGCCTTATCAGTGCAACCTTGTTTTTTTCACGAGTATTGTCCTGAAATAATTACCTACACAGCTAACATTTCTTGGGGTTTTGATGCACCTAAAGGAACAAAGCAGAGTCTTTATCAAGGGTGGTCATTCAGTCAACATTAGTTGTTTTTTGGTAAGATACACACGAAGGAAATACGGAAGTCAAGCCACCTTATTTATTTTTTTTTTTGCAACATCATAATTTAAGAAACAGTCAACAAAATCTGTAGTTAATTTATCTCCCATAGCAAATATAGTTTCAAATCATTAATTAGAAAATCCTTGCTATATTTCTTTCACTACAGAAACTGTGAACTTTGAGCTACTGGACTGAATTTGAATTTTTCATCAGGAAAATTTTTCATCAGGGAATGGATGAAGCCAAAGTAAATAAAAGGAGGTCTAAAGAAGAAACTTAATTCAGAATGCATTTTCAGTAATGTAAACCCATCAGAAACATGTTTATATGATAGAGACAGTCTGATAAAACCTTTGTGAGAACCAGGGAGAAAACTTTCCTTTACCAGACTCCAGCTATTTCGTTATGATATATATTTCCCAGATCAACAAATCTGAATCAGCAAGTATTTGAATCTTAACTAATTTTTTTATTGATGTTTTAAAATTAAGAGGTTTGTCTTGAAAATGTTAGTGGGATCCATTGGACAGACAGAACAAGCAGTGTTTAGGAAAATCTGGAGGGGTTTTTGTTTCGGATTTTTTTTGTTGGTGATGGTGGTTGGTTGTGGTTTTGTTTGGGGTTTTTTTGTTTGTTTGTTTTGGTTTGTTTTTTTTTTTTTACCTCCCAGAGAGAGAAGGTTTTATTTTGGCCAAAATAAATTTAGAAAATCTGGCCAAGGAAGATTAAGAGTCAAGTGAGGCAAAACGTGTGTATGCAAGGGGGTGGTTGTTTATGCTTTGTCTTGTAGGCACTGTGTCTTGGGAGAGTGAATAAATAAAGCTGTGTTTTGAGTAGCTAATCTGCTAGTCTCAGAGTATGAAAGGGAAGGCTTGTAGATGCCAAGCTCTATTGGGTTAAGAAGCAGCGAGGAGATATGGGGGATCACTGGGAAGCAATCCCTGCTGGGGAATTGCTTCAGGTGCAGATGCCAGAAGCCAGGCCTGCCAGCATCTTCTCTTTCAGACCTTGTCATACTTTGCCTACGTTTTTGACAGGTGGCATAGTTGTGTCATCACATTGCTGGAAACGGAGATTTATAATAGATGAACTTTAACTTTATTCTTTTGCTTTGTTCTTGATTAAATGACATGGACAACTGCAAATGGAAAAATCTTTTGCTAGCTGTAGGGACAAAAGCAGAATTCTTTATTTGCTGTCCCAAGGTGCTTATTTCAGTGGGGACTGCTTATCTGCCTAACGACTACTCCAGCAACAAGAATATTTTTCATGGGTGAGCTCTTTATAGAGAAATCCCTGTCCTAAATACAGATCTGCTTTCCTTGTTGCATCAGAAAATTCCTGGATTCTGGATTTTCTCAGTTATGTTCTTTAATTTTGAAACAATGCTGTTGTGCCGTTATTTTTACTTGTTACAAAACAGTGTAGGAACAGCATGTAATATTATAGTTCTGTTTGGTTTACATTTTAGCATTCATGTTGTTTCCATACAGAGATCATACATGTTCTTTTACTCTACTTGGGGCATCAGCTAATGAAAAAAGTAAATGATACGTCTGCCTCTTTGCCCACTTTTATCAGTAGACTGTTATCTCTTGACCCATTTGTAGTTACTTACACCAAACTTTGTGGTTGTAATTTTCTTTGTAAAGGAAGAATATCCCTTCCCAGATTTATCCTTGTGGGTTGTTTTTTTTTCTTTTTTTTTCGTTGTTTCAACTAAAACAGTCCCCTTAAGTTTCCAGCATAAAGCCAGTAAATGCTTGGAGGAATTCTGTAAATAAATGCGTTTAAACAAATGTAGGGTCCTTACCTGTATAGACTCCGGAAAGGAGCAGAAAAATAGTGGTTTACAGCAAAAAGGAGATCATGTCTCTTATTTTCTGGATATGAGTAACAATTTTTCATGTCTCTCAGTCATCACAAGATGTGTTTTGTCTGATGAGTCTGATTTAGCCATCCTCTCTTATTTCCAGATTTTCTCTGGCAGAAAACTTTCCCCAGTGGGTGGAAAGAGGCAAGTTAATAATTTTTTTGTAAATGTCCCCTGATGGGGATTCACATTGGTGGACAGTTTTATATATGGTTTGTGTAGTTGGATGGTAAATGGTAAAACACTACTGGAGGACATGTTCAGTTTCAGTACCTTAATGGAAAGAGTAATTTGGGGTAGTTCATTGTCTTTTGTAACAATGCTTTCCTGGGTATTAATAGATTATTATTTTTACTATTGTTCCATTAAGGTAATAGGGAACATTCTGCCTTTTGTTTCTAAATGTTTTCTGTCAATTTTTCTTCGCTTTTCAACATTCTTCTTTTACACAGGAGAAAAATTTTGGCTGGAGACAGAGCTCATGCTCACACCTTTATTCAACAATCTGTTTTTCTTTTTTATATGCTTTGATCTTACAAAATTTGAATTTTCTTATAAAAATATCAAAGCGGCATTCTGAATTATGAAGTCTGTAAGACCAGTCTGCTAGCTTGAACGTTTGTTTAAAATATACAATTTTTTCCTCCTTTTAACAAACTGGTCAATTTTTTGAGTGTAGTGTCTGAAGAGTGGGTGCCTTTTTGATCCAAAGCTGAAGTAAGCAGTTGAAATGTGCCATATTTCCTGACACAGGAAACTCAACTTGAAAGCACAGCTAAAATGGAAACTCGCTTAACACTAGATTTATTTCTTGGATTTCATTAAATGAGATGAGAAAAAGGTTGATAACTTACTCAGCAGCATATATTGTGCAAATGTTTTATATATGAACAAACAATATCAGACCTTCATCTATCTGTAAAGTGTTACAGATCAGAAAGCCATAAAATCTAGGAGATTCTGCAGACTTCATTGTGAATTCTAGAGCTGTCAGTCCCAAGTTCTCTTCTATCAATTACTCTGCAAAAGGAGACTTTCTGGAATAAAGTGGCCTAAAAAGTGTCAGGATATCTAAGTGCAGTCAGTTACCTAAGAGAAATCTGCCCTATAGCAGACTGTTTCATGAGTTACACTATTATCTGCAATCTATTCAGTGATAACTTTGTTGGAAAAAAGTAGATTTCTTCAGAATCCAGTAAAGCGAGTAATGAAATTGTATCTGGTGTAGCAAAAATATTAGGTTAGTTTAGTTGCTAGCTCTTTATTTGGTGCATTTACAAAAAGGAAAACAGAAGATACAAGTGGTTGAGAAGATTATGGTGAACTTCACAGTGTTGCACAAGAGCTGTGTGAAGGTGACATTATACATGGCTGAATCTGAAGGAATCGAGGCAATTTTGCTTTAATATCCTTAATGATAACTTCATGTATTTCTTTTTCTTTTCTCTGAATAAGGCCTATTCCGAAAAGTCTTGGTTTTCCCTACCAAGTAGGATATTACGCATCCTTCCTGTGTCTTTTTATTAGCTCTCTTTGCTTTATCTTTTTGCTTCAGTTATTAAATTTTTTTGGAAGTACAAGTACACATCCTTTTTAGCACCTTATGTTTTATTGCACATGGCCAACTGGAGTGCCTCATGCAAAACTAGGGAATCTTTTGAAATGAACAAAAAGATTTAATCCAGGCACTGCTAATCTAAGGTAATCTTAAAAATGACTAGGCTTCATTTTTATGTGATCTGCTTTATGATTCTTTTTAAAGAGAAGAGCTTACGTAATATCTTCTTGAAGCAAAACTACCAAAACCATGATATGTCTTTTAGCAGGAGAAAAAATTGTAATATCAATTGATTCATTGGAGTTCTCATGATAAACAGAGTTGTAATCTCTCCTTCATATTTTTGATTACAAATCTTAGCTGAATTCTGAGAATAGGAATGAAAACCTGATATTTTTTTAAAGGCTTTATAGGGTCAAATAAACATAGCTATCTCAGAACTGTTCGTGATTTACACTGATCAAAGCTTCTTTTGAATCCAAAACTTCCAGTGACCAGCTGTGGCTTATAAGGAGCTCCAAGGTGCTAATTTTTAAGATGGAAGATCTGACAGGCAAAATATAATTTTCCTTTATCCCTTGCAGCTCACTTCTTACTTTATAGATCTATCTTTACTCTTATTTATAGCCTTACTGATTTGTCAGAATGTTACTAGATGAGCTAATTTTTCTATTTCATTCTGTATTTATAAAAAGTCCTAGAAACGCCACCTTGTCTCTTTGCCCAGTTGTTCCTGCGCAGTGTTTGAGTTTTATCCTTGCTTTACCTGTCATCATGTTCTCATCCCATTTTAGTGTCTTTTGTTAAGCTAGTTTATTCTTCCTTTCTCATGAGTTTGTATACCCTTTCACTACCTCATGCATGTTTCATCAGAGGTCTCACACCTTGCAGTTTTCTGAACTTAGTTTCTCTTATTTAGTGAAGAGAAGGCTCCGGGGAGACCTTATTGCAGCTTTTCAGTCCTTAAAGGGGGCCTACAGGAAAAATGGGGACAAACTTTTTACCAGGGCCTGTTGCGATAGGACAAGGAGTAATGATTTTAAACTAAAAGAGGGAGGATTCAGACTAGATAAAGGGAAGACATTTTTTACACAGGGACAGGCTGCCCAGAGAGGTGGTAGGTTCCCTATCCCTATAAGCAATCAACATCAGGTTGGATGTGTCTCTGAGCAACCCAGTCTAGTTGGAAAAAGTCTCTGCTCATTGCAGAGAGGTTGGACTAGATGATCTTTAAAGGTCTGTTCCAACCCAAACTATTCTATGATTCTATGATTGGTGCTGCTTTGCTTTCTCTGTTTTTGTCTGTCCCCTTCTCTGTCCTTCCTACCTTCTGTCAGCACTCAGGTTCTGTGCAAGTCATAATATTCCAGTTTTCTCCACTTTTTTTTTTTAGCTCTTATTTGATATAGGCAGCTTCCACAGTGTCCTTGAGCAGGGAACAGAAGACTTAAGACGGATTGTTGCATTAATCCTGAGAAGCTCTAGTTGTAGCAATCCACCTAGAGCATGGTCAGTGCAACCTCACTGAAACTAGGTAACTTAGGAGACTAAAAAGTCTCTGCTGAACATGTGTGGCATTAGGCTTACTTGATTAAAAAAAAAATAAAATAGCTTTTCATAGGAATAGTTAGATGAATATATTTAACTTGAGGGCTGTCTTCTAATAGGTCTTGTAGCCTGCTTTTAAATCATTCATGTGATTGAATGCTTTCATGCAAAAGAAAAGACACATACAAGCAGATTTTCTTTTTCTTATACGTTTATAGTTCAACCAAAATATTTTGGGGATCTTAGTCTTGAAAACAACTAAAAAGATTGATCTCATAAGGGAATGTGCCTAGATGGATTTATAAGAAAATACACTCCTGTCTGTAGCGAAATATAAAGCTTATATTAATTTAAATTCAATATGATACATATTCCTAAGGAAATTCTGAATGTAATAACTATTTCACTCTCTTCATAGCTACATTTTTCTTTCATCTTAATATTTGAGTGACTGACAGTATCCTGCTGTGATTTTTACTAAATATAAGAAATAGAACATAATGCTGCATTTTCCAAAGCTTCCAATTTTTAATCAAAGTTAAATGATTGCTGTACTGCTATCTTGTATTTAGACAGCCAGCCATACTCTACTCCTTTGCCTTCAGTAGCAACCTGTTTGATTTCATTTTATGAATCCGGTCTTTTTAATACCACAATGAGTTATTTTTTTAAATACTTTAAATCTACTTGTCTACATAGAAGACTAAATGATGCTACAATGTATAGAGAGGTGCCCCCCAGCCTCCTGCTTAAGTCCATGGGAGACCTGGGGATGCAAAGACAGAATATAGGTATGAAATGCTTGAAGTTTAAGCTTAAGCATTGCTCATCCTTGTCCTCAATTGCAGAATCTCTTGGCTGAGAAGGTGGAACAGCTGATGGAGTGGAGCTCAAGGCGCTCCGTTATCCGTATGAATGGAGACAAATTCCGAAGATTTGTGAAGGCTCCACCTCGTAACTACTCTGTGATAGTGATGTTCACTGCTCTCCAGCCTCAGCGGCAGTGCTCTGTTTGCAGGTAATTTATACCTTCGTGATCTTTTTCATCTTCCTTTCTACAGTTTTCAAGTGAATGTTTTAATCAATGTGCAATACACTGAGTAGGATTGTTTTTTGCATGAGATAGATGCTTACTATTTAACAGGCTCATGTGTTTGTTACAGCATCTTTTCCACTGCCTTTTAATTTAAATGTCAAATGCTAGAAATCTTCCTAGTTTGTGGTTTTATTAAATTATAGTTGAATAAAATGTACACAATTGCAGAAAACGTTCTCTTTAAGAAATCTGCTTTTATTACCACTCAACCATGATCTTTCCAAAGACGTTTTGTGACAGAAGTGATTCATTACCATTTCATAATATGACAATTCACTGATTTCTTTGGTTAAGAGATGCAGATATGAGTTAGCCCATGATTTCACAACTTTGGATGGTTCTTACACGCAAGCACCTTATTCCACCAGGACAATGCCTATGGTGGAATTCTGTTTGGCACCGACTTGGGTATGTTCTGGTGCCTCCTTTTAGAAGAGATATTAAAGTGGCATTGATATTCTTCTAAATTCAAGATCTTTCTCTGCAAGTTCCTAGCTCCGTAAGTTAATCCAAAAAATGACTAATGACAGACATGGAAATAGGGTCAAGGGACTGAAAGGTAGTCATGCACTTAATTACCTTACTAAATCAGAAACTGAGCTAATAAAACCTTCTTCAGCCAAAATATACATTAGAAATTATTGTGTTTAGTAATAGATGGGATTATTGTGGAGAGAGTTCTAAACACTTACTAAATAGGCAGCAAAAGACTCTGTAGAATTATGAAATACATAAGTTGTATATGAAGAAATATTATTTTTTTGTTTTAAGTAGGTGCACTTTAAAAAATATGCTAAGTTGGTAAACGTAGCGGCTTGTTAGATTTTTTTTTTTTAGGTGTTGGAATTCAGCATTTACTATATCTGTAGTCATATACAGCTTTTATTAGATATTCTTCGTAATTTTTAGTCTTTGAAGTCATTTGGTCAATTGTGAGGGAGAATACATAAATTGCATTCCCATGAGTTCACCCCCTGCATCTGAACTGTGAAGGTGAAGGAGTAGGTACAGAAGCTTCCCAACATTCTTAAGTCAAAGAAATTTTTTCTTTAAAACTTCCAGCACTTTGTTGCTGTTATTTCTTCTTTGTGTTGCCAGAGTTCAGCTTCAGGAGATGAAATAAGAGTTGAAAGTTTACCATATTGTTTTAAATCATTCCTTATTTTCCTACCCAGTAGATAAAGCGACAAGAGATGCACTAAGTTGAGCTTTATAAGGGTCAGTGTATTTGTCATTATAGTGACCATAGCAAATTCTTTCCCTGTGTTATGTACAGCACTCTCCTAGGGCATGTAAAACAACATAAATATTGCCGTTATGAGGAAAGTTAATTTTACTCAGTTTTCAGAGTTTACTGTACTGGAAAAGAGCTTGTAAATATCATCCTGTAATATGCCAGGCTAGACATTTATGTACAGAAGCAACTGAAAATCTTTAAGCAAAAAATGAAGGGAAAAAACCCAAGATACTGCTTTCAGTGGGGTTTGTTTAAATAAATGTGAAGTTGTGATCCACTTTTTCATGTGAAATAAAAGGAATTTAATGAGGTTGATCGTACTGCACATAAAACCATTATCGGGAAAATCGACATTTTCAAATCAATGGCTAATTAATGGACAGGAGCACTGAAAGGATATATACAGAACCGAAATGCATGCGTTACTTTGTTAGCTATTCACTAGCCATTTTGCCCAAAGGAAAAATAGATTTTTAACTTAATCTGTAATGTTCTGTGAGGATGCTGTTGTCCAAGATTTAAGTTAACTGTTATTCATGGAAGTATTTTCAGAACAATTTTATACAAAAAAAATCAAAGTCAATCTTTGATTTTGAGTAACTTTGTCACAGGAATTAGTACTTTTTTTCCCCCCTGAAAATTGAGCCTTGTTAGTTTATGTACCATGGGATTATCTAAAAAAAAAAAAAAAAAAAAAAGGGATTTTGTCTTCCCTTTGGCTAGGTTGGACATTTAAGTATTTTATCTATTCTAAATGTCTTTTTTATAAAGACCAAGGGTGGAGTATTTTCAAAAGTGGAAAAAAAGGTGTTTGCATGCTGTTGTTGTATAGAGCTATGTCAAATGCTAAGCACGAAAAACACAACATTGTAAGAATGTTGTATGAGGCCAGAAAAGATCACGTGTCCTGTCTTGTAAAATGAACTCTATTCTTTGGGTATACCTGATTTTGCATGTAGTTATATTTAGAATGTGTGTTGCTAAAGTGAGCCTACAATAAAATCAGTATGACTTTTCTGGCATTTCTGGTGTTTTGAATGATAGTGCCACCAAAGATAGAGAGGTAGTTTCTTGCATTCAGAAAGTGTCACTTTTGGCAACCTTCTAAGTGAATGCAAAGTCAATTTGGTGATCCAAGTTCTCTGCTAGTCTGTAGTAAAGACTATTCTGTCTGTCTATTGCTGAAAACTGGAGTGGTTTGGACATTGTGTAGAAGGTATGAAGCAAGGATTCCATCCTTTTTAACACCAGAGAAGTTCCAGGGTTTGGATAAAACTTGGTTGAGGTCTCATAGCCCAGTCTTAAAATGCTTGGAGGCATAATATTTAAACATTTTAAAAAAGTCTTACTTATTCATATAACAAGGACTTAGATATGGCAACCTGACTAAATTTTTCTCAGGAAACCAAAGGCTTTTCTGTGCGCAGCAAGGGAGGTAATGTTAATCATGTAAGTCATTTAACAGTTAATGATTTGTGAAAATGTATAGAAGTAATACCAACTTACTCTTAAAATGCCACATACAAAGAAGTCCCTTGGACTCCAGATATTTAGATGAAACTTTTGTGTGTAAGCATTCTTTCAGTCAAAAGAGCTGATCTTTTTTCAGTAAAACCAAATCATATTGTGTGTTTTGTAGGTATTCTCTAGCAAAAGTTACTTACCATAAGATCTTTTTTTCCAGTGGAATGAGAAGGGTTTATCATTGCAGGAGATGAATACATAATCTTATGTATCATCTTAAGAAAGATTAAGTAGAAAAAAATTTTGAGTGCTTTTTGAAACCTCGTTCATTCAATGCTAGGCTTGTTTGTTCTTGATATGTGTCATATTGTATTTAATGCTTTCTTTTTACTCAATTTTGCTTGATTTGCTTCTAATTTTGAATATTAACACTTTTCAATATATATTTTTAAAAGTTAGAAATCATATATCTGCATTACTGATTGGAATTTATGCCCAGAACAAATCAGGTTGGTTTATAAGTGTTCTTAAAAGACAGCTTCCAGTTTGTCATCTTTGAGACAGAGATTGGTTCTCTATTTGTTTTAATGAAATACTTACACAGATTGGAAAATATATCTGTAGATTACTTGAATCAATCCAGTCCTAATACATGAAGGCTTCTGTAAACCAGTAGCTCTGGGTACGTGTTAGTAGTGCCTCTAGTCATGCCTCTGAGGCATTTTTCAAGGAAATCCTGTCTTTGTCCTAAAGCAGAATTTGGAGAGCATTTCCATCTAGCTTTGTGGACAAGCAAATTTCAATCTTCTGGTCCAAAAAACTGTTGAAAGTCATCTGATGCCTTCAGAACTGTGTTAAGTGGTAGCGTAAATATCAGTTTTCCTGTTGACACAATTGTTTAAGTTCAATATGACATAGTGGGTATTGGGAGATGAATTAACCTTAACAGATTAAATATTCTATGTGCTCTCAAATATGAAGTCATTGTTGGGGGTGGGAGTCTTTTCTAATGGTGGAAGATGAGAGGTTTTTCCCATACACTTTTGGAAACGTGTTTGATTAAGCAGGAAATTAAGCTTAGTCTTAATTCACTTTACATGTTATTACTATTCTTGATCTATATATATCTGCAACAGCACACTGGAAGCAGATACTGAAGGGCCCTTCGTACTGTGATGATGAATCAGCTTGGATTTTTTTGGTTTGGATGAACAGTCAGAAATGATCTAACTCTAAGCAGTGACTCCTTGTGATATAATACCAGCTTCCTTTGTACTTAGGTATTCACTCTAACTTGATAGTTTCTCTCTGTTACCCACATCATTTAGTCACTGAAAAAAATTACTTATGTATGTAAGAAGGAGAACAAAAGAGCGGTCACTCTGACAACAGCATCCTCACAGAGAGGCAGAGACTGTTTCTCAGCCTGTACTTTGTATTGCATCCAGACAAACAGTAACTACCAGGCTGAATTGAATGCATTTTTGGATGAAAGTTATCTTCCAGCTTCTGTGCTCTTTGTTGTCTTTCCTTTTGCAATCTGTTCCCTCATTTTATTATCACTACGTTTTCCCAAAGGGTTCAGCCCCATTTTACCAACCAGACTTCAGTGACCCCCCTGCTCCCCTTGATTGAGTACCAGTGCTTTGATTTTTCTGCTGCACGTAGACTTTTGCTCCAGCCTCCTGAAAACATCACTGTGCTGACTGTTCCTCTGCATCTTTCATTCTTATAATTAATTTGTTCTTTTCTGTTTGCTGCTGTACCATCTAATCACTCCATAAGCAAATTATATGAGGTCTTTTGTTTTACTTTTTAAGCTCTGCTTCTCCATCTCACTAGCAGAAGCGACAATCTCTGCTTTGCATACAGGTGCATATCAGAGATGTCTTGTTTTTTGCCAAACAGTTCACATTTTTGTCTGGTTCATTTTTCAAATTCATTGTTTGGATATTTTCATATAGAAAGGGAAATCGGTCAGAGAATCACTTGAGCTTTTTCCTCTACAGCTGAAGCCCATTAACAAAAAGATGCATATTTTGTTTTGTTGGTTTTTTCCTTAGAGTAGTGTTCCTTGAAAAGATTGGAGTAGTGTCAGGAGCTAAAGATAATGAGTTTCAGTGGTTACGATCTATACCTTGACCTGTATGTACCACTAGTTAGTTATGTGATAATGGTTTAAACGTGTAAATCAGACACGTACATCTTTGTGAATTTCAAACTACCTGAAACAAATGAATTTCCTCTTGCATACTTTGTACTGTGCTTGTTTATTATACCTATGAATTCCCAAATGTTTCTTTTAAAGATGTAATTGAGCCTGTTTGAACCATTGCAAACCAAGATTAAAGCCTAGAATTAGCATCATAAATGATCAGGAGAAAAATGGGGAACTACAAGCAAAGATGGCTATAGTAATTGCAGGTGACCACTTGTGGAGACAAACATGTACATTGCATAAACTGAAAAGTGTGGTGTTTTAGTCCTGGATGAAGTAACAAACCTGCTTCCAGATTCTTGGAAAACACAGTTTTGCAAAGACAGTACTTCTGAAGAAGCCTCTATAAATGGCTGGTAATGGAGAGGACTCTGTGTAGCCATTAATTTTTTTCACCCCCACGTTGTCTAGACTATTGTATTTTTAAAAGCATCAGAAGTTTCATTATATTGAAAGGAGCACTGATTACTCCCATTAGCTGAAGTTGTGTATCTATAAATAGATATGTATGTGTGTGTAAATATACATACAAAGTATATACATAAAATTTATATATAAGATGTGAGGGAGATGGGTCAATTTGGAGGTATGGCACATGTTTTCTAAAGACTTCCTTTATTACATTGGAGTGACAAGGCTGAATTCTGTCAGAAGTTATTAATGGTATCTACTGGAACAGCCTTGTAGCTCCTGCAGAAAGCCTGCTGCAGAATGAGCTCAGTCAGCTGCTTGAGCTATTCCTTCTGTATTTCTTACAGGATTATATAAAAGGTAAGATATAATTCAACATACAGTGTGCACGTTTTTAAGTTTTGGGTTTAATGTAGTACATGTTTCATAAAGAGGTCTGAATGTAGCTGCCTTCTGCTGTTGACTCACAATGTGCAGAAGAAGATGACAAAATATAGGAAAGAAGAGATTCCGTGTAATTTTATTAACATCTACCCTGTCAATGAGACCTCTGAGAGGAGGTTTTTAATCTAGAAAAGAGAGGAATTCTGTTGGTTTCCCTGTTCAAGAAGATATCTCAGAAAACTGTTTTCAAGTAGCCGATCAAAGAGTAGGTCAACAGCAAAAAGAATTCTGACAGTCAAGGAGGTGTCACCAGAAAGAAGAAACAGGATCCTCTGCCTTTCAGCTCTTTGCTGGTGATCAAGAGCGAGTAGTGAGAAAATCATTGACAGGTCTCTTAACTGTACCAAGACCGAATTATCTTTTGAACTTTTGTTCAAAGACGGAGCAGGAAATGTGGAAGGAGCTGTTGAAAGTTCTGCAATTGCTTTTCCAGTGCACTTCAGGATCCTGATAGAAGTATTGATGAGTCCTGTTTAACAGGGCGGTAATTTTATACCTGGATCATAAGAGACTCCTTATTCTTCCTGTGGTCACAATTTTAGTTTTTATTTTTTTATTTGCAACTTCTACAAAATATAACTTCATAGCTGTTTTCCATCTGCAGAATATTGGAAACTTCATGGGATGCTGTAAATAGACTAGCATGGATTTTAGTTTGCTTTCTCCTATTATAGATATCTAGATTGCATAAACAATGTCGTTTTCAACTGTTGTGTGTGGTGAATTTTCTGGGCATGTTTGTAGATTCTTCAGTGCTTTTCACCATGGCATTATGAGTCAGCCTAAACAAAAATAAAAGCAAATAAGCATTCTGAATGTATTTTCTTCTCGATGCTGAGAGGAAGTTCAAATATGCACTTAGCCTCTTCATCTCTTCATTTTGGGAAAACCATTCCAAATAAAAACCAGAAGTTTATATTGGAGGTAAATTGCAGCACTGATCACAGTTTACTTTAAACAGATGGAAAAGCCACGTAGGTGACCTGGGAGTAC
>JAOXJM010000033.1:71037944-71050685 GCA_026413425.1 Tringa solitaria
GCAGCATTGTGTCCATTGGGAATTATTTAGTGGACTCTGGGATGTTCTTCAGTTCTCTTTGTAGTTATCCTGTAACTTTGTATTCCTGGCCTTCCTTGTTTCCCTCTCCTTTCCCCAAACCCCTCAAGAGCTGCTGTGAGGATGTATTAGAGAATGCTTTCCTATCTTCAGTCTGAGAATGAAACTGTGCTTTGACTCTTTTATAGAAAATCTAAGAAAAATTTTTGCAAAATGATACTTTTGACCTATTATATTAATCCAAAATAGTTCAAAGATGCAAAATACATGGAGATCAATGAGTTTTCTTTCAAAGAGGGGGGGCACAACTGGAGTAACTGAATTTCCCAGGAATACTGTTTCATCACAAGTGAAAGGTAGACCAAGAAGAATGATGGCATCAAGACGAAGTGATTTTTATCTTGTTCTTATAGTAAAAGTCGTCCAGCTTTAATATAGAAGGTTTAACAGATCAGTGCCCTACAGATATTAGTTAAGATTTTGCAGCATCCCTTTGATGTTGTTTGACTGCCCTCTTCAGGAGGACAGTGAATATGTTAGTCTGCTTAATGTTAGTATCTATTTCTAGAAATAGCCAATCTAATGCCCACATCACGTTTTTTATAATTGCCAACTTTGCCCATTGAATTAGTCTGTTAAGTAGCAAATTTTATTCAATTGGATAATAAGGGAGAAAGTTGAGTTTTTATTGTGCTTCATAAGATATTTTTTGAGGGGAGGGAAGGGTAAGAATTAGTAAAATTTCATTTTAGCCTCTTTTATATAGAGATTTTTTTGTGTGCAATATATTCCTTGATACAACACAGCTCATGGAGTTGCATGTAATATATTTCATGGCTAAGGCTGATCGAGGAAATGGGAAGGGTCTTGTGATATCTGTGGTCCTGTCGTCCTTTTCCCCCCTCTTCGCTCTCTCAAAATGCAATACGTGTTATGTCTCTGTTTGGTGCAGAACTTCTCTTGCAATGAAAAGAAAGTTTGCATCTCCAGCTTTTAAATAGTGTTCTGCACCATCAAGCACATAGAACTGGGTGGGTTTTTTTTGAAACACTGTTTTGAGAAAAGTTGCAGAATACATTCATTTACACTACTTCTGCATCTACCACTTGCAAAGATAAGTTGCCAAATGGTAGAACCTTGGTTTAGACTGTAAAGCAGATATGATTAATTAGTCATATGGAAATAATTAACAAAGGAGCCTGTGTAAAGGCAAAAGGATTGCAAGGATCCTTTCCGGGCTTTTAATCTTATTTTATTTTTTTCTGAATTATTCATTGATATGGATCTGTCCTGTGGAAGAACCTGTGGGTTTTATGGTTCTGTGATTGTGTCTTTAGAGAACATCTCTGCTGGTAAGGATCCCAGAATTCTTCTCCTGGAATGAAGTTTTTTTCCTTTCCTCTCAGTGCAGACAGGGCAAAGTTGTTTGTTTTCCTGTTAAAATGAATGAATGAACAAACAAAACCCACTCAACCAAAAAAACCCCTCGCCTGAATATAGAGCCATGAATAAAGCCAGGAGAAGACTTTCTGACAAATTTGAGTAGTGGCAATATGACTTCCTAGTGGTGATAGAAAAGATTATTTTCCCCTGTACATTGTGTGAAATTATCCTTTATCTATTTTAAAACAAATTTTATAGAAATAATCTTGACTGTATTATGCCACTAACAAGCCTACTGTTCATTTAGTTAGTATCATTTCCCCAGGGCTTAGCAGTTTCTATGGCTCGTTCCATGGCTCTGCTCTTTTAAGAAGATTACTACTGTCACATTTCTGTGTTATTTTCCCCCTGGCTTCAGAATTCCTTATGTGCAGCTGTCTTCAGCAAGTAAATCCTGATACCGTATTCCAGGACCACCTAAGCATCTCCTTGCAGGGCTCTGTTAGCAGATCTCGTGACACTGGCCACTCCTGTTTTCTGAGTATTTTAATTATGGAAAACACTACTTTTTGTTAACATCATCTTGGGACATTTCTGCTATAGTTTGACTTAACACATTTCTAATTTTGTAGAAGGCACGTTTGAAGCAAAGAGTTGCATGACTACCTGAGACTTTTTTTAATGGATAGTGTGGATGTTGAGAATTATACTGCAAGTGTAATTCATCTAAATGCTGCAACTGGTTATAGAATCTTTTTTGCCAGCGAATGCCACATGGAAGTACGTTTGTTTCTTTTCCTTAACAGGCAAGCTAATGAAGAATATCAAGTGCTGGCTAATTCATGGCGCTATTCATCTGCTTTTTCAAACAAACTGTTTTTCACAATAGTGGATTATGATGAAGGGGCAGATGTTTTTCAACAGGTAAATGTTGGATACTGTAAAGCATTTTTACTTTTTATAACTGAATGTTGATTTGCAAAATGATGAGAGACAAATTATTTTCTGAGTGCAGATGTGTACCTCTGTGATTTGTATACAGATTTTTCCTGGTTAAAAACACCAGGCACTGCAGTTTCTATGACGTTAGTGAAGACACATTGTACTAATAGCAACTTCTAGGATTTTCCAAGTGTAGTTTCTAATGTTTTTGTTTATAGATTACATTATATGCATGCAAATTTTTTCAACCCATTGTTAATGTCATTTTTTAGAATTAAACATAATGCAACTAACATTTGCATTTAAAGATTTCCTTTCTTTTATCTTTAAGGGAACA
This sequence comes from Tringa solitaria, assembly GCA_026413425.1. Classification (NCBI taxonomy): domain Eukaryota; kingdom Metazoa; phylum Chordata; class Aves; order Charadriiformes; family Scolopacidae; genus Tringa; species Tringa solitaria. The sequence continues at coordinate 71,040,625 of JAOXJM010000033.1, forward strand.
AAGCTCTTGACTAAAAGAGCCTTTTAATTGCTTTTATCTAATACAGTATTCTTCAACGACAGTAATGTTTGTATTAGTCAGGAAGCTCTTCAGGGAAAAGAGAAGAGACTGATTTAGATTTTATATATTGGCTATGAAGACCTAAAATCAATTGGTGGAGAACAGTCGAAGGACCTGTCTTAAACTGAGTAGTCAAGGCAAAGCACATCCCTTGAAAATGAATACTGAATACTGACATGATTTTCTCTAATATTTCTCTGTTGATTGAAGCTAAAAATGCAGATTAAGAGCATTGACAACTTTTGAAGTTCTGTGTTTTTAACCACCTTTTTGTGAAGTGTGATTTAAAATTTTCAGGAGAAAAGTTCAATATTTATTTTTAAAATACTTATAATTTAAAAAGGTTAATTACTATATTTAGTAAATATTTTTTGCTTCAAATTGACATCTTAGAATGTATTGTGTAAAGGATAGTTATTAATGGTTTACGGTTGTGTTTTAAAAATTTTAGTTCAAATAAATTTTTTAGTTCAAATAGTTCTTATGTTGTCCTACATGGTTATAATAATACAAAATGTGTTCTTTGATCTTGCCTTAGGCCAATCAATACCTATTAGAATAGTCTAGTCCAACTTTTTCCTTGTGTAAAAGTCTTGTGTAAAAGTTTATTTCAGGTGGTATGAATTTAGTCATATAAAGTTAGACCAAATTAGATTCAAATACGTAAGTTTTTGACTGTCTTTGAGAAACAGTGTTAAGAATAAGTGACACGAATGGCTATTTTAAGGTGGATTTGGGGGAAATGTAGTTTTGACCTTATGTTTGTGTGTGTGCAGAACAGTTATGTAATACCGATGCCATAGCACACAAAAAAAAGTAACCAAAGAAGTAATATGGCTTGATTTTTCAACTTTTATTCTGTTTATAGAGAAATGACAAAGCAGTTGCAGACCAACTGCCCCCCAAACTCTATACAATGGCAGAAGTTTTCTGTATCTTATAAAAAAATTATTAAACTATTTCATAACATTTGTCTTTGCTGTTCTCAGAATATTTTTTACTTTCAAATCAGTTCACTCAAGAAGAGGAATTTTTTTCCTTAGATGGAAAATATTTTCATAAGTGGTAATTTCTGTTGATGAAGTAATTTCTGTAATAGATTAAATATTATGTTTTGGGAATGTAATAAAGATAATTTTGCAGTTATAAAACAAACAAGTTTACTCTGCATTTGTTATTTAAAGATCTCCATGTTACATAATCTTTAAGTATTTCCCCTGATTTTGTTTATGTTAATTTCCATTTCTTCAAGTGTTTTATTGCACTTTTTCTGATGGACTGAATATAAAGGTATTTTATATAGCAAAATTCTATTCTCCCATACCACCTTGCAAAGTTGAAGTCAAAATTTAAAGTGGCAAATGTAAATCTATTTTTTCATCACCTTTGACTTTTTTGATATACTGTGACTAGTTCCAGTGGTATCAAAACATGGATTAACAGTCATGTAATTTCCAGAGCAAGTTACATAGTCTAAGGTAGTTATTTAGGCCTTTCTGGGTTCAAAAAGAAGACTGGTCACTAGTGGATCATCTATATTGAAGCCCATGGAAGGCTTGATGAATAGTATAGTCAAGTTGACTTTGGACTGGTGAGATCTAGGCAAGAGAAACACTGTCAAGCTATTTGAACGCTTTCTTTTCTCCTCTAAAATTATAATCTAATATACTATAATAGATTGGATGGGTGAGACGGCCTTTGTTTTACTAATTAGAGGAAAGGTGTTGGAGCGTGTGAGAGCTTTAAAGCATAAAATACTCTTACTTAGAAAAGCTTGCAGGTGAAATACTCTCAATAATTGAACATCCCAAAGAATCTACAGGAAGGAACATTCTGGGCACTCTTTTTGCAGGACTATACTTGAAGATGTATAAAAAAGAGGCAAATAATATTTTTCATGCTAATTAGACTTGTGTTGCCTTATGGATAGCGGGTAAATATTTTTGAGGATATATTTACTAATTTTTTTCTTCGCTTTTTCCTGATTTTATAGCTGAATATGAACTCTGCCCCGACTTTCATGCATTTTCCTCCAAAAGGTAAACCCAAGAGAGCTGATACGTTTGACCTGCAGAGAATTGGATTTGCAGCTGAGCAGTTAGCTAAATGGATAGCTGACAGAACAGATGTTCATGTAAGTCTTTCGACAATTTTAAAAGTTGACGCTAAATGTATCTTTGTAGTCTGAGACGGGCTGATGACAAATTCCAACTTTCCTTAATACTTTCTCTTCCTCTCTCTTCCTCAAATGTAGGTTCTAGAATACATTAAAAAAAAAGAAAAAAGAAAAAAGGGAGAATTATAGTCATGGTACTTGTGGTAACTTCTGCAATTTGCGTTGTTAAATTATATGTAGTCTTATTCTGGATGAAAACAAGAAGCGACGCTGTGATAATTAGTTGTTAGTGAGTAAAACGCTCTTTGCAAAACTATATACAGAGAGATATGCAAAGTTGCTGCTCCTAATTCAGACATCTGTTGAAGAAATAATATTTTGGAATTGAATGCTTAAAAATGATGTTGAAACCTTTTTTCATATTATGTGCTTATTAAGGGAAGTACAATTTTTTTCTTATTTAAGTATACCTTTAGGGATTAGTCTTTCTGACTCTGAAACCAGATATCAGATGCTCCCTGTTTATTTATGTGGAAGGTGATCTGAATGTATGCATTTATCTTTTCCAGATTAGAGTGTTCCGCCCTCCTAATTATTCTGGTACAATTGCACTGGCTCTTCTGGTGTCTCTCGTTGGTGGCTTGTTATACCTCCGAAGAAATAACTTGGAGTTCATCTACAACAAAACTGGCTGGGCCATGGCAGCTCTGGTATGCAAATTTTCCTTACTAATATGCTCTTTATTTCTTATCTTAGCATAACATCATTCCTTTTGATCTAGAGAGCATGGGACAGAATGTCATCTTTGTTCCAGGATGTCATTTGGAGTAGCCTGAGCTCTAGCGCAGAGTTTTGACAGTTGTCTTCCAAAGTAAGTCTGTTGTATTTAGTTCCGTATATTTTTCTGGATTATCAGTATTTTTCAATGACAATACTTTTTAAAGATACGCTACCACCAGAAAGCTGAAATTTGATATGAATCAGCCTAACTGTTTTTTTGGACTCCTAATCTCTAGAGATTACCTGAGTAAAACAATAATTAGCACAGCAAAATAGATGTTTGTGTCAAAAATCAAATAAAGATATGTAATAAACTATGCACTATATCTCTCGAGACAGCTATTTTCTTTTTTACAGTTTCATACCTCAGGGTGTTTCAGATCAGAAGTTTAATGTTTGAATGTTTTGGGCAATTATATTTTTTGTCTTGCAGAGGTTAAAAATCAGTTCTTCAAATCAAGAATCATTTTATCAGAATCTGCATTCCATAAACAATTGAAGACATAATTAACTTCCTAATTAAATTAAGAAAATTAACACATCTTTCTTAAAATACTTAGTTTTAATTTTCTTAAAACATTTGATGTTCTCCGTAGTAGGAGATGGATATTTTACATCTGAACATAACTGTAAATTGCAATGCAGAAAACTTAGCACATTCAACTGAACCCCTGTGGACAGGGTGAATGTCCAAATGTGATCAAACATTTAAAGAAAATGTGTTGATGCCATTCAGTAATTGTCATCCTGCTGATTGTATTGCCAAGGAATTATAGAGTTAAAAGGAATTGAAATGGCATTGATGCTACTTAATGTTGTTGCTAACACTATTTCCTGTAAAATTCTGTTTACTTTAAAAATGAATAGCACTTAGAGGATGTTTTAGAAAAAAGTCTTATATCTGAAGGTATATAGCAATTAATAATGGTGTTGAGCCAGTGCTTCCCTTTTTTTAATCATTACTGTTCTTTTGTCTTCATAATGTTGTCAAAGCCTCATACTGCAAAATGATGTTTTAGCAAAGATCATGCAGTTACGTGTCCTTTTGGTTTTATTGAGACCTACATGGACATAAAAGTTAATGTTGCAAGTTCTTTTTGGTGGAATCAGTAGGGACTCCAGATCGCAGGCTTTTGCACAGATGACCTTGGTTCTGTAAAATGACTAGAATGTGTCAAGATCCATAGAAGAAAAGGGACAGCCATTAATATACTCATTCTAAGGTATTGTGTAGTTAGGATTCTATTACATGGTGCTTTTTTCTACCAGTAAAATTTAAAGCTTGTTTTTTTTGTAAAAAAAGAAAGGAAAAATCAAGAAGATGGTGTCTAGTTAAAGGGAGCAAGTCATGCCTAATGAAATGCTTTTCTGAAGGATATAACTAACTAATAAATACTTAATTTTAAAAAATTCTATTCTTCATGAATGTGTTTTTCCTTTTTTGAACTTTAAAAACCAAATTGAACAGGGAAAGCCTGGCAAGATACATAAGATCTACTGGAAGCCCATGTTTTTGACAGGAGTATCGGCAGTTACTTTGTTCCTTATTGACATTTTTTACAGATGTTACAGAACTGAGAAAGCACAGCAACTTTTCTCTGAAATTTTTAGGTTTGGGTTTTGATTGGTTTCAGGGAGGTGTTGCACTGCTAGATAGCCAGCATTCATTAACCATTTGGAAAATAAAGTTTTTAATTTCAACTGAAACTCTTTCATAGATATCCTGGAGTTCAGTAGCTGAAAACTGTATCATTGCAAACAGATAAGTTTCTAGTTTTCTTTTCCTTGTTTTTCAAAGCTTCTTTGTTCTGAAGAGCTTTTATCCTCCCAAATGCTGGATAGTTTTTATTTAAAGGAATAATGGACAGTGCCTCTTTGCCTGATTGAATGATCTATTCCTAAACATCAGAAAAAAAAAATCTCAGCATGAAGTTCTCTGCTGGTTTTACTAGCAGAACAGAGGATCCCAGAAATATTGACTGAAATTTTATTTGACGTCTTCATTGATACCAGAAAGTTGCTTCATAGGTAATATTTCCAGCAATATTTTAGGAGAATATTTAGGAATATGATTTTTAGTGATCCATTTAATGGCTTTGATATATCCAAAGCAAGACTAAAGCTTTCATCTCACATATAGATTCCAATGCCAGTTCACACAAGAGTGTTGAATTGGTTTTGTCCTCAACATCAGATGGCACAACTGCTATTAGCAGTTTCATCCCCTCCTTGAAGCACTGCAGAGATTGGTAGCTTCTTGTAGGCCTCAGGTGTTTTTATTTGCGACATTATCCAGAAGACTTTTAGAATGGCAAACCAGGGTGACTGAGTCACTCACACTACATGATATCCCAAAAGATGTCTTTTGTGATCACGTCCAAAATCTGTTCATATCCTGCTATTCATCTATGGATATTTTTCCCTCTGACATGCTAGCACAAAGATAAGGAAGGATTTCAGTCCTTAGATATTTGCCGAGTCCTGTCCTTTTATACTGATAAGAAGCAATACAGATTCTTGTCAAGACTCTTCTTTTCTTAAACATAGAGGGGAAAAAAAAAGGTCAGATGGTATAAACTGGACAAATTTATAACATTTTAGATAAGGAATTGCTACATTTTAGACAACAGTACTGGTACTGACAGTTTATTTGTTCAGTTGGCTTGAATGTGAGCTACTAGAGAGCTTTTTAAAGCATTTTCTTTCCCAGGCTAAAACTGTGGGTTTCTGCACAGTTTTTTTTCAGTTTTATTTTATGTGTATATTTCAGATTTACCTTTATACCTGTGGAATCTGGGAAGGCAAAGTCTGTGCTCAGATTTGAAGGCAGCTGCCTAGGAGTTGACTCTTTTGGGCAAAGTATGTCAAGTCCCTTGAATGAGGAGACAAAGCATGTGTTTACTCTTATTGTAACAGTTAATGGTTAAGAGAAATGTGTTCTGTGCTGATACACTCCACAGTACCTAGACTGTACAGTACATTCATCATCAGTTATTGCTCCAAAGAGCTTGAAGGGTATCGTGGCTACCAGTGGCTTCTTTACCCCCTTCTGGGAATGAGGATAAAAAAGTAATGTGTTTTATTCACTGATAAAGCTGGGAAAAGTCATGCTTCTCTGTGTGAGTAGGTAGGCATCTCAAAAGAACAGTAATAAATGCAGGTTATTAGTATTCTTTTCTTCCCATAGCTAGGTGGTTTTAGAGGTGCGCGGTACCTTTTAAAGATAGAAAAACCCTTTCCCTTTGCTTCTGTATTGTACTCCCTGTCCTTGAATTGTATATCTCTTGGGGAGATTCTAGTAAGTGATGGATTGTTATTTAGAAACTGAGTACAGATCTTGCAGCTCTGTAGCCTTCATTGAGTACAAAAGCAGAGTTAAACCAGATAGAAAGTATTACATTTCTTTAAAATTATCGTTGTGAAAAAAACACAATGCAGAAAGAACTTACATGTACAGAACAGTATAGAAATTAAGTACAGAACTGCCTACCTGTGTCTCCCCTTTTTTTGAAACTGTGTTTGGATGTAACTATATTCATAAATGAATCTAGAATTTCATTATTTTTTTTCTTGCAAAGTATTTGCTGTGTTCTGGGGTCTAAACTTGAAGAGAGAAATCTAATGACCTGCTTTGTATAGTATCTGCTGGTAGGAAGCTTCACTTCAAAATGCATACCAAATGGCTTTTTAAGTCTCTAGTAATTTTAATGAACTGGAAGATACTGTTAAACAAAACTTATGCCTTTGAGAAAGGAATGCATTAAACCCAAATCATTTGAGAAAGCTTGCAAGACCAGGAACAGTGAAGTAATTCTGCCCACATACCTGTAAAGTCGTGTCTTGTTAGCAATTCAGTGTCCTGGTGGGACTCTTGGGGCTTATTTACCTTGCCTCTGTTCTCAGGAGTCTGGTGGTACCACCCACAAATGTACCACAGGGGAGCTCGAAGCAGTTTCCTTCTTGGCAAAACTGAGGCTGAAGTCATACACTGTGAAGCCATCAAGAAAGCACCACTTGCAATTTTTTAATAAGGTCCGTGAGCAATTTTTTAATAAGGTCCTGTCTATACATACCGTGTACTCACCTAGGGCTGGTCCTAGGGATGAACTTCATTGCCACTGAAGACCTCCTATGGATGTTTGGTCCTGGAACCATGATGTGTTGTAGCAAATAATAGTTCCTTCCCTCCCTGTACCACACCAGCCAATAATTTAGACCTACTCTGTTTGCTTTTATCATTTGGATGCAGAATAAGCTACCTAAATCTGGAAGCTCTTAAAATAGCTAAACCTTGAACTCCCCTGGTAATTCAAGTGGCGTGCAGCGTTGTTCTTGGAGTCTGGCAAGGAGGAAGAAGGGAGCAAGTGGATAAAAGGGGTGTCCGTGGTACTCTTCTCTCTGGAACTGCTGAAGGACAGACTCCACTCTGGATAGGTGGAGTTAAACATCTTTCTCGGTGCTCAGAGAAAAGTGCCTTAGCTTGAATCTTTTCCTGTTCTCCAGTTTTCATCCTTTGTACTTTGACAAAATCCAAGAAAACTACAGAAACGGGCTATTTCTCTGCATATGAATTTTTTCGTTGAAATAAATACATTATAAACCTGTAAGATAAATACGGAGTGATTAATCACATGTTACAAGTTGCTCATTGGTAGGTGAAGTTTTATTCTGGGAAACAACAACACATAGTAATGGTGAGTGAACGAGCTGTTGTAGAAATTTTGGATCCCAAAGCATGGGATCTTATGGAAACTATGGGGTTTGGGATGGTAAGCATTGTGTATTGATGTGATGTATCATAGATGCGTGCATCTGTTCTACAAATAATAGGGTGCATTTTCAAACTTATTTTGCAAACAGTAGAAGTCTGTAGTTTCCAATGTTGTTTTTTCACCTGGATAATCATAATAAGAGAATACAGAACACAGCAAACTGAGCATGAATGTCAAGTGCTATCTGTAGCATATCAAATGCTTACTTAAGGGATGTGATGGAAATGCTTTCCTCTTAGGATATTTAAAATAGACTAAGAGTTGAAGAGGACAAGGGAGAAGCTGGAGAAGGTTTTTTTGGCTCCTGAAAAGGTCATTTTGAAATACACAGCGAAGAGGTGCATGTTGGAAGGAAATCATGGTAGATCCAGGATATGGTGTACTAAATTAGTTTTCTTGGTCACTGACAGTCTGAACTGGAAGAATGTTAAAGATGCCTTCAGGATAAAGAAACATATTGATAACTCTTTCCTTTTCAATATTATCAATACTTGGAATATATTTCTCCTCACTATTATGTCTCCTAGATATTTTTTGTTAGACATTAGCACATTGTGAGACAGTGTATTTGTATTGGCAAGCATTAAAGATCTTCAGTAATTCAAGAGGTTTATTCATTATAAAGTATATGACCGTATATAAACTGAAGTGGGTTTTTTTCAGTCGGTCCATATGGAAGCAGATTTGGCCCTAGAGAATGTAAATTAAATACAGTAATTTAAGGATGAGTAAAATGACTTTTCATAGAAAACTAATTTTGAGAGCCACAGTTTGTGCACTCTATACATCTGTTCCCTTTCAATGTTATAGTTTTCAGCTAACTTTTGACATTTCAAAACGCTTCTTTCACCTCAATTTTGTTACCTGCATCTTTGGTTTCTACACTTTTGTACATTCATATACAGCTATCTCCTGTCTGATTCATCACCAAAATTGCAGTATAAATTTCTCCACTAAAACAATCTGCAAGGGGTAGAAATAACTGCCTGTTTCCCGTTTCCAGTGATGGAAGCATATTCGCTTCTCTTCTTTGCATATTATTAATTAAAATATAATCTATTTGCTAATAATCACTACCAGTATTCTTTCATCTGCCATATTAATTACTATACTGTTACACCTCATATTGTATTAAGGGCAAAATGAAATACACCTTATATTTAAAGCCAAGAATCTGTTCTTAGTGTAATTGAAATCTTAACACTACAATAAAGAGTTATTATTAAACCAGATATGAAAGTGTATTTTTTCATTATTTTTTTTCTATTACAAGCAGAAAAAGTCTCAGTAATACCAACACAATTAAAACTATTATGCACAGGCTTCCTACTAACTTGCCCTTTCTCTGATGTCATGGTTACTCTCCACCATTTCTCTCTGGATCTTAAGACCAGTCATTGGCTTTGGTTTGGGGTGAGGGGGTTCTATGATGGTGAGTTGTCAGCATTCCAGGTTCTTTGCTGGGAGGAGTATGATGCTGCTGCTTTCTTCCATCTTGCTCTAGGGTCCACCTGGGGGGCTACTTTTACACTTTGTCCTTTTTTCACTGATTTGCAACTACATTTTACATGAAAGTTTACTGGGTAAATGGGATTTTCTTACATATGTTAGATGCTTATCCTTTATTCTCTTTGTTATCCCTAAAACAGATGTTGATCAGGTCCCATGTCTGTGTGTCTTTAATTCACCATTGGTGTAATATTTATAAGCTTGGGGTCTCCAGTGTAATCCTTCCTTATCATTCCATACTGATACACTACATCCTGTGTTTCCACTTTTGCAGTCTCTGCTGTCATCCCATGCCTACACGACATCGTTGTGTTGGCCATAATTATTTCACCCTAAATAGAATAGAAAAAAAAATATTAGGCCGTGCAAAAATAATGTAAACTAGGCATGGCCACCTTGTCTTTGGAAAAATTGCTGTTTCAACTAAAGTTAAAAAAAGAATCCGGGAAAGCCATGACAGATTTGGATTAAAGCCTGACAAGATTCAATCCTAAGGCCTTGCAAAGTTTGCTAGCGGTGGCAGTGCTGCATTTATGGGTATACAGAGCTACACTACCTTGCATTTATTTCACAAACATGTTACTAAACATTCTCTGAGAAAAACTCTTTAAAGGGTTTTAGTAAACCCTGGCTTAGTTAACCACGATGGTATGAATTTTTAAATTTGTGATCCATCTGCTTAAGTCATCGTAATTGATCATTCTATGGTTCTGTGATCGTGATAAAATCATCAAAGAATGGTTAGAGTTGGAACCTTAAAGTTCATCTGGTTCCAACCCCCCTGCCCTGGGCAGGGACACCTCTCACCAGACCAGGTTGCTCAA
>JAOXJM010000033.1:71113788-71124844 GCA_026413425.1 Tringa solitaria
AGCAAACCCCTGTAACCGAAGCTGCAAAGAAAGTGTAAAAAAAGAAAAAAAAAATCAACATCCTCTTTCCAATCAAATTCAACGCCAGTTACTCTTCAGAACAGTCAAATAAAACTCTCTCCACAGTCATGTAAGTGACATTAACAAGGCTCAGTGTCCTGTTAAGGATCAGGAACAGACCTCCACACGGATGCAGGTGTCTGCTCGGGCAGAGTTATACACAAACTCAGGACCTCATCCTTAAAAACTTTAAGATGTCTTTAAACCAAGTTAGACCCTCTAGTAGTTATTCTTCCAATTCTTCATAATGCATGAAAAACTGAATGTGATTTTGCTCTTTATCTTTGGTAGTACTGAATAACTATATTAAAGAGAAAAATAGCCTATAGCGTTTGTCTGTGAGGAAAATGTAATATAGATGTGTTTCTTGCATGCTGTAATACAAGTTGAATATTTTATACACTTGTTGAGGCTTTTGGGTTTTTTTTACCCTCCTATATTTTCTGCCCTAGAGGAATTACACCCCCATGTCTATCCATCTATCCCAGACACACGCATATATACACAAAAATGTCTCGTTAGGAGTTCTTAACGATAAAATTTTGGAGCTCTGACAATTTCTTGTTAGAACTTCTCAAATCCAGTAGTAGACGTTCACCCATGCACAGTCCATACCTGGAGAGGAGCACCATTATGTTCTCCTCTGAAGTATGGATACACACTACACCGAGCTACGCAGGTTCAGAGCTCCTTGTCTGCCCTGTGGCAAACCGAGCCCACCACCATCCATAGAGAAAGGTTAGGTCAAATGACTCAAGGCTTTTTCTTTCTCTGACGTTGTCATATAAACTAATGTTTGCAGGGGAACAAACCACAGAATGGTTTTTAATTTGATGTTACCTGTACCAAAAATTTTAATTCCTTGTCCTCCATTCACCCCAGTTAGCTATATGCTATTATGCAAGATACAGCTAACATGAATAAGCAAACCCATTCAAATCATAAAAAGTGTATGATGCAAAAAACCCAATCATTCCGCATTTTCAAGAGAAGTTTGTGTTGTGCATTAACACAGGTCAGTACATTTTATTTGATATTAGTAATTCCACAATACTATGCTGCGTGTTGGTTGCTCTAAAACTACTTGAATTGAATAGGGAATATTTCTGTGGTTTGTATTTAGACTTTCTGCCTTGCTTTTTAAAAATCCTTAGCAAGTATAAACAGTAATGAAGAAGCCTCAGAAGTTCCCAACTTGGAAAGTTTTGTTTTATCTTCTAATAGTTACATTTTAGCTTTAGGAGTCTTACTCCAGAGAGAAAAAAAAAAAGCCTCAAGGTAAGTCATTACTGAGGAGCGCTTCAGGCAAAAACAGTGGAAAATATGAGTTTATCTAGGCTGTAGCGCACACACTTCCATAACTATTTGTTTCCCCTCCAGTAGCACTTGGTGCAGGAGTTTCACTCTCTGGGTTTAAGGATAGAGAACAGGAAGCTTTACATTATGTTTAAAGAAGAGCTGTTAAGAGTCCTGTTTAGGTTTAGTTTTGTAATAGTATGCATTTTGATGAGCAATGGAGTGATTTTGCAGAATGAAGTTAAACAGAACTGCTTACTTATCTGAGAATGTTTTCATTGGTCAAGGCCAGTGAAAGTTATTTTTACAGCATCAGAGGAAGCTTGTAGCCAGTTTTTGCCCTCGAGAGGACTATCTACCACCAGCACATCTGATGGCAAGTAATAAATCACCTCAATACTGAGGTTGGATTTGGCCATCTGTCTGTGCCAACAGAAGGTCCTCCCTAGTCAAGGTATTTGGAGTTAGGAATGATCATACCTGGTACAAAAGAGAGCCTTTACTTTTCTATAATTACTCACTCTCGTCAGCTGTATTTAATCAATTCTTTCTCCCACCTCCCCCTTGGCTAGGGTCATGGCAGGTTGATGGCCCTACTACTATGATGCTTAAAATCCTCATCAGTTAATTGCTGCTCAGATGCCATGTTTTCTCCAGGCTATCCTCTTGCCTCTCTGATTTGCCACTTTTAAATCACAGCCACAGAGCTTGACTGCCTTGTGCCATGTCTTTTCTCAGAGAATTTCATTAGCTCCAGAGGTGTCCAGCCAAAGCTCCCTCCTCTCACACATAGCATTTCCCGTGGATGCCTGACCTAAGCGGCCTCTCACCTTTACCAGCTTCCCTGCTGATCTCCTCCTAAGGTGATCCTCTCTCAGAAGAGAGGTTGGCTGGCCTGATGGCCCTGCCCTTTGAAGCAGAATAGTCTTTCCCTTTTCACAGCTTACATATTATAAAACCAGAGGAACACATAAAAAAGAGGAAACAAAGCAAAAAATCAGCCTCTGCTCTATGATGTCACATCAACCCAGAGAAGTCTTCTCGCAGTTAGTGCCCATTTGTTTCTGGAGGACAACCTGAAGGCACAACAGAATGACAGATACAACTTTGCAAAAATAGATAAATTTTGCAAACAGTATTTTTCATGCAAACACTGCAATTATTTGCACCTAAGATCTCAGAATTGTAGAATCATTTAGGTTGGAAAAGACCTTTAAGATCATGGAGTCTAGTTAGCTAGCACTGCCATGTCCACCACCACTAATCCATGTCCCTAAGCTCCATGTCTACATGTCTTTTAAATACCTCCAGGGATGGTGATGCCACCACTTCCCTGGGCAGCCTGTTCCAATGCTTGACAACCCTTCCAGTGAAGAAATTTTTCCTAATATCCAATCTAAACCTCCCCCGATGCAACTTGAGGCCGTTTTCTCTTGTCCTATCACCTGTAACTTGGGAGAAGAGGCTGACCCCCACCTGGCTGCGACCTCCTTCCAGGTAATTGTAGAGAGTGATAAGGTCTCCCCCTGAACCTCCTTTTCTCCAGGTTAAATCTTCAATTAACATATCAGGCGACAAATACTTGAATACAGAGAACACATAGGAAGAGCAGAGTAAGCATTTCTCCAGCACTTCTCGTTCAGTGAAAGCGGGATACAGTCATGGTTCATTGGCTTTATAATGCTGCCTCTATCCTGAAGGCATTGTAGGCTGATGTCAAATTTACCCTCACAGCTCAGTTATTTAGGAATTTTTATAAGTTCTGAGAATTTTAGTGGGCATTTAAAATGCAGCAAGTTAAGAAATTGATGACACTAACGGTACAACTTCATCCTACATCCCTTCTGGTAACCACATCTGTTAAAAGCCTTAGCCCAGCAGTGCCCATTTCTCCTATAAGAGCTCTCTCAAGGGAGTTTCCTCAAAAGAAAACAAAATTTAATTCTGGGCATGTAGATCCTTCCCCAGACCAGTTCCACAAGAAAAGCATCTAAGGCACAGGCACACACATCACAGCAAATCCTAGGACTACATTTTAGTTCACAGAATAAAAACAATGAAAGCATTATGCCCTTCACAGTAGTAAACAAAGTTGCCATCATTGAAAAGAGACAACATTGAATAATCTAGCCACCACAGCTTCACATTTTAATCTGTTGCCAGGTAAGGCAATTCTAAGAAAATTAGTTTTAAGTTTAGTTTTAGTTTTGATACTTACTTATCCAAATAACGTCGCACAACCTCTGTCCCCACAGAGACTCCTGCTAGGAGGAATCTGAAATCTCCATGGTTTCTCAGGGATGCTCAAGACATCAGTGTCCTCTGACAGACAAATCACAGTTACTCACATCCTAGTGTTCATATCCATGAAAAAACCCACATATGCTACAACTCCCGCTCCTCAGGGATGTATTAATGATCATCAACAGGCCAACCAGCTGATACAAACCAGGAACTATTGAAATATGAAGTTACATTCAGAGTTATTTTTCTTGCAACTCCCTCACCACAAATTGCTTCTACAAAGCAACCCCAAATAACCTACACCTCTTTCCTATATATTCAGGGAAATTTGAATGTCTCTGGGGTCTCTGTTTATTATGAAAAACTGAAAAAACATTTTGATCACCAAGAGTTCTTCAACAACGGTACATAACATAGGAAGGACATGATAAATAACCAATCCACAAAAAGCCAAGGTGTCCAGAATACTGTATTAAACCTGCCTTCTCTTAAAACCCTCATTTCATGATCTTTCTTTCAGCTTCCTTTCTTGTAAAATCTTAGGCATATTTAAAAACCCTCAAAATTTACTGTTCCTTAAAGAGGCTCTCTACTGCTATTAGTGCACAAGTATCACCACTTTTATTTCTGAAGTGCCTTAGTACTTTCAAGCATCATTCACACTGAGGAGCACCTGAAGAAGTGCATTAGGAGACTTTGGTTTCAATTGGTCGTGCTTTCTGGGTTACTCTTCCTTCAAACACCTCTTCTGTCTGGTTCATTTCAGGAAAACATTAACATTTAATGTCATTACAGGCTTAAGTAGATATTTATCATCCTTTTGAGGGAGGGAATTTCCTTTTTGCAGGTCACAATTTTTGTGGTACTAATATAAATCAGCAGTGAAGGGTGCTCTAGTGTGCCATGCATTAATAAAGACAAAAAGCTGGGCAAGATAATAGAGATAAATGAAGATGTATAATAGAATGCCTTGATACAGAGTAGCTTTCACCATGATTTGCAGGTGGAATAAAGCAAGCAGCAGTACTCCCAGGAGAGTCAGAAGTCTAAAAGCAAGAGTACTGCTCAATATGTAGATTTAGAATATTATTACGTCACTGGCTTTTTAAATAAATTACAGCTAAAAAATATACTTTTGATACATACCAGGCTCTCAGTTATCCCATGCTAGCTGCAGTTTACTAACAAGTATATTCATGTAACCTTCCCTAGTGTCCACAGTTGTCATACTTCCCAAATTAATGTTTAAATTGTGAAGAAATAATGGAATTAGGCCTCCTCCCCATAACATATCTGAATGCAAATAATGTTTATGTGCTGATAGTCCTTTATTTCAAATTGTGTGTTAGCTGCAGTCAACAGTATATCATATTCAGGTAAGCTTATTCCTAAATAACATAACTAAAGCAGAAATCCATGTGTGTTGTAAAGGAACTGCTGGCATTCGGTGCCTACTGCTACAGCCTGCCCAAAGAACCTGACTACAGTACTTTTAGAAGACAGAACACAAAATAAAGCTTTTGCATAATACCAATTGTAGGGAATGGCTGAGAAGAGCTTGTTCAGCCCATACTCTGTACAGAGAGGAAGCTGCAAGTGATTTGAGCTCAACAAAACAACTATCTTTAGTGTTCTTACCTCCACCAAGGGAAGGTTTCTCCATTTCCAGGTAGCCATAAAAGAAAGAATATCTAATGGTCTCTAGAGAATAAGATAGCCAAGTTTCTAAAACAATTAAGTCAGCTCACCAAAGTAGAAAATTTAGTTGCCTTTCTAAATGCAAATATTGCAAATTAGGTAATTTATCACATGGGCTACAACAGCTGATACAGGATGCTGTGTCACACCTCAGAGACAAACTAGCCAAGGTAAATAAACAGATAGTCTTCTGCAATCAACACTGGTTTATTATTAAACATAGAATCAATCTCCAAAAACAAATCAGTTCCATTAAGCAATTTGAGGGGAAGAACCACAAAATAAGTTGTTGTTCTCAACAACGAAGTAAATCCTAGAAAACACCTTAGGAACAGCAGTACAAAGCCTTATTTCCAGCTCTGATGGGTACTTGACCGTAATTATATTGAAACCCAATAATAAGCATGCTTCACTCTTTTTACAGAGAGTATTTTTCATCAGGTAATAACTTGTCAGTTTCTGTGGCCTTTCAGTTCAGCGCCTAACACCACATCTACTGTAGAGCTAGATGCCAAAAACTATGCCAAAAGGTACAGGTGTACTAAGCAATGATCTTCTAAAGGTTCATATACAGGCACATTTAAGTGCAACTGTTTTGTGAGCTTACGAGGAGTAGCTGCACACTCAGAGCCATTGGGGAAGGTATTTAAATGTGTGCACATCAGGCACAAATCAGAAAACTCTAATAGCTTCTCAGTTGCTGAGTAACTTTGGGGACTGGAGAGCAATTTGTTAGCTTCTACATAGAGATAATGCCTCTTAAGCACCTTGAAATGAAAGGTAATGTTCACATACACAGTATTTCTGTTTTCTGATTAGTTTCATTTTTTAAAAAAGCAATAGTAAATCTTTGAGATACACCTCTTCACCTCATATCCATAATTTGTACATAAGTATAAACCATAGTATTCCCTTGTTAAATCTAATAAAATACAAAGCACTGGAAATTTATTGAGGTTTTATTGTGTTTCTTCGAGTACAGTCCATCATTAAAGAGTGACTCTCTTAGTATTACTAATGTTTTTTCTTGAATTACTATACTTTTCTTAGTACACAGACAGCTTTTCTTGATCCCATCCAACATAACAGGATTCAGCAAGAATTATCCTGAAAATATTACTTAGATCCTATAATGTCTCATCCTTTTAGCAGTTCATTCCTCTACATTATCTAAAATGTGTATTATATTTATCCTATTTAGCCTCAAGAAAACATTAATTTAAAGGCAAATCTGATTATTGTTCACAAAAAAAAGACAATACTACACAATTAGTCACGTCCGTGGAGTAAATATTTTGGAACTAGAGGATATAAGAGTAATTTGGCTCGTGGATCTAACATGTAGCCTTCTATGTAATTAGGATTACAGCTTTATGAGATACATAATAATGAATAATCCTGGCTTATAAAAGCAACAATTACATTTTACATGAATCTTTTCTTATGCAAAGTAGTTGTCTTCCTACTTAGGAATAATTGATTGGTTACCAATTTGCTCAGTTTAGGAAACTGCTGGGCTGAGGAGTTCTTCGCTTGTGCTTCCAGCGGGCACGCGTTTAGCAGTAATTATCAGTATCATCTTCAAAGTCTTAATCAAAAATGTCATAGCAAGAACAAGAGTGCATGGTATTTCTGGTAGAGATTAAATCAAGCTTAGTAGCGTCGCACTAAAAAGCAACTTTATACTTACAAGTTTGGGCTCCTATACCTATTATAGGCAGTAGGATGGGGAGAGACTAAGCCCGCAGGATATCTACAGCACCGACTGGGGTTTAAGGCACAAATTAAGAAGTAGAAGGGAGCAGATCCACACTTAACTCTCAGATACAGCAGAGACCATCCCATCCAAGGCGCACACAAGAGACCACTCTTACTGGGGTCTATGACAAAAGAAATCACACATTGTACAAGGATATAGTGGGGAAGACAACTCAAGGTTAAATAACTCATATTTTGTTTCATGTTACGTAGCAGCTCTGCATCCTTATTAGGACTACCTTAATGAAACTCTGCCTTTAAAAACTGCGAGGCCTTTGGCATCCTAACTTCAAGGAGGAGATAGAAACAGCTCAATTTCAGCTGCCTCTCATCAGCTCAAAAAAAATCAGGAATCTCAGATAGACACACAGCACTTGAAACGGCTTCACATCACAGCAATTCTCACCGAGGAAACTGGTCCTTCTCCCTAGCTGGTTCCGAGCCCAACACAAAAAGCCCCGAGTCCACAGGACATGTGATGAGTGCTTTGATAAAGGTAAGTTACAGGT
Source organism: Tringa solitaria (assembly GCA_026413425.1). Classification (NCBI taxonomy): domain Eukaryota; kingdom Metazoa; phylum Chordata; class Aves; order Charadriiformes; family Scolopacidae; genus Tringa; species Tringa solitaria. The sequence goes on from JAOXJM010000033.1 coordinate 71,121,354, forward strand.
GAGCTCTACCTGCACGTTCATATCCCCAGTAGTTTTCACAAAAGCAGCACACCAGCACAGCCCCACCACTGGACTGAAATCCCACAGCTGTACCTGGGACAGCCTCTGTCCTCCAGAAAAATCCTCTCCAATGCAGAGGGCAGCTTTCCAACACCAGTCACACAGCACTGCTGCTTATGAAATCAATACCCCCCACATCCCTGAGGCTTCCCTGCTCTCTGCAAAGCCTTACCTGCCTCCTCCTGCTCTGTCATTCCCAGCAGCTGAACCCGTTTCCTTCAGCCCTGCTTTACTTATGAGGTTAACCCTGCTCTTGCCACGGCACAATTGTAAAACCTATTGGTGCAACCTATAAATTTTAATTGGAACCGTAACCCTGCCTGAAGTTGTTATATATGTGAGTTGTGGCATCATTTTAGAGTAGCTAAATGAAAATTAGCACTGGCTATTTTAAACTGGTGCATTGGGTTTTTGTAGCAAGGTTTGGGTAGCAGGGAAGCTATGGGAGTGGTTCCTGTGAGAAGGTGCTAGAAGCTTCCCCCATGTCTGACAGAGCCAATGCCAGCCAGCTCCAAGACAGACCCACTGCTGACCAAGGCAGAGCCCATCAACAGAGGTGATAGCACATCTAGGATAACTTAGTTAAGGTGGGGAACAACAGCAACCAGAGGAGAGAAGTGAGAATAAGTGAGAGCAACAACTCTGCAGACACCAACGTCAGTGAAGAAGGAGAAGGAGGACCTCCAGGCACCAGAACAGAGATTCCTCTGTAGCCCATGGCGAAGACCATGGTAAGGCAGGCTGTCCTCCTGGAGCCCGTGGAGGTTAATGTTGGAGCAGATATCCACCTGCAGCCCATAGAGAATCTGAAGCTGGAGCAGGTGGATGCCCGAAGGAGACTGTGACCCTAAGGGGGAAGAGCATGAGGAAGAAGGAGCGACAATGTGTGATGAACTGACCGCAACCCCCATTCCCCACCCCACTCTGCCACTGGGGAAGGAGGCAGAGAAATTGGTAGTGAAGTTGAGCCTGGAAATAAGGGAGGAGGTGGGGGGGAAGGTGTTTTTTGATTTGTTCTTTTTTTCTCATTATCCTACTCTCTTATTAATTGTGTTAATAAATTAAATTAATTTCCCTGAGTTGAGTCTGTTTTGCCTGTGATGGTAATTGCCCAGTGGTCTCCCTGTCCTTATTTTGACCCACGAGCCTTTCATTATATTTTCTCTCCCCCGTCCAGCCATGGAGGGCAGTGACAGAGTGGCTTTGGTGGGCACTTGGCATTCAGCCAGGGGCAACCCACCACAACTGGAAAAAATTTATCTAAAATATGTGTATTAATTAATGTAATTTAATTAGCATAATTAGGAAAAGAACAGATATATCTTATTGGCTCATATATTTTTTTTTTTTTTTACCATTCTGGTCTGTTCGAAATAGGGAACAGTTCTGGAGTTCCAAACACTTTGAAACTATCAATATGGTTATAACAATGAAAGACATCACTTGCGCTTCCTTTTTCTTTTTTTGATTGACATCACTGCACTTACTAATATAGCTGAGCTGTTGCCAGACTCCCCTGCAAAGGGTGCATTCATTAAATTTTAAAGCTCGCGTGTGCAGTGAGCGACTGCCTGCAAAATGAAAGCTCTGTTCTAGTGAGATTCAAAGCTGAACACAAGCTCAAAGGAAAATTGCCTCTCGTGTCAAATCCTTCTTAAAACTTTGAGCAGATTTCCGCTTAATCATCTTCAAATTCACTTGCCTCCTAAAACAGAGATGCTTATTTGTAGCAAAGGCAAGACTATTTGGTATTTATTAGTGAAGCTGGGCACCACTTCCAGGTTGATTGTCAGTAACTGGATACCTTTATCTGGGACAGTCCTGAAAGTGATGTTTATAACATTTGAGGGGAAAAAAAAAAAAAGGTAACCTGCAGGACTCTAGCTATAAATAAACAGGAGGCTCCTGTTTTTCAGGCTCTGGCTACCAATGTACGGTTTGAAAAGAGTTCTCATGAGCTTGTTAGGAAAGCATTATGCCAAATACTTTATCGTTAATGTATTGGGTTTTTTTCCTTTGATCTATTTCCCTTTGATCTAACAGCTAGTGTTTAATTAAGACTAATCTTTGCTAATGAAAAGGAAAAGAAAATCACGAAAGAGAAAATTAATGGTCATACCATCACACACAGGTCACCCTCTGACAAGGTCTGCAGCTTTTTCAATGTGAATCTGTTTGATGGACTTACTGCCTGCCATTATGGCTCCTGTCCAATGTCACAGGGGTACAGTCCATCAAAGTAACTGTTCATGAAGTATGCTGTACTGGTGCTAGCTGCCAGGGTGAGAGATGTAGTTACGCTGTTGAACAGCACCGTGGCTGCATCTGTTTCCTTCTCCCTTTACAGTAACAGAGAAAAGGGTAGAGAAAAAATACTAACTGTAAGGAATGCTCCTGTCCTCACAACTCCAGATGTTAAGCTTTTGCACCCTTTTCTAATTGTAAAGAAGGACTGGAAAATTTGTGCGAATAAAAGTAAAAATAAATAAAAATAAAAGTAATGCAAATTTGGTTGCTGAGCAGGCTGAATCAGTAGGTGACATCCTGTGGTTACATTGCCCTTTGCAGGGCCACCCAGGTGGATGTCACCTATCTCCTGAAAAAGCCCTGGCTGAGTGCCTGCAGGGATCTAGCACAAATCTGGATAACTATTCTGTTTGCTACCCACTCTCCTTTCCCATCAATGCTTCCTGTCCTTCCCCAGGTGCAGATACCATTATCTGGACCCATCTGAGTGATGAAAGAGTTGCCAGTGCTCTTGGCCTGGCTGAGATGCAGAGGGGTGAAGGGAAAGAGGGAGCACATCATCACTCAGGGTACCTGGAGCACACAGCTCCCACACCTCCTCTGGCTGGAGGTCTGCTGGAGGAGCTGCCACCACACATTCCCCAAGCTCTCCCCTTCCTTACCTGCAGGGTTTCTGTGCCTCTGGAGGCAGCTCCATGTGTCTCTGCCAGAACAGGGGAGCTTGGTCTCCTGTGAATCAGGAAGAACAAAAAATTCTCTGTGGAGCAGTTACTTCAAGCGCATACTTAGTGAACTCCAAGCCTCACCCCTTAATTAAACAATACTAAAAGCTTGCAACTTTTCTCATATTGCATCCTACAAACTGCATTAATTCTTTAAGCTGGAGAAGGATGGTCCCCAAAGTTATCTAAAGAATTAAAAAAAAAAATGAGTTCTTTCTATGAACATTGAGAAAACAAATGAAAGTTAGCTAGCTGTATCCCAGAGAAATATTCAAGTCACAGTTGTGGTTTGCCCATGTAATTGGTAAGATGTGATATGACCAAGGAAAATGAGAGCTTGTAGATGCCAAAAACTGAGACTACTAGGAACTATTGATCAGTTGAATAAATAAAATAAAATAAAGCAAAACAGAATAGAATAGAATAGAATAGAATAGAATAGAATAGAATAGAATAGAATAG
>JAOXJM010000033.1:71134889-71151489 GCA_026413425.1 Tringa solitaria
TGGTTGGCCAAGATGATCTTGAAGGTCCCTTCCAACCTAGAAGATTCTGTGATTCTGTGAAGTCTACGTATAATCATGCACAGGAGAAAAATTAGCGTATTTCAAATATGGATTAACAGCATCCACTTTATGGACTCTTGTTGTCCATGATAGTCTTGACTTTGAAGAAGGGAAAATGAATGTGAAATGAAATACTGGTAAGGATTTCATTTGTTTATTTGTTTTCATCTGAATTGTTTCAGGCCAAGTAAATACACTAAGCACTGGTGTTAACTATCACTCTTTGGGACGAGTAGATTTTATATCCTCCTTTATTGAAATACTGTAGTCAGTAGCTATATACCAGTCTCACATATTATTGTTTCAAGTTTCATCAGTATTGGAAAGGTTTAGGTCTGCTGGAGGATAAAAAATCATATCCAGCTTCGAATAGAATGGCCAAAATGAAGCATTATCTTGACAAAAATTCCCAAATCCCTGGACTTGAATCTGGATTTCTCAGAGGCATGAAGACCGCACCAGCCGCTTTCTGTAAATTCCACCCTTCCAGTTTAATTAACTTCCATATTTTATTTGGCTTCAAAGGCATTTAATCAGGTGTGACTTGAATATTGTAGCTAGATCTTCCAAGAGACAGCAGAATATCTAGTTCTGCTTTTACTGTGGTCGAAGGTCTACTTGCCCTTACTTAGGATCGTACCCCATATTAGATAATTCCCCAGCAGGCAGTGATGAAGACTAAAATTAAGTTTTAGTCCATAATTCTTTTCCTTGTGGGGGTTGGTGTGGCTGGGATGGAGTTAACTCTTTATAGCAGCATGTACCATGCTATGGTTTTGATTTGTGACTAAAATGGTGGTGTTAACACAGTGATGTTTTAGCTATTGCCAACAGTACTTGCACAGTGTCAAGGCTTTCTCAGTTTTTTACTCTGCACCCCGCAATGAGTATGCTGGGGGTGAGCAAGAGGTTGAGAGGGGACGCAGCCAAGACAGCCAACCTTAACTGACCAAAGGGACATTTCATGCTGTGTAACATCATGCTCATAATAAAAACTGGTGGGACAGACTTTCCAAGGTGGCCATTGTCTGGAGGCCAGCTGGGCATTGGTCTGCTTGTGAGAGGAGTGATTGCCTTTGCATCACTGTTTTAGTTGGGGTTTTTTTTGATCTTTCCTTCATTTATTAGACTGTCTTTATCTCAACCCATGAGTTCTTCTAGCTTTTTCTCTTCCAGTGCTTTCCCCCATCCTGCTAGGGGCAGCAAGTGGGTGAGTGACTGGGTGGGTGCTCAGTGGCTGGATGGAATCAACCCACGACACTCACTTAGAACCCTATTTTTCCTAAACTCCCCAAGCTTGCACTGTACTTAACTTGAAAATATTTTAGTAAAGGTAGGCCAATATGATGAATGCTACTGAAATTCTACGCTATTGCCATCTGTTTTATTACTAATGTTTATATTTGGCATAACGTCAATGTCGCCCAGGGGCAGAAATAGCAGAGAGACATTCTCCTAAAAGTATTTCTAGCTCCTAAAGATAACCAAATAATCATACATACAGCCAGCCACACCTGGGGGCAAACTTGCTGAGTATAAAAGTGATGATTTTTTTTTTATTCCCAAAACAAATGTCATGAGTATATTGGAAAACATAATGAAACGCAGACCATACTTCCCAACATGGACTTTTAATTGCATACTTCTTTGTCAATGACTCAATGACTACATCATTGCTTTTCTACATATGGCACACTAAGGTGCTGCACAACTGCAACTAAACAGAGACAATTATTACTTATCAGGTGGCTTCTCATATACTATAAACATCAATAACAATGCCTGGACAAAGATTATAAGATTTCATTTTTAGAAACTAATTTTCAAAGTGGTACAAATACCTCACCTAAATTCTTTTTCTTTTTTTTTTTTTGGTACCTAAACTTTGTCCATGTACAAATGTAGTCACATTACTCAACTGAGAAACTCCTTCAGAAAATTCACTCCATAGTCTGTATTATAATATTAATCCTATTTTTTTGCTTGTACTCTACATTATTGTGCTTAAAACATGAAGGATATGGTGGAAATATCCCAATGTGTACAGGGCTTAGAACTCAAACAGCCTTTATCACTTTATTTTCACATATTTTACTTTGGGATAGTAAATAGCAAATAAAAAAAAGTTACATTAAATAATGTATGCCATATATGTTATATCAGATACACTTACATTTCTGAATTCTTGCAGTATATTCATATACCTACACATCAATTTCAAAATTACTGTTGAAGCAATGCAATATTTTAAAAGATGTTGTGATAAAGAACCATAGCAGCTTAGGGCATTTCTGTCCAAGTTGTTTTCCATTAAAGGTATTGTTTGATATCATTCATCTTCAACATGTTGTGTTTCCTTTGGGCTTCTATTACTATACCTGCTATGTCAGTCCCATTGTAGCAATGACAGTGATTTATCAAACACATTAAATCTGCAGTATCTCTGGCTAGAAAAGCTAGTTTTTCAAATATTAAATCTCAGATGTGTCACATTTAACCTGCCCTGAACTCCTGAAGCAACTCTGTGCTGCTTTTAAAAAAAATCAAATTTGATTTTATTAGCAAACTTTTTCCCTCAGCGTAAAAATAGAGAGCATTATCAGCTGCTGAAGTAAGAGGTGTCATAGAAGCATAAGAACTACTAATACAAGGAAAGCCAACTCATCCCAAAGAGTCTGTCCCTCTTAAGCTTATCTTACCCCTTACCCACTGATATGTCACTGTCTCCTTCAATTTGCTCTCACCATAAATATGTCTGGCTGTCTCTTAAGATGATTTCTGCCATTTGCCTCCCTGGGCACGATGTGCCAGGCTGAGCAGGTTAGCTTGTGTTACTTTGTCAAGACAATTCCTAATTTAGAGCTATCTATTAGATCATCTTGAAGTCTTCCCTTTTTCTGTGATCCCTAATGTTGACGCATCTAAGAGAGCACAGAGAGTAACATGAAAGACTACAAGAAGATGCTAAAGAAAAGATGAGTAGAGCAGGGTGCATTTAGCTTTGTCAGATATAAATGAATTGATGTAAGATGACAGATACTCAAAGTACAAGTGTAAGGAGTTAGAAGAATTTTTCAGGTCAGTCAGAAGGAAATAATGAACATTCATGGAATAACTGTATATGATGGATGTTTTTATAATGGTATATATAATGGTGTCAAGTGTTTTCTGAACACACTCGGAAAGAAAGTTTATTTTCTGGAGAGCTTGAAATCTAAGGTTTTCAGAAGCATGGGCAAGAATGAGTCACAAGCACCTAATAGACTTACTTCTACTATATGTTGTGGGGAGTATCTGTGTTTCTGGAAGTCTTTTCCCTCTCCTAGCCATTCTTCCTAAATACAATAGATTAAGTAAAGGTGATGAAAAGGAACACAAATGGACAGTGACTGAACTCAATGTACATACATGTCAGCTGTATATATAAGAGAGCATGTTTAGAAAAATAAATGACATTTTCTTTCACATACTGAGAGACAGCTGTAAGAGCTCCTCAGTAGTTTCTTTTTTTAGACTTGATAAGATTTCTTTTTTTTCAGGGGGGAGATTCCCTCTTTGAAGCAAATATACTAAAGTTATGACAACCTATCTACCTTTTAAAATTATTATAAAATAACATTTTCCAACAGTGCAATCTCCAAATTATAGACAGTAGTATAAAAGCTTTGTGCTGGTTTCATACACACGGACGACTCTCAGCCTCTAATAATTTATTATATCTCTGATGAAGCTTTAAAACGTACAGTTGCTTTATCCCACTCATAAGTAATCTCACTCAGAGCCAAATCTTCATTTTATTTGACTCAATTGCAACACTCCCTTTACCTGCAATATAATAATACAGACCCAATGGATATAGCCTTTAGGTAAGTTATCATCCATTCCTGTTAGGCATAGCTATCGCTTTCCATGTAAGATTGTATGCCAGTGGGCTGAACAACCAGCCGAGGAAGATGAATAATGTTCTCACCAGTGCCAGAGTTTCAGTCCCTGGCCTCAGGGCTCTCTGTTATTGATTTATAAAACAAAATTTTTCAAACAAAAAACCCAAGCCATTTGAAACAGCCAGAAAATTTCCAGCTTCATCCCAACTACTTCTGTCCTTTAGGCAGGGTGACAAGGTGGAAATTCTGGGTGCTGCCACCTTGCCTTAATAATTCTGTGACAAGTTCCATGTTAAACTCTCTACAAGCAGGCGATTGGGGAATTCTTTAATTTCCACAGAATAATTAATAATATCAGTTTCCTACTATCACATATGATGAGAAATGGAAGATAGAGGGAGGTTTTGCAGCTTGCTTTATTTGCTGCTGTATTTAAAAACACTGTATTGTTGTTTATAGTTACCAGGGGTAAACAGTGAGAATATTCAGCCACTGGGTGGTTTCACTGTACCAGCTCATGTACCAGCTCAACAGCTTGTGAGCAGCATCTTGGATTTATGTTTTCTTAAACCCATTTCCTCCAGTTTTTAGATTACTATTGGAAGGTGGTGAAGAAGAACAAAATGCTCATTATTAACTCTTTCATGGGTAGATTTTCCCTGAACTCTGATGTAAGTAGGTCCCAGGTTAGAAATGAAGACAAGAGACTAGGATAGAGAACCCCTGTGTTGGATCTTACAGGCTCAAGTGGAAACATTCAGCACCATGCAACATCCTGGCTTCCTTTGAATTTTCTACTAATCTTTTACTTCTTACTATTATTTTTAAATTAGATAGCATAACAGCAATACATTTTTAGAGAATGCAGTTTCAGAGGTGTCCTGGAGACCAGGAGGTCTCCGCCTTCGTTAACCTGCCTGACTTTTGGGAATAATGCCTGGTGTTTCAGGAGAATTAAAGCAAAACATAGTTTGCATAGTTTCCATGTTTTTTTGATTGATTGAGGAAAGCTTGTTTGATTTGATGAAGGCTGTGCTCACAGGTTCGGGATGTCAGGAACTAAAAGCAGAATGGCTACTCTCTTACCATCTCACTTTCTTCTGCATTTGGGATAAACTAATTTCTTACTCAGTTTATAGCTTATGGCTGTTTTTCCAATTCTTCCCATTCTGTTAACCTATTAATGCAGAAAAACCCTACAGATTAATCGATTGTTTTTACACAAATATCAAATGTTATGGAGGGAATATTAGACAAGTAAAATCCTGGCTGTTACAGTTAATGAATGAAACCTTCCCATGAAGGGTGTCTTCTCTGCCAGTATGGTTCTTCCATATTTGCAGCCTCTTCCAGAAACTTCAGTTTGATTTGGGAAAGGAGCAGATCTGACTGATGGGAGCAGAGCTAAGTTTTGCTGAACTTTTCTTCTGATGAATAAACTCCAAGCTATCTGGAGCCCTGACTCTATGCGTGATTTGATTAGGTCAGACTGCCCCACTATCTCCTCAAATGTAGCAATCAGACAGTTGCCAGTTCAGAAAGGTTATGTAGCAAAACCAATGTAAATTTAATAGTGCAGAATAACAGCTAAAACTTTTCTACTTAAGTGGGAACAGCAGGGGACTCGGCAGCAAGAATGCAACTGCCACATACACTTTGTGGTCCCAGCAGAGAAGGTTCCTCAGGGTTACGTGAAGACTGACGCGTAGCTTCAAATATGAATGCATTTTGTTATCTCCTGCATATCAGTGAGAGCAGCTGTCTTTATAACTATGAGCATTAATTATTTGTATTTCAAACTTGCTTTATGCGTAGGTTTTAATTCAGTGCTGTGCTTCTAGAAAATAACAACAAAGTTTTGAACATGGTCAAATGCAGACTTTGTGAATGAATCTTCTCCCATATAGTTAGGGCCATTTTCTCAAAGGTGGGTAAGGGGCTGCTCATCTCCCAATGGCAATGCCAAATGCAGAGGTGGACCATCTCCTTCAGACTAAGCAAATGGAATTGAAATGCAATGAAGTCAGCAAAAAGCCAGCTAAGTAGCCATTAATAGCATGGAACACACTCAAATGTCTTGCTTGAATTGAGATAGACACCATGATTCAGTCTCAAGACACAATCTGAGAATTTCTATGAATTTTTGGCACACTTTGTAAGACAAGTGCTTACCAGCTAATGCATTTTATGCATTTTACAGAGAATTATGTCTACTTCAAATTTTTGTGCTGAGACTCTAGTTTTCTAGTCTTCTTTTTAGTATGCTTTCTGTTCCCCTAGTAGCCAATTTTTGCATCTCTGACAGTTTGAGCAACTGGAAGGGAGTATAATAGGTGACATGAATGTTTTTCAAGATCTATATACTCATACAATTTTTCTCTAAGTCTACTGGACATCTCTCTATCAATACACGTTCTTATTTGTCTTCAGTTGCTTACAGAGAGTAAATTCTTATTAAGCTGGAGTATGTTTTGTCTCCAAGCAGAACTTGCTTTTTGTAAAGGTGAATATATCCTATTTCTTTTCTTTACTCTAACTAAGGGTGGCATTTTTTCCCATGATTGATCTTTCCTTCTTCATCCTGAGTGCATTTACTGGTTCTGTAATATCAGTTGATTTCATCCATATCCTGTCACTTTTTCTGTTAAGATCCTTAATGAAAATATTTTAAAATATTGAGTCCCAAATTTATCTCATAGAAACTCCACTAATGATCTTTTAGACTATAAACTCTCATTGTTGCGTTTAATAGGTTTCATGAGTTTTTCATCCATCTTCCAGTTTCTTCTTTCTTTTTTCACCATCATCAATTATTTCTTATATGTCAAATGAGTTTACTTATGGAAAAATCAAAGAAAGTTATTAAATTAGTGTGGCACGACCTTAATTTGCTAAAACTATGCTGCATTGTATTCAGTATTTCATTTGGGTCCAGGTTCCTTTTTCATCTTCTTCAAGTCTTCTTTTAAAGCCTTTCATAATCCGTGTGAAGGGATGCCTGATGGAAAATCCCCAGGATATCTTACCCTCTTTGTTAATATGGATACTCTCTACCTTTGCTGTTCTCTATGGCTGAGACTAACCGCAAATGAATAACCTAGTCTAATCATGAATCATAAGATAGACTAAAAAAAAAGAAAGAAAATATGTTAAGCGACCCCACATATCTTGTGCTAACTTTTCTGGGCTAGGATTATCCAGTCTTCTCAACTAGCATGCACTTTGCAGAGATAAACTCCATCTCCATAGTCATTCATATGCCTATTTTGGTTTTGCTTTCATGGCCAATAATGTCTTTGTAACCTGAAAACTGAAGCTAAATATTAATTCAGTTTGGGAATCACACACTAGCTCTTCTCTCACATACCATCATTGTTTAGTCACCTCCCTCTCTGCCCCCAAGAGCAAGCTTTCTTCAATACTCCCTTATGCTTCTTGATTTCTAGTTTGACATACTTTTCTTTGCTGATCATGCCTCTCTTTTCCCCTTTTCCCACTCCTTTCAGATACTATATATAGTTTGAATATCTATCTCAAGGTGTTCATGTTGGTAAGTGTAGTCTTTTTTCTCCAAGGATTTCTCTGTCTGTTTCTGAGATGTAGATCTTGCGTATTTATAGTACCTTCAACTGAAATAAATTCTTTGCTTCTGTCACAGTTCTGTCCCTCAGCAGTTTGCTTGATCTCCCCCAATCTGTTTCTTTTTTTTTTTTTTTTTTTTTTCTCTAGGACTACCATTTCAAAATTAGGTACCTTAGTAGTTATATTTATTTACCATTTAATTTTCAATCTTCCAACTTTGGTTATTTTTAACACCAGCTATATCTTAACTACTTACAAAACTAAGTTTAAAATAGCATTTCCTCTTTTGTACTCTAACTTTTGGATGAAGAAATCTCTCAACTACTGTCTCCAGGACAAACTGATGTTATGAATATTTGCTTAATTTATTTGTCAGTCTACCTCCAGTAGCTCTGAAGATTATCATAGATGTATAACTCTTGGTAATATTTTTCTCTTTAGAAACTCTGTTAAGATCTCTATCCTTATCTATACAATCCCTTATCTATATCTGACCCCAAACCACCCAGTATCCTACCTGTAATTCATCTTTTATCATATTTCCCCACAAGATTTTGGCTCCAAAAGATTGTACTTTATGCATCTCATATCTTCTTCTTTCCTGAAGTTTTTCATATCCTCAAGATACAATCCCCTTATGTCTTTATTTCTGTCTGTCCTGAACAATTCATATCTTTTTATACCCTTGTTCCTGCCACAGCTGCTGTTCTAATATGCTTCTGCTACCTGGAGAATATTATTTCTCAGGTCCCGCACCTGAGAAATTCTTATTCCTCAGTTTTGCCACTGAGACTGCTGGCATTAATATATAGCATTTCAGTTACTTTTTACTGACCAGAAACTAATTTCCTTAGCTGGATTAATCTTTCTCTATCAGTTTCAGCTAACTGGCTACAGCTCTCCGCTGTATGGGTATCTTCTGCTTTCTATCCATTCTCCTGACCACTGATAATCTTTTATCCATTGCTGTGTCTTATCTATCTGATTTCCTTCTCCCTGTATATTAAAACTACAAGAAGATGTGTAGGAAGGTTAATAAAATAGAATATTAACCCTTAGAGGGGAAGTAACTGTTTTTCCTTGGTTTAGAAGTCATCACAAAATTAGGCTTTAAGGCTATGGACTGGATGACACTAGAAGGAAAGGAGGAGATGCTATGTAGGCATAAACTAAATGTCTTTTATTCAAAAACATCTATTAGTGCAAAATAATAAACTTGAGAAGCCACTGAACAGCCTGGTCTAGTGGGAGGTGTCCCTGCTGATAGCAGGGGGGTTGGAACTACATGATCTTTAAGGACCTTCCAACTCCAACCATTCTATGTGTCTATGATTGTTGAGCCTCATCATTTCACTCTATTTTCATTCATCATGAATTGCATCTGAGCACAATGACAACTAAATGTAGTCTGCTTTCTTTCCTTCAAGCTCTATGGAGGGAACTATTTTTATTTAAACTCCTTTCTGAAATGAATGCATACTGGAGATTTGTAGAACACACAAAAACTTGTTAATACTGATATTCCTAAGAATGTATTTACAGGACTGCAAATGACTGACGTACCATCACTTAGTGAAATAGCCCTTGTATTTTATTCTGATTTACTACTGAGATGCAGCAGATGCATACAGTTACTCCACTGCAAATGTAAGATAAAGTGGATTGATTTATATAACCTCAAATTTTTTTTAAAAAATAAATAATTTGAAATTACATTGAAACCCACTAGCTTCGAGTTTCTGTTTAGGATTATGAGGTCATGAATGACTATAGTTTGCCTAGAATAATAAAACAGTGATGTTGCAGCCAATAGGTTTACAATGCATTATTGTTTTGATTTTCTAGTCACTTTGTTTAACTCTGTTAACGTGTTAACATTGTTAACATAGACTGGCTGCTATGCTTTCATATGGCTGTGGCTTGATGCTGAATCCGATGCTCAGTGACTTCAGGTTTATACCTTTATATATATGTGAGGGTGAAGCTGGGAGCAAAATCAGTATTTGTGCAGAAATAGGAAAATTTGGTTTTGAGCTTCATGTGTTCAGTGGTCTCAAACAGAGCTGATGAAACACAAACTGTAGTAAATCTTAAGCTTACCCATGACCTTGGAAAATCTTAAAGATGCTCTTCCTCTGGACAGATGGCTAAGGAAATTTCAGCTGATAAGACAAATGGTAAATATCCTTATGCACAGAAAATAATTATAGTATTTATTTAACAGACTTTCTCTGTAGTTAGTATTTCATTACGTCTTTTTTTAAGAAACTGGTGGGTTTGGATTTTTGCATGTTTGGTCTGATCTTGATTTAAGAGTAAGGAGAATTTTTTAAAAGTAAAGAATATTCTGTTCATTAACTTTTAGGTTATGTGAGGGTGAAACCAATGTTGCTTTTTCATTACATGGATAACAGACTAAAGGCATCCTGAAAGTAACAAAGTGCAGCTTCACAGTGGGGAAATTTGACTGATAAATAGTCGGCAAACTTCATACAGTGAACTTTGCTGATCAAAATTAAAGCATATTTTTAAGTATTAAAAATCTACTGGGTTTATTTTTAAAGGTTTTATCCTTCTTTTTCCTAAAAGTTCCTAAATTTTAATATGAGGATTAATGATTAAATAGTCCCTAAAGGTAATCCTTTAAATGTTGAGCCATTTCTTGGAATTACCTCAAAGCTCCAGATTTTCTCAATAGTTGCTAATTACTGTTAGTCTTCACTAAATGTCACAGAACAAAACATGGGCCCAAAAGCAACAATCACTCATCACTGGCACTTTTAAAATAAAGCACTATATTTTTTTAAAATACAAATGAGTTAACTTAGGGAAGTTTTATGACCGTTCTTTTAGAGGGGATTATATGTCTTGATCATCCTAGCCTCTTAAGGCTTTCAGTCTACTCATGTCCTTCTTGTGTGAGAACAATGTATTTATGGGCCTAGCTATTTGCGGGAATCATGTCCAAAATTTGGACAGAATGAGATAAGTAAAATGCAAACCCAAAGTTTATAAAGGTTTGGCTAGAAGATGATATAGTGATTACTCTTCCTTCACTTAAAAAAAAGAAAAATATTATCCATCCATTTTTGACGTTACAATTTTCATGTTTAATAAACTTAGAATAAAAAGAGTGCCAGCTGTCTGTCTTCATAATATCATTCTGTATTTTTCTATGTTGCCATAGTTTCCTTTTGTCCAGAAAGTAGTACTGCCTAACTTTTTTAACCTACCTAAAAATATAGTTGTTCAAGACTGAACTAAGATGATAGAAGTGTCTTTCTTTCCAAAATTAATGTAGTACCTGAGCTATTGTCCTACTAATGCAGAAACCAATTTATATTGCCCATACAATACTTGGTAATACAGATGCACCAAGTTTACACACTATATATAACTGCTATATTATAACTGCTGCATTACATAGTTGCACGAGAGGAAGAGCTGATGTGCACTCCTAGAGAAGAACATGTGTTCTGAAGATCAAAACTGAGAACTAGGGCCTGAAGCTCCTAAGCGAGGCACATTTTTTTAATCTGCTGTCTGGTTCTATATTTCAAACTGTGTTTTAATTTGTCATGTTTGTGAATATGAAAAGGCATAAGCAGGATAGCTTGCTCTTCAAAAAGTGGTGTTTACTGGCAGCCCTATTGACAAAATAAGTTTTTGTCAACGCACTCAAGGAATTTGAATGTCACATTTTTATTGTTTATTCTAAAACACAGTACACTAAGCAAAATAATACCCAGTTCTGCATGCTAATAAGTGCTAATTGCTTCCTGAGCAGCAGGTTTTGTTGCTCTCTAGAATTAAACTAATTTATAAAGTTATTAAAAAAAATAAAGTAAGGATGAGAAATATCGTGGAAGTAAAAATATCTTGGGAAATGCCCTTGATAGTTTCTTCTGTTGTAAAAAGCACATGTTAAAACATTGAGCAGCAAATATATTTGAAAACTTGAAGGAAGTAGCTGTGTTTTGCCAGCTCTAAGTGAGTAGGGAGGGGGCAAAAAACTAAGCATCTTTTTATATCTTACAAATGCTCAAGATGCCCAGGGCTCTCTTTGAGAAAGTTAAAATCTCAACTTGATGCCACTCCAGAACCCACAGCACTTGTAATATGAAGAGTCTGATAGGTCCACTATGCTACAGGTAGCATGAAAGGATAGTTTTCGGGACAGGATGTGGCCCAGTGGGATATTAAAAGGACTAACACATAGATGTTAAAATAAGAAAAGAGGAAAACAACCACAAAAAAGCACCTCTTATCATTCGTGGAAGTACTGGAGACATTAAAGTAATATAATTAGTGAAATCATAATGTCAGTGGAGGTTTTAATTAAAAATGACCTGCTTTGCCTTGCCCAAAACTGGAGGGACTCTGTGCTTTTTCAGGATACAATTTATTCTCCAGCATGAAACTTAGGTAAACATCAAAACAAAACAGTTCCCCTGCCTACTAGAGGTAAGGAAATTGAAGAAACATATACTCCCCACCGTCTTCTCTTTAATCCCCCTGCTTCAGGCCTGTTGCAGGATCCTATCTTCCCCCCTGAGGCTCTCAGCCAGAACTGAGCCACTTGCTGATTTTTATAATCACCGGTTTCTTTCCCAGTAGGTCTTATAATTGAATGTGTGCAGCTGGCTGCAGGCTAAATGGGCCCTAAATGGCCAGGCTTCCCTGTTAAAGGAACCCGTGCCCCTTCAATAGATGAGCCTTGTTGTAGTGAGAGAGTCCCCTCCCACAGCCCTCTCATGGACCACCCCACTTCCTTCATAACATTCCTGCAAATTTCTCTATAATGACCTCCATTGTTTAATTCTGGGCAGCTCAGGCTAACAGACACATCTCACATATCCACCTATCAGTCTTAGCATTTGCAACATCAGCAGCAGACAAATAGCACTTTTATTACTATTTCACAGCTTTTTCCTTGAATACCATGGAAAAGCACGAAAAAAAATCAAGAAATAAATACATTAGAAAACAGGTGAGCTGAGAGTTGGTAGTAGAAAAGATTGTTACGATAGATAGTCAATTCAGTGAAAATAATAATGTATTATTGTCCCTTGAACAAAACACTTAGCTCATCTTGGCTTCTAACCACATTTACTTCATCATTTGAAGGCAAAGTTTTAATTATTCTGTTGCTTTTTAATCTTTTTTTAAAATGTAACATTTAATCATATACATTCATACATCTGAAAAATAAATTTTGTGGCATGGTGTAGTAAACTACAAAATCTGTAATATCAGTTAGTTTAAACAGTCAGAAGAATAATCTGGTTCAGCGCTACAGCCTGCTAAGCTTGCTCCTAATGGATGATATATGCCAAATAGGAAAGGTAATGTTCAAAGAGGGAAAACTATTCAATATTCCATCTCCCTGTGACATCTGCAGCTGAACTGCTGGTACCAGCTCAGAGAAAAAAAAAATCTTCCACTTTGTCTGGCCAATCATCATAACAGATCACAGAGCTTATTATCTTGGATACAAACTAAAGCACAATGTACAAAAGCACTAGGAACAGATGATGATTTGTTGCTTTCTAGTCATGTTCCTTTTATGTATCACATTTCGCTGAGTACAAGAAATAAACATATTTATAGATCAGTCTATAGACGAAACTGTAGATCTCAGTAATGTTTCTATATTAAACGAAATTAGCTTGCAAATAAGGTAAAGTGAATATTCATTTTAGAGATACAGAAGTTCATGAATTATCCTCCAAATAAATGGTGGAGTACCCCTCATGTTCAGTTACATTTGAAATAATTGAAATTGTCTTAACATTAATTCTAACACAAATTAGAAACACTATAACACAGCTGAATTTCAGTTTTATTAGACTAAGTAACCATTAGAAATATCATTCGATACAACCATAGCTACATATATTCTGGGCAATGTATTATTCTTTTAGATTATGTTAGGAAAACGACTGTCTGAAATTCATATTGGTTTGCTTACATTCAGCAAGTCCAGGGCTGAAAATAAGCCTGGGCCAGGAAATAAGAGGAATCTGTAAATCTATCTTGCTGAGATGATAATTGTATTTTGACTATGGTTTCTCATTTCTGCAGTACTAACACATAGGAAATTGTATTACATTAAATAATAATTGTTTTTCTAAAGGGATAAAGCTCATTTCATGTTGCAGTACATTAACTTAATACAGTAGCACACTACTGCATTAATACATTTAACTCAATTTTATAGAATGCCTTTATTGCAGAGACCTATGAAGCTGCATAGCTTGGCTTTGTTAGGCTTTGTAGGAACCTCTTCATTAGTTTCAATTTACATGGATATATGTCTCTTGAGGTGCACTTTAATTTGTGAATTCAAAGCCTCAAATAGCACCTGTGTTCCCATCAAAACATAAATTACATATACAAAATTAGATCCAAAAAATTCTGTGCAAGAACATAGTCAAACTCCCCGATACCAGCCTTTGTTTAACCCTAGAGATACTTGAAAACTACAGGCACATCAGGTGGAAGGCTAATTTTCCCTAAGTCTTTAAAAATCCGCTTCAGGATAAGCCGTAACGCCCTGCCAGCCAGATAGCACTGAACAGCTGGACGTACGGCTCACCCCCAAACTCTGCCAGATGCCCTCAGTAAAGGTCTTTCCTTTCCTCAAAGGTCATGCCTTGGTGACCCCACTCTGGTCCACGTGGAGAGAATGCCCTGGCACACGGGTCCATGGCCTGGACCACCGTCAGGGCTGGGGAAGGTGAAGGAAACCCAACAGGAGGGCAAACGTACAGAGGAACAGACTGTCAAAAAGAAGATTTAAATACCAAGAGCATGGCCTCAGCTTACCTCTCAAGTCCTTGGTAGTCTCTGTTTACTCCTATTTGCTGATCCACCATCAAAATAATAAAGAAGTTTTCTCTAATTAACATGTTTCCAAAGGTCATCTACTTTTCTGGATTATTGGCTTAGTCCAAAAAATGTTTGCCTCTTTTAGAAATATTTGAGCATGGACTTCTGAGGGTTTTGGAGAGAGAAGGAAGAAGAGAGAAAGGAGAATGACATATTCTGGCTATTTTTTTGTCCAGACTGTGAGTCAGAAATACCAGCTGTTACCTTTAGGAAGACATGACGCAGTCTTCTGATACCTAGCTGTTGGACCGGTCTGTGTGACAGTCCTCCTCAACAGTTAATCTTGGAAATTAGTGCAGTTTCATTTCTCTACTGGCTCCGTGGGATGAGTTCAGTTATTTGTCTGGAACAGGATTTTTAAAGAACTGCTCTGTTTGGTGGTGTGAGAGAGAGAGGCAGAGAGAGACGCACACGTACTCTTGAGATCTTCAGTGCCTGAGGGCATTTCCCATTTCTTGTAGCAGTGAACTTATCTGTGCTCCTTCAGAGGAGGAAAAAACAAGATGAAATAACTCCTACTTTATCACCAGCCTCTGAATGTTTCTGTGCTACCCTTTCCTGTCACCCAGCGAGGGCTGCGTTCTCCTTCCCAGTCCCAGATGATTAAACACTGTGATTTCTCTTAGACTCTGCGAGAGCTGCTTTTGGGTTAGGAGTATTAAAAGCTAATCACAAGGTACAGCCCTACATGAGAAATCTTCAGCTCTTCCCCCTCCTCATTATCAGCGGGATAATCAACTGAATTATAGAATCAGCTTTTTTCCAGACAATGAGCTCTCTGAAGAAAACAAAACAAAGCAAAGGCTGTTCATTTTCCTCAGTGCTACCTGTGGCTCACCTGAAACAAAGCATTGATAGTCCTAATTTTCCAAGAAGTCAGCACTCTCTCAAGTAACTTAAATGACCTGGCCATAGTTTTCAGAAGTGATGGGATCTATCACCTTCCTGCATTTCCAGCTGTGCAGGGTGAGCTTTCTAACCTTGATCAAGAGAGGCCAGGCAGAGTATGTGTCTAGGTCACAGAGAAAACATGCATTTTGTGCATTTATATCCATACATCTTTCTAAGCTGTTAACCACTATAACATTCAAGCTCTTCCCGTACCTCTGTGAAGCAGGTTAGTATCATCCAGTGCTATTCTACAAATAGGTTCTTTAAAAAATTTGCTATCCTAATTCCCTGGTGACTCATTTCCTCAAGCAATTTCAGAGACCCTGTCCCACATCTGCAAGCAACTCAGGTACGTTTAGCATACTAATTCTCACTTAAAATGAGTGGGATTTTGGCATCTGAATTCCTTATGAGCTCCTGCAAAATGTGTCCTAAATAACATGCTTAAGGTCGCAGAGGAATTATTTAGTGAAATTGGGATTTTTGCTTTGATTTTCTGAGGTCTCATCTGGTATTCTTACTGCCTCACAACCTGTCTCAGCAATTCTAAAGTTCCTCAGAAAACTATATTTCTATTAACAGATTAATACAAAACACAGCAGTTTCCTGATGTCATTGTCTTTTTAGCACAGACCAAGAACCTGTTTTGCAGAGAATCCACTCTTTAATGAGAGTTTTGTCAACACAGAAAATTTTTTTTTTAATGAACACAATCAAAAATTAATGCAATCACTGGAACACTGGAGTAGTGAGCAGCAGAGAGAGATTACTTGGGTTCTTCTGACTTAATTTTAGCAGGTACATAATGCTCTCTGGCTATGGATTTGAAGGCCCTCACACAACTGACCCCTCCCTCCATGCATTTCAATATATCGTATTTCTTTTATGCTGTGATACGCTGGCTGTTTATGAAATTATTTAGGATATGTAGAGCATGTGATAAACATATGTTTGAAATAATTCCATAATTTTATTTTTCTAAGGCCAAATATGAGCCCAAAGAGCACTACAAATTTACAATTTTTGGAGAGGTGGAGGAAAGGAGGAGAGAGTTACATGTATAGCCACCAGCTCCCAGGGAAGCTGGAAAGAAGCTCTTCTGAGCTTTTGACAAGCTGCAGTGAACTTAAGAAGAACCACTCAAAATTCTAGGCCAGCTTTAATACTGATGGGATTGGCTTTTCTGACCTCACAGGTATGAGAAACACAGCTTAGGTAAAATCATCCAGTGGGAAAGATCATTTGGATTATAAATGAGTGTATTAGGGAGCATCCTGGGAGAGGGATGACAT
>JAOXJM010000033.1:71166144-71198524 GCA_026413425.1 Tringa solitaria
GCAGGGACACCTCTCACTAGAGCAGGTTGCTCAAAGCCCCATCCAGCCTGGCCTCTTCTTCATCAGCTCTTTCATGTGGCTTAGCTGGTTATAGTAAATCCAGTGGTGGTGGACACAGGGAATATATATCTTATATGAAAGTATCCATGCTTTTATTAATCAGAAAAAAGCTAATAATGTAAAAAAAAGGTTGTTTATTTTTTAATTACCCTTCTTAGAGCAGTTTCCTTTTCAAATAGAAACCCTGTTTCATTGCCAAAAGCTGTACCTAGGTTTTACTTAAAGAAAGGTGGTAGAAACACAGCTGCAGCATTATTGTTAAAAAGTCAGCTCTCCACATAACCGATACAGAAGTAGATAAAAAACTGCACTCTATGCAGAAGCTTGTTATTTGTTTTCTTTTTTTATTTTGGTATGCATCAGCATTACTATTCAGCTTTATCATAAAGCACTCAATTCTTTCAATACTAGGATTCATCCCTATGTCAGCTGCTGTGGAAATGTCTCCATTCAAAATAACTTTGAGTATGGCCAGTAAGCTGCTAGAAAGCTGAAATGCTTGTATTTATTCACTGATGCATACTTTTTGAGGTATAAAGGTTGCAGTCCACCTTCATCCTTTATCTGTTGTCCTAATCAAGAATTTTTTTTCTGGGACAAATTTTATGAGACGAAAAGAAACTCTTCCATAGAATTTTATTGGTATGGAGAAGATAGATAGTTTACTTCATTGAGGGTGAAAGTGAGATATAGTGGCCTAAAGTAAGGGTAGGTCTACAGTATGGTTCCAGAAAGGTAGCTTTGAGCACGACTCATGGTCTTGGGCTGGGTCAGAACTCTAAAAAGTTCTATCTCAATAAAGCAGTTCTATGTCTTCATTAAAACAAAACCGTTTTATGTACTGGCCTTAAGTTTGTCTTGGGAGGATGTGGGAAAGAAAAGAAGCATCCAGGTAATCCCAAAAGGCATTGATTCAAAGCTTTTAACTGCTGCCACTCATCCCACAGGTCACTGACAGATGGTCTTTTAGCTCAAAAGTTTGAAGAACAGCCGTGAGGAGCTGAGTCAACCTTATCATAGACATTGAGAGAGATTTTGCCTCTCTGCACTTGCCTCCTCCTGCTTGTTAGCTAGGCAAGGTCTGGTTACACACGCTTCTGAAGGTGAAATCAACTGTCCTGTAAAGGAATGCTGAGCAGCCGATTTCAAACATCACCTTTTCCGGCTCTTCAAATGCTGCCATTTCAGAAAGATACTATGAGAAACAGGTGTTTTTTATTTTGTTCAAAATAAGTCATCAGCATGCTTATTGGTACGCTGGAATGAGAATCCCTGCCTAGTGCAACAGATGCCAGAAACAGAGAGATGCTGATACTGGTGGGGCTGCTGGTTATGCAAGGGTGACTTCTTTAAAAGGATATGCCTTAATAGCACTGCCAGGGCTGTTTGAAAGTGAGAGCAAGCTTTTCTTTTTCCTGGAAAATGATACCTTCTTGAAGCCATACTAGCATCAGTATGGTTTCAGTGTCTGTCCCTCTACTTCCTAAGGCAGAAAGGCTCAGCTTCTGCAGAGTTTAAGCTCCATAACAAACCTTATCAAATAACGTATTTTATCAGCTGAAATATCTTATTGAATGTGACTCAGCTGGTGATATGAGGCAGTGGATGTTACTGAAACTTTATTACCTGGTGGTATTTAAAACTAAATTAGTCCAATAGATAAAAGCTTATTGCACATGATGGAAGGGAGTAATATCTTGTATCCTAGCTGTGTGCTCTTCTAAAGCCACTGTAAATATTGGAACACACTTATTCTGAATTTGAAAATATTAAAGAAATTACATGGCAAAAAATGCTTTTTTCATAATGGCTTTGAACAAATTATGCAGATAAGAAAAAAGAGATTTCATTCCTCTCTGTTTCTGGATCAGAAATCTGAAAAAGTCTATGACTTATAGCTGGCAGGTTCTGTTGGTTGTTTTTTTTTTTTTTTAATCAAAATTGAGTCTGCGTACAGCAGAATGATCTGTATGCAGAGTATGCAGTTAACCACTGCTATTCACCACCAATAACACAGATGGGTCTGCTGATTTAAGTTGTGAAACATATGGCTTTAGTAAGGAAGAAATGACAGCTGAGCTAAGTATCTTTGACAGAGTAACTCTAGAAAAAGAATAAAAAGTTAGTTGCTTTGAAAATTGCCTTGCTTTCTTCAAAGCCCACACTCTTCACTTCACCCTCTGTCATCTTAATATCCATGAGTTCTGTTTCATATAAGAAGTTTTTCATGTCTTTGTACCTTTCAAAATTATATGAGATACATGGCCAGGAGCAACTGCCAGGATTAACATTACTGAGCACAGAACATGCTATTTCTTTCAAGTCAGAGAAACCAATTGCTTTTATTACATTAAAAACTGACCATGGATTATATCTCTTCTTCCATTGCATTTAGCCTTTCTTTTAAAACTATTAGTAGTGTATAATTTCATTAAGGTCCAACTTGTCTCCATAAGAAAAAGCTTTCAACTGCTTCTGATTTTAAAAATTTAGAAAAGGCCTAGCTATGACTAATTATATTTAGTTTCACCAGTTGCTGAAGCTATAGTTCTGTGGAAATGTTTCTGACACCTAAACTTTTAGAATTCTTAGTTAGTTTTGATAGTCTTCTCAGCCACGTAACTCTAACTTTATTCTTGTTGTGCAATAAAGAGATTAGAAATTTTATACAGATTTTTTTCATTTAAGTTAATTGATACAGAACAGATACTGTAGCTTTTCCTCTTTCCACAGACTGGTGCATGTTCTGCTACAATGCTACTCTCAGTTAGGTAGTCATGGTTCACTACATTGTTTATACAATAGCAACAATTAAGATTCCAAACTGCAAAAATAGGAAAGCGCTGTGCTATTGGATATCAGTTACATATGAGGCTTTAAAACTGAATGATGATTCTGGAACATGAAAACACTAAGACATCATTTCTAGCAGAATGTCCTCTAATGGGAGAAAATGTGTAAGGACTTCAGAGGAAGTTGAGCAGCTAAAATAACAAACACCTGGTTCTGTTTTTACACCCTTTTTTTTTGGTACAAGTTCTTTATACAAATCCTGCATTTCTAGCATATGAGAGATAGAAAGGTCTCATTGCGCCAAGCAATATTACAAGAACTCGGTTGAATTAATTTTATCTAATCCAGTACATCTATGGATTTCAAATACAGTTATAATCTAGATGTCTATGACTAAATATAGTAGCTATTAAAAATATTATATCCTGATTAAAAATGAAGGACGACTAGCATTTTACTTTTTATTGGATCAGCCTTTCACATGGTTTTGGATAGGATATAGACATGTATCTTAGCAACCTTTTTTAAAGAAGACACATTTATTTTTTGAGGTCCACAAAAAGCTTGTACTCAAGCCATAGAAGTTTGAGTCTCAGCCAGCTGCTAATTTGATGGAACTATTCTTCTAGAAAGTCATTATAGCTTTGCCTCGGCTTCCCTAGATAAAGGGTTGCTCATGGTATTCACAGTGAATTATGGGGAGTCTCAGAGGTATTTCAGCTCTAAATAAAGTCTTTCAAGACAAGGAAGACAGAAAGGAATGTGGTGAAACTTCTGTGTCTAGTTTAGAAGTGTGAAAACTGTTGCTTCTGGATTGGTACTAAAATCTGGACAAGAACCTAGACTGAAACTGCAACATTTCTTAAAGTCTTTCCTACTAGAAGCAGGAGTTTTGGTTTATCTCAAAGATAAGGCAAAGTGACACCAGTATAACAGCTGTATGAGTGTGTTAAGACTAACATGGAGGAAAAGCTGTGGTCTGTTTTGATGATCTTTTTTCCCCTTCATTCCAGTTTCTTGTTCTTGAACTTTGAAATTCCCAAGAGCTTCTATTTGAATGGCAAACCAATAAGTAGCATTGAAAAAAGTACCTGTTTTGAGGAGGGATATTTTCATAGGTCACTGATGCTAATACCTACCACCCCAATGGCTGCATAATAAAGCCATACCTCAGTGAAATAAAATTGCCACACTTAAATTTTCAATATTCTTGCAAAGAAATACTGTGGTATATCACAGGAACAACTCATGTCCAGTGTTGGTCACTGTAATGAAATTCTAATATCAGAGGATCTAATGTTAGGAAGGAGGGAGCATATTACACAAGAAATGTTCTCAATTTCCTTTATTTTTTTAGATTTTGTTTATTCTCTACTGAATTAAAATTGTTACCATTTTTTTTTGGTTTTTGTCTATATGTTGGCTTTTCTGCAGTTGTGATTTTCATATAACACATTGCACTGTTGCCATATAATTGGCATTGGCATAAATAAAAAGTTAAAAGTTATACTAAAGTGTCTTTAGTATAGAAATTTAAGACATTATCTGTCATTGATATAAATTATGTCATTGATATAAATTTCAGAGAAAATGGATTCTATGCTTCATACGCAGTATCATAACTCTCATTGTTACACTGAAAAAATGCATAAGACGAAATGAAATGCAATGATGTGCCCAGAACATTTTCTTCTGAAGACGTAGTTCATTGCAGCATTTTTAGTCTTAACTGCTTGCTATTCACTGAGGTCTCTACCTACAGAATGCTATTGTTTTTTAGATGCTACAACATATCCTATGTAGATTTTTGAAAAACCTAAAACTCAAAATAACAAAAATATACTTATTTCAGAAACTACTGGAATTTACTGTCCATTTCCAGAGCTTTAAAAGCAAATTTAAGTTTGATACATAAGTTTAAGTGCTTTTGCTTAGTACTTGTCAGAAGAACAATGCTACTCAGTATAGCAAAAACTATTGTACACTAAGGAGAAACAATTTTGCCAAGGACATATTACCTCATAAATATGTATACATAGTTGTTTGCATGTACATTAAACACTTTTTTCACTTAGCTGTACCACACAATTTAAAAAATATATTATAAATTCTTGTGACTGAACAAACAATTTAACATGACTAATAAAACCAAACAGTCATGACCAGATAACTAACAGCAGTAAAACTTATAAAATCATATAAGATATATGATCATATAAGAAACATAAAAAACAGTAACAGTTAAACAGAATATTGAAATGACAATAGACAAGCCATACGATATTCAGTACATGCGATTTAATCTAAAAGAAAGGAGTGTAATTTATCCTAACAATAAAAAGAAAGAATCAAAAAGTTGGAAATTTGATTCTTTGGCAGAAAAACAAACATTCTGCTGATCATTGCATGGGGTTCAATCTGCATCATGTAAAACCAGATCTAAATCACAGCTCCAGAGAGAATAGTCAAAACTAGGTAGAGAGTTAGAGCAGCAACTGATAAAAGCAAAGCTGAAGGAAGACTTTTTGGACTCTGGCACATGCCACACTCTTTTCTTTATGCCTTGTCCATCTTTTTAGGTATTTCTTTCTCTCCCCTTTGCTGTGGACATGCAATTTCTCATTCAAGATCACAGCAGCTGATAGGAGTTAGTCCTATATGTTGCTTCTTCCTATCCCTCTCACATAAACTTGTTATATCTTTGTTTCAAGATTTTGTATGGAATGGTGGGTATTATTTAAGAATATTTAAGAATCTCTCACAAGATTCACAACATTTAAGGCCACTGTAATCTCTAGAAAACAGTTTACGCTGTGGAAATCAATCATGAAAGCTCTAATTAATTCTTAGCCTTAAACCTGCTAAGGTGTTCTGAAACTTACCCTTCCCCATAATCGATAACAGATAGATAACTGTTCTCAATGTATAGTTAATACTGCAGATGTGGCTGTCTCTATAAACACTCTTTGCAAGATATGTCTTTTAGCAGCTTTTATTTGACAGTCGGTAAAAGTGAATGTTCCACAAAGGACAAATAATCAGGTTGTACAGACCATCTAATAGAGTTAATGCCAGAAGGAAAAAAACCATAATGTAGCACTTCAGTACAAAACTCTAGACTCTTGAGAGCTTGATTATATGTTTAGCGACACTACAAAAATGCCTTTATTCATTATTGTAATGTTCCTGAACACATGTCATTTGAGACCTACAATAAGTATTTCATGTATTTGTGAAAATTGAGCCATAAATCTGAGGAAACAGCTGCCATTAAAACCAAGATGTCTGTATTATAAGCCACCAAGACTTAAAAGGATTACATTTAGAAGGTTAAATTCAATGTCATTCTTTTTTCAGTCATGAATCGTAAAATCCATTCTGTTGGCTAGAAACCAGAAACAATTCAAAGCTAGAATGAAATATGAATTAAAGGGGGAGGGGGGAGGATGACAATTAATTTTGGAAACAAGAATGTAATTTCTGATTGCAGCAGTAAAGGTCCATGAAAGCTGTCCTTGGCTATTAAGTAAAGGCAACAGTTGTGCATTGTTATCGCAGTACCACTTGATTTCTGAGATACCACCTATTCCAAAAATTACAGTGTTCTGCTAACTGTCAGGGACTGTGAACATAAGGATCAGCTTGAATATTTCTGAAATCTGCTATATGGTTTGTGAATTTTTCTGATGGGGGTCACAGGGAGTCAATATTGAGACATATTTGCTTCTAGGTTGAGTATATTTAATAGGGAAGCCTAAAATAGCATGGCTTGATTTAGTCAAGCAAATGCAGGCTGTGGAGGAAAACGGTCTATAAATAAATCAAAGAGAAAATAATGGGGAGGGGGGACCCTCAAGCTAAAGGACAAGTGTTGACCCAAGAAGGTGGTATAAAGTGGTTCTGAACACATTTATATTATAAATTGGAAAATTCCTACTCAGAGTAACAGGAGCATAACCTAATTGCTTTTAAAATGGGTCACTTCATGAAGGAGTAATATGGGAACAGCAAGGGGGCTATTCTGAATGCCCAGCAGGTTGTTTGAATGATTTCCATGCCTTCACCCCCAGCCCTGTTTTTCTACATTTCTACTGATCTCAGTAGTGTTTGTGTTACGTCCATTTCATAAGGATTTAAAAAAAAATAAATTGTAAGTGTAGAGCAGTCTTAGTCTCAACCCTTCCTAAAAGATATAACATATAACTTATGATTAAAATTTAAGCAGTTATCTAAGCACATTGCTAAGATGGAACTGTGTTTAATCAATCATAATTACCCCCTTGGGACAAAATAAATTGCTCCTGTGAAAAAAGTCCTCAGTTTATCCAACCATGATCTATACTGCTATTTCTGTCCCACGCTCTATTCTCTGCTGTTCTACTGAATGCCTACCATTTGCTGTAATAACAAGTATACTGCTGATTTTTGAAGAAGTCAGAAGACATACAAAGACTTGTCTGATCACAACTACCTACATATTCACACAGTTTAATGTGAGCTGCTGCAAGACAGAAACCTTAAGAATCCTGAAAGCAGGGAGCAGAATCCAGGACTCCCCTATTGCAGCAGAATGCTCTCATCCTTACCATCAAGGTTTTTGTAGGCACCTACATTCCTGGCTGCAGAGGCAGGGAAAGGCTCAGACACACAAGGATGGAAGTCCTGACCCTCCTAAAAGGTTGCAGCCATATAATGTACTGCCCCTTCACTATGAGGTTGCTGAGACACTCGCACAGTTTGCCCAAGCTGTGGCTGCCCCATCCCTGGAGGTGTTCAAGACCAGGCTGGATGGGACTTTGAGCAACCTGGTCTGGTGGGAGGTGTAGCTGCCCAGGGCAGGGAGGTTAGAAATAGATGGTCTTTATGGTCCCTTCCAACCTAAGCCATTCTATGATTTTCTGATCACTCAGAGTGGTAGAGATTTCTGAATCCGAATCTCAGTTTCACAAATATCCCTTTGGTTAGACACCACAGTCCAAAAAAGGAGAAAGATTTCCATCTTTGTCGTTTCCTAGAAGTTAATTTAAGCCCCCTTTTGACAATTCTGTGATTACCCTGAATCCTATTCTTAGGGTTGAAATTCTGCATCTATTTTTTTTGGCAATCTGAAAATGACTTTTAAAGCCTGGTCTCTAGTTTCTGCTTGTTTATATTTACACCAAAATATACATTTTGCACAGCTTTTTTTTTTTTTTTTCATTTAGTGAACTGGTTCAAGATTTGGGGAGAAATTATTTCCCCAAATATTTCTCAAAGAGAGAGATTACATAAGTATTCCAACACCGTGAACAAAAAGTTCTGTTTGGTATGAATAGAGTTTAAGAAATAAATAGGAAGTATTTTAAACACCTTAGCACTGTAAGCAAATAAGGGAATACATGGAAAGTGTCTACAAAGAACTGAACCACTGATACCATGATGTACCAGGAGCTGGAGGAAAAAAGGCCAGGTTCTTCTATTTCACTCATCTATATTTCAGGAATTACAGCTGTATTTAAATCGGTATTAAGGGTGACACCTAGATGGCTGATAATTCTGAAAACAAACCTGTCATGGTATTGGACTGATAGGAATGACCGGAATTTTGAATGGGTCTTGAAACCACAGCATCACATGGAAAGGTTATATCTTTATAGGACAAACAAGAAAATGGAAGAGTTTAATAACATCTGGATCTCATTTCAAGCCATAGAAGTAGAGAAGAAAAGTCAGGAATCTGATTTAGTTGCATGTGGTTAGCATAAGTAAGGAAGTGATACATGCTTAGGATATTATATTCTGGCAGAGGGACTGGAGCAGAGCAGAATGTACTGATATATTAAATAGTTACATTTCTATTAGTTTGTAAATAGCATTGGTTGTTTCCCAAATACAATTTTGGAAAAGTCTTATATCACATTTTCTTTTGTTTCAGTCACTAGGGCATTAAAAAGTGACCTTATGTAAGCTCAGGAAGCAATGATTTTATGAGCAGACTAGCATACATTAAAAATGCTGATATATTCAATCTTATCTCAGGTTGCAGTGTCAATGGAATATAGATTTATTCCAGGAAAAAAATATATTTTCAAACAAGGTTGCTTATATATCTAGCAATCTTGTAAATTAGTCTAGTGCTCATGAAAAACACCAAGCCAGAAGAGAGGATGGCTGGAGACATTTTTTAATGCATGGACATCAGCGCAGCTTCCTACAGACTGGCCTACCAATGTAGGTCGCTTGTGGCTGAGTAGCCTGACTGGTACCAGAGCAGAAGAGCGGGCAATGTCCTGGCTGGACATCACAGCTGGCTGTGATTGAACCCTGAGCCCCAGTTCTTCAGCAAAGCACAGATAAAAGTTCATTTGCCTTCCAGGTCTTTTCAGAGTACTGTGCAGACTATAAGTTAAATCTGATGTGTTTAAAATAAGAACTTAAAGGTTTTACGCACCTCTATTGCACTGAACTCTGACTCTGTTCCTTCCCTGAATTGACAGATCCAACATTCAACTTCAGTAGTAAATATTTAAATACAATTCCCATAAGCTTCATAGTGTCTTAGGCATGACAAAAATTTCACTTCTAACTATTTCCATAAACCCATAAAACACACCATCATAAACTACATATGACATTGACAAAGCATTCTCTGGCAGATAATGGCCAATTTTTTTATGCATGGAGTCTGGAGTTACACTGGTATAAGACCTCTTTAACACTCTCTTGTTGGTGGCTCTTTTATATTAATACTAATTTTCTTCTGTGGTTGGGTGTGATGTCAAGGGCTGATCAAGCCTTTATACAATCTGATTTTCATGTTGTTCATGCACTTCCTCAGTTTTCTAAACCCCTTCAGGCTCTCAAATGTTGAGTTTTGACTAAGATCCATGTCTTTAAAAAGGTAGAAGGGATGCAATCAAAAGAGACTGGGACAGTGTCAGGACAGATGGTTCACACAGCGAATGCACAAATTCTGTCATCCTGTTCATTTTGGTCTTGCCCTTTCTTTCACCTTTTTATCCCATTAAATGCTAAATCATTAGCAGTGGAAGTAAGGAATAAAGTTAAAAGAAAAAAAAAAAAAACAGGACAAAAGATGGCCAGCATTACAACAGGCAAACAGCTGCTGTGCTGGTACCACTTACAACATGTTCATATATTCCTTGCTTTCTACAGGAAGAAGATATTAACAGCAAAGATTATTTTTTAGATCATTATTAAAAAAAAAAAAAAAAAGGGAAAACAGAGTAAGCTTTTTCTAGCCTTTCCAGGAATAGATAGAGCAGAACAACCAGTTACCTAAACTACAGGGTTTACTTTTGTGAGAATTACATTCTTCAGCTAAAATAAATCAATGCATTAAAACAGTCTCCTTTTTAAAAAGAAGACTGTAGTAGGCCTGTGGTAAGGTTGGCAGTAGTAAGGCTAAAAAACAAATAAACCAAAAAATTAACATATTTGTCTTTGCTTAAACATTTGTATTAACTAAGCTTAAATGTCTATTTCAAATATAATTTGCTTGTTCTTTTTTCATTTATTGTGCTGGAAAAATGAGTGCAGATGATTAGATCAAATTATTCTTAAAGTTCTGTTTTAATGGTACCTTGGTATAGTAGTAATCAAAAAGTCTCAGAAGCACAATTAATATATTGCAGCATATGAAGAAAACTATTTTTTAACAGTTGATGCAGAGAAGTACTAAAGCTTGTTATAACTGTTTTTCTGAAAGCAGATATTTTGCTTTTATTTTAAAAATAAAAATTTTGTGTAGTAATGTTTTAATAAAGATGAAAAAATCAAATATGAAGAAAACACCCATAAGAAGCAGCTAATGCTCTGTGGAGGAGCAAGTTGGAGAGTTGCCAGCGTTGTGATCATAAGAATATTCAACAGAAAACTTAAATTCAGCACATCCACAATTACAAGGTAATTTTAAAGCCTTAGAGTTCAATTACAGGGTTTTTTTTTACTTTTATTTACTATAATTACTTGACCATGCTTTATGTTTGGGATGTATGTGTAATGATAAAAATCGATGGGTGAATCAGAGACATTTTAAGACTGTGACAGAATTTTTCATATGTTTTACAAATACCTTTAAGAACATTAATAGAAAGAGCTAGCAGTGGTAATAAACCATGGTTTAATCTACTTACTTTTTGGTTTCCATAAGAAGCAATGATAAATAATAAGTATTAATTATTATTATGTGTTTCTAGTTTCTAACTATCAACTGTTACTGATTTCAAGAGAGTGACGTCTCACACTTAGTTTTAATTGTACACATTTGGAAAAGCAGTGTTTCAGTTTGCTGGAAAAAAGGTCTAAAAATATCCCCCTGTACAGAGTTAAAGCGACACCTTATTTTCTAGTCAGGCCTTGAGGTGAATAATTTTCATCATTTACCAGTGAAAAACCAGAAACTGTTCCATGTTCTAGGAAGTGCTGCTAACAGCAGCTTCCTTACTGGAAATTCATTCTTGCATCTATTTTATGATAAATTGTACTTATGAAATATATTAGCCTAATAACTTGAAACCTGGCAAATGTTCATTTGTAGAATTCCTATTCAAGCTTATGAATGTTAACTTGCCTTTATACCAGACTTATCACAGCAGAATCTGCATCCTGGACTAATTTAAATCAGCACCAAAAAAGTGTCTTTGTATGTCACTCTCCCACCTCCTGCTTACTGTAAGGAAATGGGTGCATCTGGCTTCTTTTTCCTTTGTATCTGCAAGGTATGTAAACTCTTCAGTTCTCACATTTCTTGTTCCACGCTTGATAGCGTTTCGTGTTTTAAAGTCGGTGAATACTTGAACAAGTCATTTGTGTGCCTTGTAAATTCAAGACCTTACATGTTAAACTCATTGCTCTATTGAAGTTAGTTAGCAACTGAATTAATTAACTCATCATCTATTAAAACACTTATGTCTGGAATGTTTGTTTCATGAGCCAGTTATTTCATTTTAGTGTAACATGCAGTTTTAATGCAAGGAATGAGTATAGACTAGATAAAAGGTGAGATGTGGGATGGTGCTGGATGCTACAGCATGGCCTTAAGTTTGGTTGACATCACTTTGGAAAGGCCATGCAGTCCAGTGAGGAAGAGAGGAGGTACAAGTTCTTACCCTGTAACCACTTCTGAGACTAATTTCTGCCATTACATCATCATAGGAACAGTGATGGAAGAGGATGTAACGAGTTGTGTGTCAGTCTCTTCTCCCAAGTAACAAGCGATAAGACAAAAGAAAATGGCCTCAAGTTGCACCAGGGGAGGTTTAGATTGGATATTAGGAAAAAATTCTTCACAGAAAGGGTTATCAAACATTGGAACAGGCTGCCCTGGGAAGTGGTGCAATCACCATCCCTGGAGGTGTTCAAAAGACATGTAAACATGGTGCTGAGGGACATGGTTTAATGGTGGTTTTGGCAGCGTGAGGTTGGTGGTTGAACTCGATAATCTCAAAGGTCCCTTCCAACCTAGATGATTCTACGATTCTGTATGTGGTGTCCTCCTGGCAGTTACGTGGTGTGATAAATAGTAATATAGAATTACAGTAGTTGAATCTTCTAAATGAGCTGAAGAGAGAAGCTAAAGTAAACTTGCAGAAGGCCATATGAGAAAGTAAAACCCCCAAACAAGCACCTGCACTGGGCTCAGCTGCCTGAGCAGCCGGGCAGCAGCAGATCTCATCAGCCAAGCAAGAGAAGCAGATGCTGTCCCTTACTCTTAGACTTCTGATCTTCCATCTATCCCATGAATTCAGCTATAACCTTATGTCCTTGAAAAAGCAAATATTGCCATTTTGCTAGAGGTAAAAAGAATAGTTCTGATAAATTCTTAAACTGAAGTAGTAGTCTTCAGCTGTACAGTGTCATATAATTTGTACTGCACTGCTGATTACAGTCATAATGACAAAAAGTGGAATACTGGCCTATTTAGGCCACTTTCTTAATTAAGAAGTTGACCATCGAGAGCTTACTTTTAATTAAGCACACTGAATACCACATTAACCTCATTATATGCTGCTGTAAAGTGCAAATGAGTATCCTGAAGGTAGGATTCACCTGGCCAGACTTCACTAGTCTTAAGCAAAGTACCCTCACCACTGGTGAGGATGCTATATCTCATATTTGCTGCTAATTCAATCTTAATTAAGCATAAATTCATGTTCAATTTTCTAAGAAAACTCTAATGAAGAAATTACTTTGAGACTTCTTTCAGCTCCTGCTTGGAAACTCTTGTATTTCGTATCACTAATGAATTACATTCTTAATATTATTATTACATTTCTTGAACAATCAGAGTTTCTGGTTCATGAATCACATCATTATTATTTTATTAGGATTGTATTTTTATATCATACACTGTAGTTCTGAATTATAGATGGACTTTGTTTTCACTCTGTTGCCTACCAGGAGGAATGCACTGCCTTTTTTTCCCATTGTCACAGCTGCAAACCCTTAGAGTAGTATGTGGAAGAGTTTACTCTCCCCAGGAAAAAAAAAAAAAAAGGTAGTAATGTGTAGAAAAGCCTCAAATATTTCCTGAAAAAAAGTAGTTTGTTTCCGTATTTATGTGTAGAAGCTCACAGAATATAGACTGGCACACTGCCATTTAATTTCATACAACTATGGAAAGCTAAACGTATTTAATCCTGCTGAGATTCCAGGCTTTTGTGCTTCCTGCAACAAATCAAAATTATTAAAAACTAGCTGCACTCGAAGTTTCCATAACTGGCAAGTTGTTTAATATACTCTAAACCAGAAAGAAACACAGGTAAGAGATTTAAAGTTATTAAAACATGATCGGTGGAGACTGATAGAAGCAACACCATAAGATAGGGTGACTAATGTTGAAATTTAGAGGGAACAATCAGATAAAAAAATTCTGCTTCAGAGGACCATAATGGATAAGGTAACAGGACATATCTTTTATCTGAAAAATTATTACAAAACTTGTAGGAAAGTTTAGACCAACAAAGATAGTGATATGACTGATGGCAAGTAACATCACCGTGTTTTCAGAATTACCATCTCATCTGAGAATATAAAAAGCATATGATGCAAAATGTTCCTGTTGCAAGAATTGTAAAAGCATATGCACTTACATAGTTCATATTGTTGTAGAATTTTTACCTTTTTGCCTAAATTCAAGTTACTGGGTTTTTTTTTCCAGTTTCATTAACATATATTTTAATTTTAGTGAGGAAAATTTTATTGAGGAAATACACAGTAACCTGGAAGTAGTAGAAAAAGATACTATTATTTGTTTAGCAAAGTGACTTTATTTTTTTTATCATTGTTGTAACCTGTTTGCCATCTGCATTATTTCATATGCTACCTATCAGCCAAGGTCCTCCTTAGAACCAGTAATATTTCTCATTGATCTTGGGCTGAGCAGTTGACAGAGATTTGAGGAGGTAACTCTGGGCCTTAACACCATATCACCTATTTCAGACAGACTTTTCAAGGGATGTCTTCTGTAGTTTTTAGTTTTCATGACCAGAGAAATAACAAAACCAAAGCTACACAGAGTAGTGATTCTGTTGAATATTTGTTGGACTGCACACTGAATGAGGTGGGCTTTTTCAGCAGGCACCCATGTCTAGTCTCTCATCCCTCTCTACCAATGGGCACTCATTCTTTCTTGCCCTGTACTTTGTTCAGTCTCAGAAGAGTGAAAAGGTCCTACAAAGCTCATGAATTACCTCACATATTAGAAAGACATTTCATATCTACCTTGTATATATTTTGTGCTCATTAAAAAAATACTAGACAACATGCAAGGTAACACAGGATCAGACCTCTGATACTTGGCATAATAGAAGTGATTATTGTCCTTGATTACTTATGATTTTTTTCTTAATCTGTTTTGCCTGGTTAATTTTTGCTGTACAGGAGTAGCTAGCTTTGCCAAGTCTCTGCACTTTAAATAGTTTGAAAAACATTTGTCCATAAAAGGTCTTACTTTGCCTTTCCTCTATTTCCTTTTTTTTACTCTATTATATCTTTTCTGGAAGTTTCATTTTTTTCCAATACTGTTTCTTTTTTGAAAGCCAGAAGGTTTGTATTTTCTACCCACTGACAACTAAATGAATATTTTTTTATTAGAATATTACCACAAATTAACTGTCTGGTTCTGACCCCTCAGTTTCAATACAGGCAAACTATAAATTTAACCATTCTATAAATTCTGTGCTGCTTAGCATTGCCTTATCAGGCAATATGTCCTTCTGCTTTGACTTCATTTTCACACTTCATTCCAAATCCTTTTGATAACTCCTAGGGCAAACATACAGGCCAGGCAGGAAAGAAGAAGATTAACCCTTCAGTCCCAAAGGTAAAGAGACTGTGTTTGGATTAGCGGAGAAAAATGTTAGTAGGGAAGGAGACAGAGGACACCACCATTTGAGTAAAGGAGACGAAGTAAGCACACAAGAACAAATGTTGTATAAACAGTATACATTTACTGCTAGCTTGGTAGTGGAACATATGCATTCTTTTGCATAACCATCTGTAATCTTCATCAAGAAACTGTATGCCTGCAAATCGCTTAATCCTTCAGGAGTACTGCCACTAAAAGAAATACAGAAGAACATAGCATCTAGTATGGTTTATTTGGAGGACAGAAGAAATGAGAGGCAAGTTTCTCTGCTTTATAATCTGACTTAACTACAGGAATTGGCAGGAAAATTAGATCATCTGAGACCACTCTGCATGGACTACATTTAGCAGTTTCAATTTCTCTGTGTGGATAAGTCCTGAGGATAGGCATTTAGTACCTGAAAGACTTCCTACATTTGTTCAGGTCTGTCTCCTTGGGCATGACCAGAGGCAGTTTATCGTGAAGGATAAATTAAGCAGCAGAGGGGGGTTTGACTGTTGGTCAAGCTCTTAATCAGTGACACATGTCCCTTGCAGGAAAGGTTGGATGCCACACATGAACTTGAATGTTAATTCCAAAATACAGGCGGTCACTGCATATGATGGCTCCAACAGAACAATTTTTGCTTATTGGATTAGTGGATAAAAATTATTTTAGCAGCAGTATTTACCTATGGGCTAATTTACACTGAGAAAACACTCTGCAAAGTACCAGCAAAAACAGTGGTCACCTGGCTGGTGACTGACAAGCTTTCAAAATGCTAAAATGTGGGTGGAATTTGAAAACTGGCACAGGAATAGTCAAAAGCATAGTTACAACTAGTTGAGTTTGGACTAAATCAACCATCCTCTTGAATATACAAGGAAAAAGCGGCAGCTCAAGGAATGTACATCATCTAAGGGCAGAGGAAAATGATCTCATACAAGAGGTTCATAATATTTCCCATATTGTAGCCTTTTTCATTTCAGAGACTTGAAGCTTTGTTACAGGACAGCAGATAAACATAGTAGTATTTGGAGGAGTTAAAAAGTTAAAAAAACCTTTTTTTTTTGGTGAAAATCTGAAAGCAACGGAACACATTGAGGAATGAAATGGAGTGGCAGGTAGTATAATTTCTTTTAGTTCTTTGATTCTTTGATGATTAGAAACTGGTTTATAGTCCTGTAGTCCCGAAATAGGAATCAAGAATTGAGCTAGATGTTGTTCAGTCATGGTCATCCCTGTCCAAAGACAATACAGGCCAGCAGAAACATATGACTGGGATTAAGAAGCAGAAGGTAAGAATGAAGGAAAATAAAAATGGAAACAGTATTGGCAGCAAATAGCATGCAACTCCCACGGTCCTTAAGGTTAGATAAATGGAAGGAAAAAATGAAAGAAGGTGAGACAGAGAGATAGAAAAAGGGAGAGAAAAGAAGACGCGGAGTTGTAATGAAGCTGAGAAGAAAAGAAATTAAACCAGAACCCTCAAAATCCCAAAGTTTCTGCAGCTTCTTCTGCTACCTGAAGCATGTTTTCCTCTACACTGTAGTGGAATTGGACTCCTCACTGTGAGTCTCCCCATTATAATTCTGGTTTGAGAGCAGAGGTGAGCCCAATTCACCTTCTTTCACAGTGGGACAGTAATGAGCTATTCTAGCTATTCTATTATCTGGATTTTTCAGCCTACCCCCCTCTGGTTTTATACATTCAAAAATAACAAAAAGCTTCTATAATAATCTAATTTAACTTTTTGGACACCACAGACAGTAGGCTTCCATAGACAGTCTCTTTTAATTTTGAGCTACACACTTTTTTTTCCATATATAAAATGCTTCATTTGGCTATACTGAAGCACATATTGTTTGCTTATACTTCATGACCTGTCATACCCATTTTTTATCATTTTCTCAATCTTTATGTCATCTGCCAACTTTGTCAGTACTGATTTTATGTTTATTTCCATTACTTAAAATGCTAAACAGAATGAGACCAAGAATCAATCTTAGTGAGACTCAACTGGAATCAACCCCCTCGGTGACAATTACCGTTATGCTTTGACTGCTGGTTAGTCAGCTTCAATCTACTCAATGCACGTCATGTTAACTTTATATCATTCCACTTTCTTAATCAAAATGTCGTGCAGAAACAAGGCAAATGCCTTACTGATAATTACTTTTTATCAATTGGTTTATAATCTTATGGGGAGGAGAAAGGAATATCAGATTAGTCTGACAGTATATATTTTCCAAAAATCCATTTCATTATCATTAACTACATTACCTGCCTCTAATTTTCTATTACTAAAGTACCATATCAGCTCTTCTATCACTTGCCCAAGATTGACACCCAGGCTGTACAGCTTATAATTACATTGGCCAGTTTACCTTTTCAGATATTGAAACAACACTAGCTTTAATTATTTTTGAGTGAATAATTTAAAAGAAATTTTTGATGTGTTTTTTTACCTGATTTATAGTTCTATAGTATCAGTGGAAACTGTCACCTAGCACTATTCCTTCTTCTGCAACTAAGTTCTATTTACAGGGACATTTTGACAGAAGAAAAAAATATTTTTATTGAATAACAGACTACCGTACTTTGCTTAAAGAATAAAGACCATTCATATGCCATGTTCATTCAAAATAGTTTATATGGACTAAGAGCAAGCCTTATTTTGTAAATTAATAAGATAACAAAAAGAAACCAAGACAGTATTTTGTGGGGGCACTAGCCCTTTCCAAAAGATGGACATTAGAAATATACTTACTATCTAAGGAAAGACAGTGACAATTTGGAATAACACATCAAATTTTCCTGCTTTTGCTTTAGTATGACATGGAGTATTTTCCTCCTTTCAACCATAGCATGGGGAAAGAACAGACTGAGCTACTCAACTGAAGATTTTCCTCTAGTATACTCTGCTCCTATAATGTCACGTCTTTTCTCCCAGTTGGCCCCAGGTGATCCTATTTTCTGGCTAGGCTGTAAAACTGTTAAGGCTCAAAACATTAATCATTGTTTGATTATGATCATGAAGAAGCATCCACTAGATAGTTGCAACTGTTACATGAATAAACTCAAACATCGACTAGATATTTGCAACCATTATGTGAGCAAGTTCAGTACTTATTACTACTATAGCTATTTATTGTTGTCTCATAGCTCTTTTTCAAATCTTCTTTTATTAAAAAACAGAAAGAATTTATGCTCCAATGTGGTAGGCCATGAGCAAATACACAGCAAGTGTTGTGCCTTCATTCAAGAGGTCACAGTTTAATATGCACATGCTTTTTGCATCTCATAGAAACCCAATGTAGTTAACATTATCAGTTATAAAACTTTTTATCTTCACTAACTTTTACTTAAATAGACTTCAATCCACAGATGAAAACGTTCTCTGTTCTGAGCTGGTGAAAAATAAGTTCAGGAAGCTATAATCTCCCTGGTTTCATTATAGTAACTCTAAACTGGTTTTTAAATTGTAGTGTAGGGAAACATTTCATACAGTAGAGACAGTCAGCCACTCTTATAAAACAGTGCTCATTACCAATTTAAGGAATGGCACTTTTTTTGCAGATTTAACAGTGAAACTTAAAGTAAGGTTTTCAAAAGATAGTTATACCATTAAGCATTCAGTCTTGTGCCTAGTGATTTTTTTTTAAAAGTCTGTCCATAAAGCTTACTGATTGCTGGTGCCTCAACTCCATTTGCCACTGTGTATTCCCAAATAAATACAAAATGTGTGTATTTTTAAATTCTATGGGATTTAAAAATATACATTCAGCTCCTAAAATCTAAGGACACGTTTGAAAAATGTATCTTAAGAAAACTCTCTAAAAAGTGCAGTGAGAGAGTTGATACAGTAGCGTGCAAAAAAATGTAATGGTTCAAATTTTCGCAGAAAGGATAATTACTCCATATCTTTTAGGGTCCCAGTTATTAGATTTCAAAATGACTGTTTTAGTAACTAAAAAAGCTCTCCTATAAAGCACAGACAATTTGATAACACAATCACAAGTGAAATGAAATATGTATTTATACTTTTACTATTTCTTTCTATAGTAAACAATAGAATAAACTAAAGAAAGCAAAAGGCAAGTATTGCTTTTGTATTCATGTTTTCTGTATTAACTTTTTCAAAGGAAATTCCAACTTACCTAGTTTAGATATTCCCGTTCAATATTTGAATACCTGCAGTAGGAACAGAAGTAAACTCCAAAGGAAGAGAAAAGAAATTGAAATCAAACTATATTTCTCACAAAATACTTTTTATCTTGTATATATAGTCTGTGAATTAACTAATTCAGGCTTACTTCTTAATATATTCCTTTAATGCATTTACTCTTGGCCCTTTCTGCCCAAATTCCTTTAAAAACTACAGGTCAGAACTGTCCTCAGAAGGTCACTCTGTATCTAATCTAGACTCAGACTCGATCCTTGAGTTGCTTGACTTGAACAGATTTACATCTGAAATGAGTCTAAGCAATTAAGCCCTTTGAGAGTCCACTGGGAATATGTTGGTTGGCAAGGAATAAGTCTATAAAATAGTTCTGGGAATGAAAGGTGGCCATGCTGAGATAAAAGATACAGATAGCTTTCCCCTGAAAAATTCATCTTAGATTTTGGTGAGTACTTCTTCCTATGCCATACAATATTTGGCTGTATAATCTAGTCAGAGTCCTCACTGAAGCTTGGGGTGCGATGCCACAAATGAACATGTCTCATTTCACTTCTCCAAGCTTTGATTCAGCAAAATCCCTAAAATGTATTTGTCTTTGATTATACACTTAAAATCACTTTATACAAACTATGTGCTCAAGTTCAACGGTGAAAATGACATAAATTAATTTTAAGCATTCAAAAATTATGTACTGTCTAAACCACACCTCTAGACTGTCTTTATAGTAGTTAGGCTATAATATGCCTCCACAGACTGATTAATTCCCTCCAAAGATGGACCCTAATACAGGTTGTGTTAATTGTCCTCCAGAGAAGCTTACTTTCTCATTTAATTATTGAGGGAGCCTGGACAACAAGCTAGGGCAAGGCAGTTCAAATGCCTTTCAAGAAGAAAGTATGCCCAAATGTCTTCAATGGGATTTAAACAATAATTCTAGTCTGCTCTCCTTAAAGTTAATGGCAATATTTCTACAGGTTTATGCAGAAAATGAGGCAGGTTAATCATAACTTTCTGACTCAGGAGTATTGCTGGTTTTAACACAAATTAAATGTGTTTAACCAGTTTTGGTATAATATCAGTACAATGTCCCAACCCAAAGTATCTAAAGTAAATTTTTTTCTGTACTCTTGTTCCTGAGACTGAAATCAGCATTGTTTTCAGGGACCATGAAGTATTCTGAGCTCATGACAGCTAATTTCATTGTTAGTTTTTACCATTTGTTTTATTGGACATCTTGTCCTGACAGCACTTGCGCTTTCTTTTAATTTCCAGTGACACTAACACCACAAAACAACAATCTTTCCAACTGATTTTATGTATTCCTTTTTTTTTTTTTTTTATGCCCATTATGCCTCCACTGGGCCTCTTCTGCCACAATTTTTCTTTACGGAAAGAAATTACCTCTCCGCTTTGTTCCAAGCTATCAACACAGACATTTGTTACTGGGTATATAATTTTATGCTTGAGGCTCCACCTATCAAAAATTGCTGCATCAACATCTTGTCCTCTGATCATAACATAATTATCACTTTCGGAGATAATGAACCTCATCAAGGTCTTCTCTTCTCATTTTCATTTATGAACAAGTTTGGCTACTGCCAGGAGTTAATGAAACTAAAAAGAGAAAGAGAGCAGGCAACACTGTCAGACTGATATAACATTGCTGAGAGAGTGTCAGGCTTGCTCTCTAAAAGATCACTGATACAAGTTCCTGCCAAATATTCAGCTGAACCTTGAATGGGACTGGGTGTCCTGATTTAAGACTGACGGAATTTTATGGGATATTTTAAAAGATGTTGGATTTTCTAATTAATGACTAAAAAGTTTTCTGATTTCAGAAAAAAATCAGTTTGACTATGCATTGCAAAATGCAACAATTTTCCAGTAAAATGGATATTTTCAAATATTCCATGACAGAGAACATAATCATTGTTACAACTAACAAAATCTAGCAATTCATACATTTCAATATTCTCTGTTTGAAAATATTCTCTTTTTGTTGGAGAGAAAGATAAAAGAAACACTGTAGTGAATAATTACAGCTATACAATGGTCCAGGTAGACCTTTATTAATTACAATTTTTCTCCTAAAATCCAAACCAATAACATTTTCTTTAATGTAAATAAGAATAGCCTCATTCCTCAATGGTTCATATTCACATTAATACGCTTTCCATACAGAATCAAAAGATGAAGATATGATTTGATACTATAATATCTGTAATCAATAATACACGTCTTTCCATTCATGTCACAAAGGGTTATTTAAACTCTATAGTAATAAATTACCTTCCTACTTCTGGACTTCAGATGAAAGTATATGTTTATTTACTGTATTTTAAACCGTATGTACATTAGCACTTTTATAAATGGACTTTTAAATACAATAGTTAGCTTTTGTAGAGCTGCTACTTAGTAGTATTCTCTCTGTTAGTGAATGTGAAGAATTAGACTTCTTCATGCTATTTTGATTTTAGGAATTAGCTTTTTTACAGTAGAAACGGACCAATACATATTTCATTCTGCTATGTCATGTGCTTCTGTGGTATGAGACACAGACCTTTCCAGAAAACAATGACCTTTCTGATGTTGTGGTTCCTGTTATTTAATGGATCAATTCTAGAACCAAGACCTTAGTGGACTACTTAAAATTAATAGGGGGACTAACAAAAAACAACAGTGAGAACTTGGTACTTAGACTACTTAATAGACCAGGCACCTAAAATCTTTTGAGAATCCAACCTGATATTCTTATCTTCTTATTATCATTATATTATCTTTGTCAAAAAATGTGATTCACAAAAAGCTCATTTTTATAAGCTTCTCTGGCCTGGGACCTTTTTCATGCAACTGTAATTCTGACATCTGGTAAGACTACTTTAAAATTTATATTCCTTATATCCAGGCTATAATATAAAATGTAGGAGAAAGCAATATCAAAGAAAACCAAAAACCCAAAGGAACAATAAGCACTCAAGGAAAAGGCAAAACCACAGAAATATAAAAAGAAGACTCATGTTTATTTAATGAGTGCTCCTGATGGGGAAGGGAGCCAAAATAACCACTGACATTTTTGTGATTTTGACTTTTTAATTGCTTATTTGTTCCTTTGGGAAGCTTGCTCAGGCACCCGTTAGATTTTTGCTAGCTAAATAAAGTGGTTGTTCATGTACTTCAGATTGCATTTGTAACTACCTTCATTTCTTATTCGTTTTCAAATTCACTTTGAGCAGCATTCTGATTTGAGCTATAATGCAATGTTGCAAAAACCTAAAGTACTGCACAGAAACATAGAAGCAAACTAAGTGCCATACTGAATTATCCCAGTGGTCATTTTACACAGTAATTTATGTTTATAAATAGCAGGACCAAGGAGCTTGAGGGATTGAGTTAAGCAATCTGCAGTTGGCATATGCATGGTATAACCTGCCCCCTTACACAGGTCACCTGCTGCTTTCTAATTTTTTGAGACTGATTTAAGCATAAAAGCCATAAAAGTCAGAATTTAACTTTTGAAGTTTTATTTGTCATTAATTTGGAGGGCTCTGACATGATAAATACTCAATTCCTCCTTGAATCTCACTAAATTTAACCTAAAAAAGTTCTTGAAAGCAGAAGAGTCATAGTTTAACTACATTTTATATGAAAAAGTACAGATGGTCTTACAGGTTTCCACCTTTGAACTAAATTGAATATTCTTGTGACATGAGACAAGGGGATAAGTATGCTGGCTCCACCTTGTCTGTCATTGATGATATGGCAGGTTTTCCTCATGTTCTCTCTTATTCACCTCTTTTCTAAAGCAAATAGCCCTAACCTTTTCAGCCTCCTTTCATATGGTATTTTTCCCTGTAGAATCAGTATTTTCACTCTTATTGAACTTCTTTCATTTTGAAGCACCTTTTTAGAAAGTAACCAAAAGCCCAGATAAGACTGCAATATTGACTTGTACACTGTTTCTGATTTGATGCTCCAACTCTGTTGTTTATGACTGGCATTTTTGAGAAGATTTGCATTTTCTTTCTCATACATTCTGTCTTGCTTTTGGTAATATCACATTTCATCTGCTTATCAAGTGGGTCATTGTCCTGACTGGTTATAGCTTGCCACAGCTCCTTCTACTCCTGATTAGTCTAAATAATATGTATGATTTGCAGATTTATCGTCTCATTGCTCAGTTGCTTTCCAGGGACAGTTCTTGTATGAAACACAACTATTAATAATTTCTTACAATGAAACTTTCCTTCTTTTTGGTCCTCTAAGCAGATTTTTGTCCATAACAGAGTGTTGGCCTTTCTATTCATGTTTCTTGGTTTCTCATAGTCCTGATTGGAGTCTTGTCAAGTGAAATGTCTTTGACAAGACTGTGAAAGGATGTCACTAACCTGGCACATTCAACGAATTCTAAAAGATCCAACCATGTGTGCTTTCTATTTTATTTTTTTTTTAGCTTGGTTTTCTCAGAAAATGAACATTCTCCGCCTTGTTCGGTACAAATGAGCTAATGTAAAGGTTTGTGTGACTATGGGACTGTTAATCCTTCCTAATAGCTTTTGAACACAAAGGTAAATTGCCAATTAATC
The DNA here is from genome assembly GCA_026413425.1 of Tringa solitaria. Classification (NCBI taxonomy): domain Eukaryota; kingdom Metazoa; phylum Chordata; class Aves; order Charadriiformes; family Scolopacidae; genus Tringa; species Tringa solitaria. The sequence goes on from JAOXJM010000033.1 coordinate 71,190,113, forward strand.
TGATGAGTTTCAGAAATCTTAAATTACTGCAGATTTCATAAATGTAAGAAATCAAGCAGAGACTTGCAGGAGATGCAATATGATGAACTCAACCCTTATTATACATCAGAGAAACCACACAGGGGAGATCTGTTGTCGATATTTGGATCACAGGAGAAACTCCTGACTGCTTATGCCTTATCGGGTATTTGAAAACCTACCTCTTAGTGAAAACATCACTCCTGTGTGAATTCTTTAATGTCTGCTAGAGGACAGACTTCAGCTGGTGTAATTAGCTAAGATGAAAAATCATATGTTCAGGAAAAAAATAATCCGTAAATCAGGCTTGATAGGCCCTGGTGATCCAGAGGATAGATCTTATCCGATCATGTCCAGCTATCAAGTAGATATCTTCCAGGCTTTGCTCACTATTTCTTTTCCAATGTTTGTTTGTTTGTTTTCACAATGATATCTAAGTCAATATTCAGATATTTTACTTAGTTCTACCATTAGCTACACAAGATTTTTTTTTAATGTGGCACTCCACAGATTTGTAAAATGCGCCACGTTGGTTAATAGTAATTTGTCCCTGGATTATTACTACTTAGATTCTATTTTATTCTGAAAGCATTTTTCCTCTAATTTATATATTTCCTTAGCTCTGAGTAATTTTGATAACAGATGTGAAACGGAGTGCAGAGGACAGAAAATAATTGACTGCAGTGAATTACAGCAGAATAGTTAGAAAAGTTCCAAAAACTGGGATGATATAGTAACTATTTCTTTTTTAACAGCCTTCTGTTAAGCCTGTGACTATTTTTTTCACAAATGAAGCAGATGTTCTTCCTTTATAGCATGTAACCACCAGTTAAAGTTTACAACAGCTTTCAGGAAAGGAATGGTGGATTTCAAGATGCTGTTTATATTTTTGACCAGCCTTAGCAATTTCCTAGTATATTTTACTTACATTATAAAAGTTTATTTAAGCATCACAAGCAGGTTTGAATTTTTTCCTATGGTTTTACTGAGTTTTTACTTCTGATTCTGAATTGAATACAGTGAAATACGTGTAGTACAGGTCTTGTGTCCATAAAAACTTAAAACTGAGGCAATCTCAATAAAGAATATAAGAGAAACTGGATGTTTTCACAGAGAACTGTTCAGCATAGCAGCAAGTGAAGGAAGTTCTATTTGTTATTCCTGACTGATGCTAAGGAGCTTTGTACAGCCTCTGAGGAACTGACGGGGAGGCACAGTTTGAGTGGAAAGCATTTCCACCTGCAAGGGAGAGAAAACATCTTGAGAAGATCTTGAAAAATGAAGGAAGTAAGATAGAAATTCAGGATGCAACTGACTCCTTGGTGCTAGTACCAGTTATGTGAAAGAAACTATCCAATAAATAAGAGATGAAGGCACAGGGAATTGTACAAGAATCTCAAACATGAGGGGTAGAGAGGATCCAGTTAAAGCAAACTCTCCAAATAAGGAATAAATTCTGATCTAAACAATTCAAAAAACAGACTTTTTCTGAAGTCAGAAAAGAAGATGGAGTTTGTGCTGAGGGGCTGAGAAAAGATAGTGGAATTAGAATCAAAATCTGGAGATTCAAACAGCTCCCTTTCACTAGTCATCAATTAGACATTTGGAGAAACAGTGAGCATGAAAGAGGACACGCCTCAGAGGCTTAGTGCTTAGCTACCCATCAGGCATCCATATATTGGGCTTTTGTAGTAGCAAACATAGTATGCTAGAGATATGTGAACTTCTAAATATTGAATTATGATCTAACTGAAATCCCACTAATTAACCAAAAATATTTTGGTGGTTGAGAGAGTATGAAAGAACCTTTTTTTTTATATGCTACAGTCTAACACTTGGATTCCACAGTTGTGTAATATTAATGCAGAATATAAAAGAAATGAAGCTAGGATACTGTTATCAGGTTTTACTTTTTTTTTTTCCCTTAAGGTGCAATTGTGTCATGCCTTGTAGCTTGCTGAGTTAGAAGTAAATAGCAGAACTCTCTTCTTATAGGCAACGCAATTATTTATTTTAATCATTGCTTTTAGCTGATTAACAGTGTTGTACAACACAACCTGAAGAGTTCTGAGCCTGTCACTTTTATTCACAAGCAGAAGACTATCATCAGAATATGACTTATCATCAGAAGACTAAGAAGTTTGAGCATAATTATTTGGCAGGTTTTTGTGCAGGGACAGGGAAGGAGGAAAAGCATTTTTGTTTCTTTTTAAAAGTGAGCTGGTTCTTTGAGTAAGATGTCAGCTACTTTTTGTTGTAGCTTTCAGAGGTATAATGTAAAATTTTTCTAGTACTTAGCTTTTTCTAGAATTCAAAGAATATAGGCAGTTTCTAGTTGGAACTCTTGAAAACCAAATAGCTGTTTACTAGTAACTCAAGTGTAAAAAAAATGTTTGAAGTTTTTTTTTTTTTAATGAGATATATTAGAAGTTTTACTTACTCTAGTTTAAATGTTGAGGATTGAACAATTTTAACCTGATAATCTCCTTATAGTTTCTCCTGAATTTTCTAAATAAACTGATTACAAACATTTTCTACCCTTGTAAGTCCACAAGCATAAATACTTACCCTTGTATTTAAGAAACCTTAGTCTTCTTGCAGAACTCGTATATATGAGTCTCAAGGACATTTAAGAAGGAAATGGTATTGTGTCCAATGGGAGATCTACAATCAACTGAATTTGCTAAAGATTTCATCACAAATGGTACTGTGGAGTCATTTTTCTCATATCTTTGGACTTGTAAGTAATTTAAGTAGTAAATGTAAGGGTGCAGTAGTATATGGGGTGGGGAGATTTACAGGATTCCAAAACTAATGAATGTTAGAAACATCCACACATTCAAATGTGATCCTCCACTAACTATGTCAAACAAATTTATTTATAGATATAGATGAAATTTAAATGCAAGAAATACTGTTGAGTTTTATTTACTTTATTAAAAAAAAAAAGCTTTCTTACTCTGATTTCTGAATTTGTTACCAATGAAACCAATGAAATCAATGAAATTAGCCAAAGCAACTGTTTTATAACAACAAAAATAACAGCCCCACTTAGTTCAACACACGTCTAACCACTACCAAGTGTTTATGTAACCACTACCAAGAGCATAAAGAATTAAGTAGCTATTGATACTGGTTTCCACAGATTTTTATTAATTTACTTTGGGGGTTTTTAAAAGTTTGGCAAACATCGGCTGGTATTGGGTACAATAACATTAGTAGATATTGTCTTGAAAAGTATGGCACACAGGATGTTCTAACTTGACGTAACCTATAAAATACATTAGTGGAAAGAGTCATATTGGACAGGTGAGGGTTACAACCATCTCCCTCATTAAACACTAAATAGCTGGTTTTCATAGCTCTTCTGATTTCATTATGTTACCTACATTTTTCTTTGCTCGTTAAATATAATCCTAATAATCACATATCCGCTCATAGCAGCTTGTCTTTCTTAATTTACCTATCACTGCTCTATGCTTTTCCCTGCTATCTGCAGCTTTCCTGAGTTTGTCAAACTTGTCAGCCCAATGTAGAGCAAAGAATTAGTAGTGAAGAGAGAAAGAAGCAGTGTTCCAGAGAGAAAACTAAACAATATTTAGCTAGCAGCAATGACTTCTGAATTTAGATAGGTAAATTTAGGATTCTGCAAATTTCCAGTATTGCTCAAAAATTCTGGCTGAAGAATTGTGCATGAAATGGACCACGAAAAGGAGTTAGACTAGGCATGAAGATTAATGAGACTAAAGTATTTGGAAAGTTCAAAGGAAAACATATGGGAACTGTACTAAATAAAGAATGAGGAAATTAATGCAAGAGATGAGGAGTGATTAAAGTTTCTTCAAACAAAATTTGAAAGAATTGAAGTGCAAAGGGGTGTCATCACCCTAACAATACGGTTACTGACCCTATTTGCCTGTTCAAATGTTTGCTTTCTAAATATAAATGCACCTAATAAATGATAATTAGAGTCATGACAAGAAGCTAAAAATAAAAATTTGAAGAATTTCACACAGTCAACTAGCCAGTGAACCTCTCAAACTCAAATGGCAGATAAATGGATAAGTAACTGGAAGAATATGAAAACTTTGAGGTATATTACAGGGAGGAGAAAAACACTAGAGAAGCATTGATCTTAATAGCAAGTAGCAGATACTTTGCCTTTGACAAAGAAGCAAGTGATAGGCTGCAGGTGATCAACAACCATAGCCAAAACAGTACCAAACTGAAAAGCTTTAAAATGTTAAGTGGTAGGGTACAACAGAGCTCTGTTTTGAGAGAATAAAGCCATATAATCTGTACTGCAAATAAAGAGACTCGTTGTCATGGTGCCTTTTGATTGCTGGAATAGATACAGGTTCCGGATTTCCATGGCAGTGTATGAAATCCAGCCGGTAGATGATAGTCCTCAGAGGAGCAGGTAAGAGTGAAATTAACTTTCCTTGAGGAGACTGTTGAAATCTCTTAGACCTTTCAAAAGCTGAAGAGAAATGTGAAAAATAGAGAAGTATTACTAAAGATTATGCATCATATGTGCCATGGTGTACAGAAGAGAGGGCTTGGAAGTGTTTGTGGTAGTGAAGGATTAGAGAGACTTTGAATTAGATGACCTCCAAACCAGAAAAGACTAAATACTCATATGTAGTTGTGAAGTCCAATAAATAGACGTCAAATACACTTTTAGCTAGTTAGGAGGTGAGGGGAAGAGGAGAACTTCTTAATTAATGCATGTGCTACAATGTTCAAATGCATGAGGGTGAACTGATGTGAAATATAAGTAGTAAGACTTAGTATATTAGTACATTTGCATAAATGGAAGAAAAAATAGATATAAAATGTCAGAGTTCATTCCCAAGTGATTCTAGTAGAATTCTTAAAACCTGTTCTTGCACTAAGTAAAAGGCTTAGCAGAATTTCAGTATGATAAAGTCTGATGCCTACAGTATTATGGCATTTACTTGCCCTATTATTTATGATAATTTATGGCATTATCACATTTCTTTTTGATTAGATGGGAAGACAATGCTTACTATCTTGTAAATAAGGGCACAAAACATAAAAAAAATAAATTGGCTGGGGGACTTTTGTAATCTCCCCATGGTGGGGGAAGAATTGAAGCAAGTATTTCCAAGAATATCCTATAATGTAATCTAAATCATAGACTGATAAACACATAGAATAGTTCGGGTTGGAAGGGACCTTTAAAGGCCCCCTGAAATAAGCAGGGACATCTTCAACTAAATAAAGTTGCTCAGAGCTTTATCCAACCTGACCTTGAATGTTTCCAGGGATGGGGCATCTACCACATCTCTGGGCAACCTGTTCCAGTGTCTCACCACCCTCATCATAAAAAATGTCTTCCTTCTATCCAGTCTAAATGTCCCCTCTTTTAGTTTAAAACCATTACCCTCTGTCCTATGCAGAATATTGCACTTAACTCTCCAAATGCTTCATGTGGAAAAAATAGTTCTAAAATAACTTATGGAAGATGTTTTGAAGTTTTAAGATAATGTTAGAATCTAGGAGTTGAATGATTCATTTCTGTCTTCTAACATGCCGTGTCGTCTGCATTTCATTTGATAAACTGTGAAGGGTTAATTTGTTGCAGCCCAAGAAGGCAGTTAAGGTAACTGGATGAAAACAACCCTAAGTGAAAGGTCCTGCTCCTCCTCTGGACACAGCTAGCAAAGGAAGCAAGATTTGCTTCAAGTCCCGTCCATTTCTGTATTCATATTCTATTTTTTCTCTCTTTTTTTATAAAGAGTTTCTCTTTCCAGTTAAATTTCTAATAGAAATGGGTCTATAAAAGCTGTTTGTTCTTGTTGAAAAGCTCACATAAAAGAAAAGACATAGGCAGAGCTGCCTTAAACCTCTGGCTGATTTGGGGTGTTGTGGGAGTACCTACCTCAGCGGTTATTCACTTGCTAGTTAACATTAAAAAGAGAAGTTATCATTCTTCATTAAATACATTCATGTATTAAACTTCTTATCTCTGTATCTCACTTTGAACTGTATTACTCACTTGGAGCAGAACCATCCTGGGAAGATGCCAGATGAAGTTTCCAAGATGTCAATAGCTGGAGGCACTATACCCATATAATGCAAGAGCGTTCTCTCGCTCCATTTTCCCTGACATATCCCTTAGATGCAATTATTCCATTGGATGCCTCCGCTTGTGCAAAGGGAGAGAGTTAGTTGTGGGCCAGCCAAATTCTAGCACATACAGAGCTAAACTCCTTTCTGGAGAAGTTGTAGTGCTGTCGACGTGTGCATGATTCCCTCTTTTTCCCCACAGGTATTGCAGATTCCACAGGATGGAAGTCAGACGATGTGTAATGAAAGAGCAAAGAGCTTACTCCAAAGCTTGCTTGAGAGGACTGGGGACAGTGCTCTCCCACAAGTACCCCCCATAAAAAGGCTACCGACATTTGTTCCTTTCCCATCCCACCCTTGCAGAAAGCAATAGCCTTCCTCAGACTCAGTCATTTGCTGAGATGAGCGTTGCAAGTGCTGCTCTCTTGTCTGCCATGCCCTCCCTCCCTCCCTGTGACTGACCAGGCAGAAAATGGCATGTATGTGGAATGTACTTTAGGATTAAAGTGACCTAATATTGTCCCAGAATTCAACTAGGTATAATTTAATTTTCTATGTTGCAGAGTATGAATAATCTTTTTTTTAATTAAATGTATCTTGGATTTAGTTTCATGCTCTTTGCACAAATATGTCCAGTGTATCTTGTGCTATAGTTAGTATACATGGACAAGTACTACTTTTCATTTACACTTTATAGTAAATTTTGGCAACAAGTAAACAATGCAATGAATCAAATTAATGGGGAGGAAATGTTTATTGTTTAATATTCTTTCTGTAGAGGTTTTTGCTCCATAAGGCTGCTGTATTTAAGAGCTGATTTAATTAATACAGTATTTTTCACTGGGTAACAGCCATCTGCTGGTACTGGACATACATACCACAGCTGTAACTGTAAACAGTTTAAGTTTAATTTGCAAAAAGGTATCAGTTGTGTCTATTAAGTAGTCCGAGAGTTACGACCAACAAATTATCCACACTAATTCAACAATAAAAAAGAAATAATGAAAATAATACAAAGCTGACAACAACAACAGCAGCAAAGTTTAAAAACATTTAAGGAATGTTGGTATTTTTCACTACCTACCACCTATATTTTTCAGCCAAAAGGGACCTACAGACAGTTAATTATGTAAGGATTAACTATTTTAATAACTAAGTTTCCCAGAATTATGTGTACCTTAGTTTAAAGAAACAAAACAAAACAAAAACCCAACAAAACTTAGTTTTCTGATCAATATATTTTTGGTGGTTTATTTCATTAAACATTTGAGTTCCTTAATATGAATGCATCTTTAATCTGCTTGAGTTGAAACACTAACATTTGCCTTATTATGGCTTGAAAATGTGAAGGTGAGAATATTAAACTATCCCCATGGGGATTAAATGCATTCAAGTAAATTGAAAATTTTTGTCTAGGTATTTAGAAGCTTGGTACAGTCTCTCTGTGAAGCAGAAAAGCTGGGATGCCTGCTGTAGCCTGACGAGGTGTTTGATGAAGCACAAAGGCAAAGTCCCAGATGGAGTATTAGTGCCTTATATATGCAAAAATCTAAAGTTTTAGTGCACCCTCTCCATCTGTTACATCTCTAACTCATATGCTGCAGTCAGCAGCCACATCCTCTGACCAGATGAAATAAAATATATTGTCAAAAAGTTCATTGACAAAAGTTTTACAGCAAGAAAGCACTAGATTTGCTTGACTGCAAATTTCTATTGACTGCAAGTGCAAATGATAAGCACTTTCTTTAATTAAGAGTTTTGAAGCCTTATTTGTTGTACTTACTGTATTCAGAGGCCTACAGTTTGTGACTGTGGTCACAGCTACAGCATCTTACCCTCACCTGCTCTGTGCAAACCCCTTTTGCATTTTATCCCTCTTCCTAAAAAAACAAAAAAGGGCAATTAAATGGGAGCTGGTTGCAATTTTCTCCCAAAGCAAATACATACTACTTTATGTGGTGACTTCATTCCTTTGCAGAGAGTTCATTAAGGAGAAATAGGAAACTCTCCACTAAGTGAAGAGAGTCCGGGAGCCAAGCATATGGATTTCAAAGTCCTGAAGAACATCCAAGCTCTATATAGTTAATGTAGCAGTGCCCTCCAAAACTGAAAAATAATTCTCATTCCACTGTGTCCTAAAATATATTACCGGCAGGAAAGTGGAATGCATATCCATGCATGGAAGTTGGAAATATCATCAGATTAATTTACCTGCCCTGCCAAACTTGGGCTATTTCTTTTAGAAAAATCATCTAGAAGTGATAAGCCTCATCTGCCCCCTCTCATTTTAAAGGGATTGAA
>JAOXJM010000033.1:71206396-71223066 GCA_026413425.1 Tringa solitaria
ACTCAACATCTCCAATGTGCTCATAAGCACATTAAAAAAATAAAAAAGTCCAACAGCTTAAATCCTATGTCAGAAATTCATAACTCATACAAATTTATCGAGTTAGGTAGATTCCTTTTATTAGTAAGAAAGAAGTATTCTTGATATTTGCATAAGGAATATAATAGCTTCCCATGAAAAAGAATCAATTGCAAAGACATTAAGTAAGAATATCATTGGAATTGTTAATATCTCTCAAATTGTAAAAATACTAATGATGTGATGCTGTTGCTTTTTCACACAGAATATCAAATACTTGCAGTGACCTATTTCAAATCTGTGTCACAAAATCACTTGAAATTCAAATTTTTTGGTCTTGAAGTAGAGTTGAGTATAGTGGAATTTAAACATTTTATTGCCCTCACAGTTTCACAAAAAGTTACAGCTCTCAAACAAATAGTCTGGGAAAATATTTTTTCAATAGATCATCTGTCTTAGATCATCATCTTAGAAGAAGCCAACTGAAAATAATGGTGCTTCTTTATTTATTTAGAAAATTTGCCAAATTATTTGGAGTTATAAACCTATATAAGTGTATGCTTTTGAAATTTCAAAGCTCAGAAATTCTTCATCTGATTTATTTCTCGCTTGCGTATGTGCTCTTTCCTTCTTTCCCATATCCCACTTTTCAGATAGGCTTATTCCTTTTCCACACACCACGTGATATTTCCTGCTTTGAAAGAAACAGAACTGTGGTCAGTTCTTTCACATATGGACAGGGTTTATACTTCTGGTTTTAGCAGTGCCTTCAGCATCCTCTGGCCTGATAAAAATCTATTGTACCACAGGCTGAGGCAAGCACATGGCTCAGTCTCCTTCTCGGTGTTCCTTCCACAACTGAGCAGCCTTTTTCTGTCTACTGCTGCTTGAAATTGGTTAAGTAGCCCTTTCTGCCAGCAATAAATCTATAAGACTTGTAAAAGAAAAAAGAATCAAGCACAGTACCTATCTGAATGTTGTGAATGTTGTAAATGTTTCCCTTTTTTCCTGATACAAATTTTTTCAGTTACAAATAATAGAGTAGTTTCATTGAGTCAAAATACAACCTTAATTACCTGTGTGAGACAAACGGTAGGACAATTACAATTTTTTTTTTTCCCTGTGGAAGCATTCTTTGTACCTCTGAGTGCACATCCAAGCAAACCTTTTCATGTTTACACAGAGGTATGCCTTAATTGGTAAAGCTGGGTGATTGAGTCAGAACTGAGTTTTTCTTTGACTTTTTCTTTGGCTTCCTTTCTGACATTAGACAAATAAATTAGCTGTTTCTAGCAAAAAGATGTTGCATAATACCCTTTTCAGATGAAATACTGTGTTTAATATTAGGAGTATGAACACAGAACTCTTGAAATATGAAAAATGCTCTTAACAGATATGTTTTTTTAGCCTGCAGTACTCATAGTAAATAGGTTTTTATTATTTGTTAGTCTACAAGTTTCATTTATACTTTCACTGTTAATTTTGTTCCAAACCAAATTTATTTAGTTGCTTCAGATACAGGTGTTTTTAAGACACTGAAGAAAAAAAATAGCCTAAACCTGAAGTTTGGAAATGGAGAATTATTCTATTTACATTGTGTTGCATTTCTGAACTAGGTGGTCATCACCTGGAGATCCTGTAGGCACAGGGTCTTCTGGTTTATTAAATATTTAACGGGACCACAAGTTAAAGGGCTTTTGCCAGATGCTGATGAAGGCAAAAAGAAATCCTCTAGTGACACACATAATGTTTGCAGCACTTAAACCACGTCCTTTCATCTCCCTCAGCTTCTCCTGTAAAGGAAAATTTGGTCTGTCCACTTGGATTACTGGATCAAAGAGTTTTATCTTCTATAAAATGAAGGAAAGTTTCTTAAAAGTGAAAGCCCATCTGAAATACAAAGGTTACCTCCAGACAGGATGGACAAGTATTTTTATGTCCACCATGTCCAGCTGTATTACCAGGAAAATGAGAAGAAGGGGCAAGAAGGAAAAGCCAGTTGCACAGCTGGGGATAGCCCAGTGCACAACAGCTCTCACCCCACTACAGGGCAGGGATGTGGCTCTGAACATATTCAGACCCAAGAACTACCATGAAGTGTTGTAACCACTTTGTATAGAGCTAACACATGAATAATATTTTTGAATGCACAGATATGCAAAAATATGGAAAAATATGTGCACTTTGTGTGCAACATGCAGAGTATCTTTGGAATCATGCTGATACAAACACTTATTTGAGTAGACATTTGGCAGCTTATTTGTTAAGGTTAATTCACTTATTCATATCTTTGTGTGTGTTTCTGAAAAAATAAAAGTTTTTTCCAAGATTCAACCAAGCTCATCTTACATTAATAAAAAGATTTATACTGAATTTGATGCCCTTTTGTTCACGTCACTGGTAAAGACATTTGTTTCACTGTTGGATAAATTATTGGCAAACTTTCCTCAAAAGCAGCTCAGAAGAATTTAGATTGTTTGCTGATCTATGATTATTTTTATTATAAAGTGAAAATGTTATGCTTAGGTTATGCCTATGCTTTTTTACTCCTTCTACAAAACACAAAATTCAGAACCGTTGTTTCCATAAAGGCTGAACTCAGCAATATGTTCTTCAATAATTGCTGAGAAGCCTTGGTGCTGCTTTATTTAAGTCAGACGAATTTTCCAGAAACACACTCACTGAAAGTCTTAGTTGCAGCAGATATAGGAAGGAGATAGAAAAAGCAGATAGTGTGTATTGTGATTTTTGTGTTTTTTTTTCCTTTAGTGTCTTGACTTACTCAAGAAAGAAAAAGGTTATGTGTATTATATAAGCAATATGTGTTTACTCTGCTATCTCAGAAAAATCACATGTAGCTGGAAAAACTCCAGGAACTGTGATCTTCCATTCCTGCTGTTGCTGATAACATCAGTTATTGTTTTGTCTTGTCCTTTCCTCCATGTCTCTGTCAGAAAGATTGCCATAACATATCTGGAAAGGGCACACATGAAACACACGACATGATTCATTTCTTCAAAGGTCAAAATGAGATAGAGCTTTGTCTGACCCTACAAGAACAAGTCACCCACCGTAATTGCAGCTTTTGCTACTGAGAAAACCAGACAGCCAACAGAAAGCAGAAACCTGTGTCACCCATGCAATGTGATGGTGTAAGGACAAAGACCAAAGCTGAGGGGGAAAGTTTACATATATTTCCATGAGGCTACTGCACAATCCTGGGAGCAGATGCAAGGGAAATCAGGTTTGTCTGCTTTCCCAGAGCAGCTGCATACAGCAGCTGTGTTAAGCAGCAAAGCCATCCTTCCTCACATAAATTCCCTCAGTGACTGTGAAGCTCAAAGCAAAAGGTACATTTCCCACTGTCACATTTATGGTTAGATAACTGTGTACAGATTCTCACTCCTTCATAATTCCACGCAAGTTCAACCTTTTCCCACTTTTATTCCTCTCTGCTTCATTATTTCTGGACTGTCTGGAAAGGTATTCCTCCAGTGTTTAGCTCCTGATCAGTACATACAGATCTCTAGGAAAATGTCTCCATGGGCTGGGAGCCTTTTTCATTGCCTTTTTCTTCTTCCCAATTAGCGGTCAGGATGAACAGTTTCTTCTTCAGGGCAGCAAGCTCCATTATTACCCAAGACTTCTCTTCAAACTAAGGTAAAATGGATAAAAGAAAACAGCTCAGCAAGCAAAAAATAAGCCTGTATTGGCTGGCCCATCAGCATCACACACTGCTGTTTGAATGGGATAGTCTGGTAGTCAGTGAGGAAATGGGCTTGTCACAAACTAGGAAGGCAAGCAAAAATTCCCAAATCATGAATCTTGGGCATTCCTGCATCTCTGGAAGAAACAACACAACCAAGCCTCTCTCTTTTGGGTGTCAGTGATTGCTGCCTTTCTTCTCATCCTCCTCTACAATAACTGGAATAAACCATCTTAAAAAATAAACTTCATATCTAATTGGCAGTTTATACAAATACCCCTGTCCTGAAACAGCTCAAATATTGATTGGGAAAAGTGTGGATACTCTGCTTGGTAGGCATTTTAGATTAATAAACTTTAAGATTAATAAAGGAAACTAGAAGTAGATCATTAATCTATGTAAATGCTTGGTTCATATGGAATGTGTGTAAACCATAGAGGGAATGATCCCGCATGTTTCTGCAAGGGGTGGGTATGCAGTACATTGTCATATTAGAGCTTGCAGTGCAATGTTTGCATTATAATATTTGCATTATAATATATCTCAATATAAAAAGGCAGCAAGTTGGGAATGAAGTTGAGAGCTTGAGATGTCCTCAGATTCTGTGTATTGCTTTGATTCCTCACTTGCCAAATCAGAAAAACTTGTGTGTCCTGCACATTTTGAATTTTCCAGCTACATCATTTGGTCTAATAAATATTCCCCCTTGCCACTTGTACTCTTAGATAACCCTGCCTTTATTAATGCAACTGCACTATAGTATAGTATAGCAACAGCTATACTGCTATAAGCAGGACTTGGTATTTCCTGCTTATTTTGCTTTTTGCTGTCCTAAATTAGGACTCTAGTTTACATTTGGCCTAATTTCTTCTCTCTTAGGTGAGGCAGCATGATGATGTACACAGCTTGACGTATTTAGCTTCAGGCTAAGCATTAGGCCATTCTTCATTTTTTGAGCATTTAACTTGACTTGCACAGACTCCCGTGTTCAATGGGATGGGGCGTTTGGCAGGCGGGTGGAGTAACCAGCTTACATTTGTCATAAGGGTATTCCTGGGAGTTAGGGCAAACAGGTATTGCTAACAGCAGCTTAGCATTACTCCTGCTATACAGTTTACAACTTCCCTCACTTATCTAAAATGTTCTCACGCTTAAATATGTCCATATTTAGCTGTATCCTTTTAACTAAAAAGATCATTGCAATTTTTATGCCCTGGTTAGATGTACTGTATACGATGTAAAGATACCATTTGAAGCTATATTTCTCACTTGAATGATACGAATGTTCTTCCCCCGCCTTATAAATGTCTTGATGTTTTTCTTCATTTGAAACCAGCTGCAATGGTTTTGAAAACTATTGTCCTTTACTAGTCTTTCCAGCTAGGAGGAGTGACATTGTCAGCCTTTTATGCCGCATGAAAGCTTTTAACTTGCAAACACAGCCTTTCTCACTCACATACTATCTGATTTATGTACTCTGAAAGAAAAAAAAAAAAAAAAAAAATAATAAATGGCAGCAACATTTGCTTTTTAATAACATACAGAAAAAAATACTTCAAAGTCAGCCAGGCATGAAGGAAACATACAGGAAAGGACCTTAAATACAAGCTGCTGACAGATCATGAACCAAACTGCCTTTTATGTATCTTGAAGAGAAAACTTTGTAATCATCTATGCCATCAGTAGTGACAGCGTATTCACTGAAATCATTATACCAAAGTGTTGTAAGGCTTGGGATTATCTGAAAGAGTAGAGAATGTTCATTTATTCATGAAGTAAAACTGAAAGGCTTCTGTGTAGTTTTGGGCCTCTCTTTAATTAGAACATCAGGGAAGTTAGGCATTAGTTAAACTTTGCCTGAATAGTAAGTTAATTATTTAAAAGAACAGAAGAAAGCAGAATATTTCCCTAGGAAGAACAAATAGGTTAATTTCAGGTATTTATTCTTAAAAGGTTGTCAAGAATCATTGTGTTATACTTAAATGCAGTGGGAAGACATTTGTTAAGCAGATAAAACATAAAGGATATTGGATTCACTGTAACAGTGAGAATAGGCAAAGAAATGACAACTCAAATTTAATTTTTTTCTAAAGCCCAGTAGATAAGTATTCTTAATCTCCACCAGAGGTAAAACAGGAACAGGCAGCAAAAGACTTGACAGTATGTGTGTCTTCCACAGACCCAGCTTAGAGGGACCAGTATCTAGAACTGAGATGAATAGTTTCTTAACATCCATTCAGTCTTTGATTCAGAACTAATTAAAAAAAAAATTAATCCCGCCAGATGTCCTACAGACATCATTGTTGACCAAAGGTAGCTTTCAGTCAATCTAAAGCAGCATTAAAAAAAAAAAACACCTTAATTTTTCCCTTCCACTGAGGGATTTGTGTGTCACCACAAAAACGGTTGCACAGATTTTGCCAACATAGAGGCTGCTTGCCATTGCTAGTAAATTTTATTTGTATCTTTGCGTTTTCATCAATGGCTAATTCATAAAACACTGGAGGATGGTGTAGTTTAACATTCTTTATGAAGAATTTTATTATATTTTATTCAAAATATATTTTTTTCTAAACCTGAAGACATTTAAAGACCTAGAGCTTGATATCTAATTATATATGCACCACCCTAATTTCCAGTTGGTAGCTGACATATTTTTGTGCTATAACCCTAGAAGAAATATGTATTTCTGAGGTTTATCACAATTGTCACAAAGTAGATGCTCAAATTACATTAGAGTTTTTCTGAAATACTTCTATTTGTAACAAAAAAGAGGAAATTTTGAAAATCAACAGCAATATCCAAAATATCTCTACTTGCACTTAGACTTGTGATAATATCCAAGCAAGTTTGTATTCTGTCAGACTGTATTAGAAAATTTCACACTCTAGAGAGCATTATCACATGCTGTCTCAACAACAAAAGTGAGCAATGTGTACGTTTACCTGAAACTTCCTTACAGCAATTTCTATTTCCTTCAGACAGAAACCATTGGATTATCAAATATAATGCAAGTTAGAACAGAGATAAAAGGAATAGAGTGCATCTATCAAATTAATTTAAAGGAAGAAAACTTTATGCTAAATCTTTTTCATAAGGGAACTTTAAATTTCATAAAAATATTTGCAATCTTTGACAGATTCTAGAGTCCCACATCCCAATATATCTTCTGACCATGATACGCAAGTTGTTGGCAATTGCCAACCAAACCAGAGCTGAATCGATGCTTTAGTATTCCTTAATATGTTGTCTTTCCTCCATCTCTTAAAGTAAAAAAAAGCAACACTGCTGGGATAACTTCACCTAACAAAAATCTGTTACATAGGAAAAGCAACTGTGACCTTCATAAAGCAGTTATGACTGCTCAAAGTTCCTCAAATATCTTGAAGTAATTCTATAATATTTTGATGTTAACTATAGCATTAATGGCAACACTAACCAATATTGAAGATTTGTCATTCAGAGTGCTTTAGAATAACATGACCATTTGTGAACAATGCTGAGTATAATCAAAATGACAAATACAATTGTTGTAAAACATTAGCTTTCAAAGAATTTCTGAGGGAAAGAATTAGGTCTACATTAACACAGTCAAAACTGATTTTGACAGTCTAACAGGTGTTTTGATGTAAAGCCTGAACCTGTTCCTACTGAAAACAACTGAAGCAATTATTATTATATACATTGCTCTACCCTTAGAGGTCCAAAGCATGTTTACGACCTTGATTTTCCATTTGCTTCATGAAACTTACCATTTTATGATGTAGCATATGTTTTTCTAAATCATAGTCTCCAAATGTTTGGA
The DNA here is from genome assembly GCA_026413425.1 of Tringa solitaria. Taxonomy (NCBI): domain Eukaryota; kingdom Metazoa; phylum Chordata; class Aves; order Charadriiformes; family Scolopacidae; genus Tringa; species Tringa solitaria. The sequence goes on from JAOXJM010000033.1 coordinate 71,213,926, forward strand.
GATGATGGTCATTGTAGGATGAATTCCAAGGTCAACTTTAAAACTGAAAAAAAGCCTTTGCTGATTAACTTTAAAGTGGTAGAAGATATAAAAGATAGATACAAGAGACAGTGGAAGGGATGGCTGAAAAGTTGCAATATAGGGCCAGCAAACCAGGCCAAACATGATTTCTCTACAGAGGCATCTTTTCTCTAATGACACTCAATAATGGTTGTAAACCATAAGTGGCAACCAATTATTCCCATAGGGAATGATATTCTCCCTGATATTTCCACCTCTCTTCTCATGCCCACTAGAGAAACTTCCTGTTCCAGAGGTTACATCTAAGACTTTTGAGTTCATAGTTGCTAAAAGATATATTTTTCTCTAATTTAACATATCCATTTCTGAAATTGTTTGTAGGGGTTTTATTTAACAATTCCTCTGACAATCGGATTTCCAGTTTGATTCTTGTCTAGGAAGGTACTTCCTTTTGTTTATTTTGAACCTACTGCTCATTATTTCATTTGAAGCCCATTGTTCTATTAGAAAAGTAAAATCATTCCCTAGTCATCTTTGTCACACCTTTTAGGAAGCACAGATTACTTTTCAATTGATTATCTCTTTCCTGAATGAGATATTACTTAAAATTTTCTTCAATAAGAGGTATTTAAGTTATACATTTAAGTTATTAAGCTATATAAGTTATATATGTTACCCATGTCTTTCTAGCTATCCTTTCCTGAACTTATTTCAACTTTATCATATTCTTTTCAGGTAGAATGATGAAGATTTCATTATTGTGTAACTCAGATCAGTTAAGCATTTTGTATTTGACTTAGAATTATTCTTTTAAGCCAATGAAAATTCCATTATATATTCATAAATAAAAATTTGTAAAATATATGTTTGCTATTTTAAGTATAAACACAACAACAGATAAATTCAAAAATAAATTCATGATGCATCTTAGCCTTCAGTATTGTCAACGTGGTCCTCTCTACATTCATGTAACTCTATGAATTAGTCCACCATTGCAAAAGTTAGAAGTCGCCTTATCTTTCTATAACGCTTGATACATGTAGGCAAAAGGATTTCAGTAATTCTTTCATTTCAGGAAAAAAAATTCTTTAACATTTTAGTAACCATGGGATATGACATACTTTTCTTAGTCCTTTGAAGTGCACAATTGCCTTTTAAATGAAGGAGTCGCACATTTGATCTGCACTTTGCTGTACAGTCTGTGGATGTAACAACACATTCTCCTCACTTCTTGGGGCGATGTGATCCCTGGGGTGGTCAGAAGTGAACTTTCAAGAAGAAGTGTTACCAGTGAGATTTTACAGGGAAAGCCATTTAGGCTATAAAGAGATGTCAAAGAGAAAGAGAGAAAAAAATATAGAGTGAAAATGTATTTGTCAGCTTTGGTTCTTCTATGTATTTCTGTTATAAAGTCTTCTATGGAATGAGATGTCATTACTAAGTTGTGTATTGCTCCAACATAGCCATCCATTACAGTAAAGCCAAAATAGCACATTCCATTAATCACAGATACAAGGTTAAATAAAGATGTAAGCATATTGGGAAAGCAAGTCTTCAAGTGTAGATCACCTTGATATATTAAGCAAATGTCTTAGAATGGGTTACAGGCCTGAGAGAATAATAGCAGTAAAATTAAGCAGAGCTGTATTAGCCAAGCTTAAGTCAGTAATACTCATTTATATTGCTGTAAAGAAATTGATTATTTGAGTTGTCTGCCATAGAGTAAGCAACATATGGTACATAACATTTGAAATCAGAGGGAATTTACTAAAAAAAATGAGGACTTTGAATTGACTCAATCCATTTGGTTTGATAAATATCCCTTTCAAATCTATTTTTTTTTCCTTACACGTTACTAAGCTGTTCCTTCTACGTTACAGAGATGAATGCACACAGAACCCTGGTCAATTCATTCTTATGTCAGTGGTCATTCCAGCACTCTGTGCTTCAATAAATAAAGGACCCCAATATGAGCCAGGATAACTCTGTGGGATATTACAGTACGGATGGTTGCCTTCTATATATATAGACAGGTTGTTGGAACAACATGGTAGAAAGGACCATTTTGTTCCATTCTGGTTTTTTCCATCTTTTTCTCACTTCTCCATTTATCGGTTCTGTTTCTTCTGTTTCTTTCTTTTGTACTGTTCTTTGTCCCATTTTACACCCTCCTGTTCCACACCCCATTTCCATTTTCTCTGCAGCGTTGTTCAAAAAGCATCATTGCTCGCAGCAACTATAGATGTTTATGGTGCTCTGCAAGAGTAAAATATACCAGATAAATAACAGTAGCTGCCACAAACAGCCTGCAGTCTAAAGGATCAGAAATATAGTCATTGATGCTTAACTACATTTCTTACTTGCATGCCAGGTTTGAACTGGTGGCTAGATTTGGACACGGGACAAAATTTTTTCTTAATAATATCAAGTACTCCTGCATGGGGCTAGTTCATCTCCTGGTTCAATTTTGACAATTTATCATCAAATTACCTTTTTGCATAGGTATCTGCCATTACTCCTTGAGATAATTTCAACAAACATCCTACCCAAGTGTCCTAACAAGCTAACTTGTTTTGAATTATCCCAGTATTTTAATTTGACTCAAAAGAACTTCTGAAATGCTTTTTTCCTCACAATATTTACAGGAGTTCTAAAGTGTAATAAGAATAATGTTTTCAGGAATAAAACTCTAACTTTACAATGGTTGTTTCATAAGCATTCAGTATAGACAGGTAGGAGATCACTGTGGACATGACATTTATTTTGAGAAGTAGAAAACACTTAAGTCATTTCTGTCTATTTTAAAGAATTTTATTCTACATGTTTTCTAATGAGGCTACAGAAGAACACCGGTGTTTCGATATTTATATATTATCTGAGGATAGCTTACAGAAAGATAACAAACTTTTTTCTTTAAATGTTTCTGGCTTGCACAATTGTATAGTTATTTTTCCTAACCCAAATTATTAATGGTGATGGTGATATGCAATTAAGGTATATAGTGGTATGGGATGGTGTAGCACAGTATAAAAGGGGTAAGTGGGACAACTTCTTTACAGCAAAAGCAACTGAATTTAAATTTTCAAATTACAGATGCCTAGAATTGCACATTTAATTTCTTCTCTGCTACATAAAAACTGCATATTCATTGGATTTAGGGGATTAACAGTTTCACAATTTACATGCATATTTACTATCTACCTAAATAATTAGAAATTTCATTGTTGGTCCATTTTTTAAATCTTGGCCTGAAGTTGTATATTCAATTTTTTGACTGTACCCAATGCCTGCAGAATGGATAAGGTGGTGCTTTCATTCTCCATTTCAATCTGCCCAGACTCTTATCTCTCATATAGAGCTGGGGAAACAGCCTAAAGTAAAAGGATTGTTTAGCTGTTTGATTCTAATCTGCTATAATTGAAAATCAAATTGCAGTAGGCATATTGAAAGACTTCTCATAATTTTTAGAATCCCATAAAAATATTCCATTCCCTCATTAATTTGGAAACATTCAATGGGAATTTTAATTGCTATGAATTTATTTTAAATAAAGAACTAAGTAAATAAAAAAATTGGAGATGTGAAAGGCCTTCTTGTGAAGGGAAACATGGAAAATATTTTTAGAATAAGAGTATCGGAGAATTAACTCCATCTAAGAATGGCAATACTCTGATGTCTAATTCTGTCTTTGCCTCAGGAAGGGAATTATCTATTATTTTCTTCAGTGTAAAATCTACTAGCATTTTGATTAGACTATATTTTTAATATGTTGCAATTGACAGGGTTATTTGACTTAGAAAAAATATGGCTGGGAAATCTAAGATTACAAATGTGCAAGAACTCCTGTGCATTTTTCTTTTCCTTTAAATAGTCATCAACCAGCAGGACTCATTTTCTATAACAGTGTGTTGTTATTTGTTATGATGGAAAATAATTTGCTAGGAAAATAGCTTATATATCTGTCATAAACCCTTAATCAAGGGTGCGAGAAGATTTTTGACACTTCAATTTCAATGGCACTTTGTGCATAACTCACACCAAAAAAAAAGCATAAAATTGTGGAAAACCTGCTGAAAATGTACAGGAAAAACTTTGAGGTTTCTTACATATTTCTTCTTCATATGGTTTTATTATTTCTGACAGAAAGCCATATTTGACTTTTTGGTGATATTTACTTTGTTGCATTAAACACTGAAAGATGGGCTTCCTGATCTGCTAAGCTAATACTGGTGAAGAAAGTACTGCTGTCTGGGCTTATATGTTTTCTTCGGTCTATATGAACATATAGGACACTGATATTGATAGTCTTCTCACATTTTACCTTTACTTGACTTGCACTAAAACTAAGACTCTACTCTCAATAAAAAATTGAATTAAATTGCATCCCTATAAATCCACATTCCAAAGTTATATTGATGTTGTATCATTCCTTACATATTCTGAATGTTGTAGGAATCTATAAAAAAGTCCTATCCTGAACTTTAACTTTTTTAATACCTAACAAAAGATTAATGAAACACAAGAGGTACCAGTAGTAAATCTTCTGCAAGTAGGTAATTTGAGTGAAGCAAATGGAGCAATATCTTTTTATTGGGTGTAACCTGGCTTAAATAATGTTATTAGTGTTAAATAAGTTTAGCAGTATAATAAGGTGATCTGACAGTTCTCAGTAAAAGCCTTTTTCCCAGTTAAATTAAATTACTTAGCTATAACTTCATCATGAAGCATTTTGTGGAATAATTCAACCAAAATAGATCAGTCATTTCCAAGAAGGGACTAATAGAAAACAAGAATATTAAAAAAGAAATTGACATGTTCTAGTATCCTCCACTATGGACCAAGGGAAATTTATTAACTTTCTGATGTTTTGTTTGTCAGAGTTATGAAAATCTTAAAATAATACTTATACATTGATCAAGTTCCAAGTTTGAGATAAATCACACTATGTATATGGGCAGCAACAACTTAGAAATTAGCATTTTTCAGACTTACTTTTCCCTATCTGTTGGCAAAAGTGAACATGAGCTCTCTCATAGCTGTCTCACTTTGCATCTGCAGGTACAGACTGAAAGTTCCTTCAACTTGAGGGTCTCTACATGTATGTTTAGTGTAAGATAAAGCTTATCTATTCAAAGATACTTTTCTTCCAGCCACAAAGCTCCTCCAAATCAGATTTCTTACTGCCTTCTCATTAGCCAGAAGCCTATATGTGAAAGAAGATCCTATGCATTTAGGCTGCGTCCTCTCCCTTCCTTCCTGTCTCACTGTTGTCTTAGCCACTAAACTGGAAGAACATGTGTTGACACAAAGATTCACACTGAGGGTCTCTGACAAGGAACAGAACTGATTCCCTCTCAAGGGTTTTCTTTGGAAACTTTTTCAGCTCCTGCACAGAAAACATAGGTCTCTGGGAAGGCAGAAAACTCACACTATTTAAGTGTTTCTTCCCTACAGTATTATTCATCAGTCAGATCTGATTCTCTCTTAAATTTTATAGTAGCCAGATGGTATCACAGAATGCTAAGTGTCTGGATTTTATTTGACTTATGAAATGGCTTGAAACTCACTTCCTGAGTTTTGGTGTTTTTAAAGGAGACAAAACATTTTCTTATGACTAGGTATGGCTTGAAGTGAACAGTTCAGGTCTATATTTAAAAAAATTTGTGTATAACTGAGACACAGAGAAAATTTAACCTGCTGGATGCTTAGCCAGTATTGATTACAGAATTGTAGCAGTTGGAAGGGACCTTTGGAGATCATCTAATCTGGTTACACTGGTTGTGAGCCCTACCACCAAGAAGGATAAGCCGTATAATCCTGGGCACAGACATATAAATCCGCAGAAAAAAAGAAAAAGTTCTATTACTTTTGCTCTATGTGATTTTACAGATATTGGCACAATGGATCCAGATGCTATAGAACAGCACAAATGATGATAACAGAAATTGTTATCATCATCATCATACAGATTACCCCTGCTGAAAGTTTTCCATGTGCAATTGACTATGGACTAAAACTTAGAGTCTGTTTTGTTAAGGTACTTACATTTCCACAGATAGTAACTGCCTTAGGATTTAAAAAAACACTGAGTCTCCTAATTTCCATGGAATTTTTGCTTATAATTATCTGGTCCCTAATCCAAGAAAAAAAAGGGTTTTTTTTTTTTCTTTCATGCAATCACCTATATTTAGTTGTGAAAGGGAGTGTGAGATTACTTCACCTGCTAGAGACAAAAGCCAAGGCAGAGTCATGGAAGTCCCTTTACAGAGAGCCTGGGCTTCTTTCTGATATTGTAGCATCTACAAAGTTTGTTGAACTGGCTCACTCATAGCAGGAAAACACTTCTTGCTGAGAGAACGGCACAGAAAGATCAGTTCTGTCCATTCCATTCCACTTTCCCACTGAGTCTGTCCCAACTGGAGTTATCTCAAAGCTCATTGCCAAACTGCAAGGATGTACTTGAAAATGTTTCACATTTAATCCAAAGAGTTCCTTTTTCATCTATTATCGTGGATGAAGTTTTCAGCTGGTTGTGGATGATGAAAGCCATGTTAGATTCAAAGGAATGCTTTTCGTAAATGGTTATCTTGAGTCTATCCTACTATGTCTGGAATTGCTAAGAATGGTGGATAAAATTGGTATACAGGCTCACAGGAATCAGATAAATTTTTAAAGATATATCCATTAACATATTCTGACATTTCTGTTTCCCAGAGGTTTTCATAACAGTTTTCAGATCGCTTGAATTATTTTCCTTTGTCAGGAAAGTGCTCCTTCAGTAAAAAAAAAATACAGGCACATCTATACAATCAATCTCCTCCTTAAGTTTATTGCATACACAAAATTCAAAGTCATTAAAGGTCAGATTCTAGTTTTCAGCCTGAAACAAATTTGGGCAGAATACTATATGTAGGGGCACTAGCCTTGGTGATACATCAAATTTGGAAAGTGAATAAATAATCTTAAAACGATTGTGAAGGAAAAAAAAGTAGAGACTTATAAGAGCTTTTATAAGAAGAGTTAAATTGAATTCAGCTTGCCTATATAACTGAGAAAGTGATGTGTTATTGTTCATTTTCATCTCTATGCCTTGTAGGAAACTGTCATGTTTGTGTTTTGTACAAATCTTCAAGCTGTGTTTATTGCCTATTGGCCAATACTGTCTGAGCAGAACTAGTATTTTCAATTACCACAGACATAGAATCAAACTTCTGAGGAGAAGAAAAGTTATGAAATAGATCTTCAATGTGATGTGCTGTCCAAAACAAAAGTAACAAAGACAAAACTTTGCATCTTAAAAACACATTGTCATGAAATATTTTGACCAGGCATGTGAAGAGTTACTGGCCTGCTTTCTGCCTATATTCTCCTACGGTTCACTGTTACTGGTATTTTCGGGCTAATTTACTGTATCCCCATTGTAATGGACAAGACAGTAAATGGGGTTTATCTAAGAGCCAACAAGATTATCACTTTTAACAGACTTGATTATCTGATACAGCCACTCTCTCTGCCCCTCTCTAAAGTTGGATCAGTCCCTGCTCTGCCGCTGCTCCCAGTTACCCATTCTGGGCACCACCAGCCAGGGTCCTGGGGCATCCCCTGACATTCATCTTCATGCATCTCCCTGATCTCCCAGATCTACACCACCTTTTGAGATCTTTCCCCCAACCTTGCTTTCCAAGACACCTTCTTTTGGGGAACTCTCCTTACGGTGTCAGTTTCTCTTTCCAGAAGAAAAAGTCCCCAGTTTTCCTATTCTAAGCAGCCTCTATGAGAAGCACAATGTATAATTAGGCTCCTTACTGCTTCTCTTCTCATGACTCTGTATTAATTGGAGGAAATGGGACATGTCACTTCTGTTTAGCCCAGGCACTTTCAAAATTTACAACCAGCCCCTACCAGTTGCATTTAGTAAGAGACAGGCTCCAGATTGAGAGTTCAAAAGCTCCATTTTGGACATTCACATACACCCAATTCTCTACCGCCTGTTAGCATTCACAGCTCAAATGATATTTTCACCAACAACACCCATCTATATGCAGTCTGATATTCTCTGAAATAAGATTGTCTAACTGTAAAGTCAATCTATATTACTGTAGAAAAGGAGGGAAATGCCCTCTGCACAGTTCAGGATGACTTCCAACCTTCCTTAAGGACTCTGCTAGCATTTTCATATATGCTATCATCATGGTAAGTGCAATTGGAGGTATATTTTTGAAGGCGTTTTAAATCAGATTTTGCTTTCTACTTGAACTTGAATATATTGATAAAAGAAGTAGAAGGCAGGATTCATAGAAGCTGTGAGAAAGAATAAATTTATTGATTCAGACTACAAGATTTGTAACGGAGTGCAGTTTCTTAAATCTTCACATTACACATAGTATAAAAGTGTGTTTCAGAATTTTCCTGCATGTGTACATATGTTCATAAAAAACAGAGTTTGCTAGACTCCAGCAATTAACATGGTATGATTTCACTTCCATATAAATGGCTAGCTCTTTCCCAAAATGACTGCTTTCTGTGTAAAAGTCTTACTCTGTGGTTTTGGGGTTTTTTTGTTGTTTCTTTGGTTGGTTGGTTGGTTTTAGTTTTGGGGGTTTTTTTTGTTTTTTTTTTTAGTTTATTGGTCTAGCCAATCCCTAGCACTGATTTTTACCTCCTGCCAGGTAACAAAAACTAAAAATATCTCTATGGTGTTCCCACAAATCCTCCTATTTTGCTTCATGCTTCTCCCATTCTTATCAAGCTTTTTAATCTCTTAATATCCTGCTTGCTCCTCAGCCCTTCTAATATAGCTTTTTTAGTGTTTACTTTCATCCACCTTATACCTCTTCACATCCTCTCAGCTAAGCCACGTTTTCTCATTCCTGAAATCTTTTTTCTGACGTGTGTGCCTGGTCTCACCTGTCTCCATCCTTCATTTCTTTTTGGTACTACCACTCCCTTTTATTATTGTTGTCTGTTGCTGTTACTAAAGGAATTCACATTTGAGAACAGTTTGTAATGGCATCAATCAACATCATAATTTTTTATTTGGCTGATATATTAGTATCATCATTGTCTTTTCCATTATAACAAGAGGAAAAAAACCCAACACACAGGTCAGTAGGTAATTAC
>JAOXJM010000033.1:71223166-71236667 GCA_026413425.1 Tringa solitaria
GATAGAAAAAAAAGGTGAAAAAATCCTAAAAAATTACCTAATCATGTTCTTGTCTCCTATGCTTTTTCTCTTTAGGAGACTGAATGTATCAGTAAAAGAGTTAACAGAAAATCAAAGGAATTGAGAAAAACAGTATTTCAGCTGTATCTTTTCCCATAGTGCTTGAGAAAAGAGAGCCCAGGTTCATTTACCTTAGTGAAAGCAGAGTATTGTTCTTTGTCACTTGGTGTGTAGGTGCTTCTTGTGTTGTGTTCTTAGGACAGGATTTAGATGATATATGAGTAGGTCTCCAGTGTATTTGAACTGCCTGTGGTATATAGTTAGCCAGGGATGTCATGTGGTCTGTCTTTACTCATGGAGGAGATTCCAGGCAATTTTTGCCCATTTGGTGTCTATTCAATACCTTGGGAGTCATGAATGCTCCAGTCACAACTCACCCAGAGCATGGCATAGAGCCCCTATTGTATGGCAAATCTCCAGTGGCTTCCTTTAAGTGGCTGTGAGACCTCTTAGTGTTGTTAGAAAGGATTTCATATGAACCATTCCTAGATCACAAATTATAATGAGTGGAGAGAGAAGATCTCGTGGAAAGGAGGTGGATGCCACAGCTCTCAGTTACAAATTCAGCAAGAATGCAAAACATCCAGATTGTTATTCTAAACAAAAAACTTGAAAGCAGGTTTCATCCCCATTCATTTTGTAATTAGGGCAAGAGACAGGATATTCTGAAAGCCCTTGCACAAGGGGAGTGTCAAGCCCTATAGAAGATCTAATTCCAGTGTCTCACTTAACTTCACAATCTCTATCACAGTAAGAGGGGAAGATTCAGCACTGCCTCTGGGGCTCTACTAAATCTGAAGTCTGTGTCATTTTTAGAGCAAAAACTTTTTTTCTCTCCAACCTGTAATGACAATGCAGTGGCAGCCACCATCAGTTACCGAAGTAGTGTTCAGACTTCCTTGTTACTCCCACTGATTTTGGTTGTGGAAAGAGAGGCAACAGCTGGGGCGAAGTAAATCTGAAACCTGCAGTGTTGGCAAAGAAGTAGCTGCTGTACAAAACATCTTTGCTCGTTGCCTTGCAGAGTGCTGACACAGGCCAGGGTGAGGACTCCTTTATCAACTTTGCATCTCAAGAGGGAAAAAGGAATAACCCACCAAGTAACTGCAGAAGGGCAAATTTTCTTTGCGCTTTTGGTAACAATGAGGACTGTGAGGACAAATAAAGACTGTGAGTTTGACGTAGTACTTCCCAACAGTGTCAAAATATCTCCATTATCAAATCTGGATAATCCAAGACACTAAGCTACCCACAAGTGTCTATAGAATACTGAAAAATTGTTTATTATAATCTGACTCAGACTGTTATCAACCTCACCAATACTGTCTTTTCTACACTGAAAAATAAAGGAAGCATATCTATTTGTTTCTTTTTTTCCCCATACAAAAAATATCAGTATTTTGAAAAAAAGAAGGAAAAGGATAACGGAGAGTTCAACATAAGGATGCAGTGCGATATTTCAGGACTGGGGGTTAACTACCACCAACAGGGTCAAGACTGCCTCCAGCAGGTGTGACTCACAGTGACATTCCCTCAAGAGCCATACATGCCCTGCCGGTTGATTTTGGCAGCTCATTCCTCTGGGGTTTTCAGATGATGGGAAGAGTGTGTAAATTCCTATTGAGTGGGTTAATGGTGTAAACCTGTCTCCCATTCTCCCATGTTAGGAAATGATGCTATCTCCTAAAACGTGGCTGCAAGGTAACCTTTAGTTTCTTCACTTCATTCTTATTTCAGCCAGGTCTGCATTTTGCTTGGGCAGCTGTTTTGAGTGCGGAGATATATTCGTTTTCTGAAGGAGGTTGGTCTCATTTCTTTAAACAAACTATTAGTGTGAATAATACCTACCAGTAGTTACGTGTTAGCCTTTGCTATTAGATCGTGTACTAATGGTGAATTTCTGGAGCCTCAAATTAAATGGGAATGAGAAATTTATCTGATTAAATTAAAACAGCTTGAATAAAGAATGTTATTTAAGCAGAAGACAGCAAAGATCTTCTTTGGCAAGGAAAAGAAGCATTTCTGAAAAGGTTTGGTTAACTGATGTCACAAGGTTATTAATAGATGATTAGTAAATGGGTTTAGGACAGTTTTATACTAACATAGCCTAGAAAAAAGATGAAAAAAAAATGCATAGTAGGATGAACATTAATATTCCACTTAGCTTCATTGCTGAATGCATAAGGAAACAAGACAGATGAAAGGTGGCCGAAAAGATTTTTTTCCCATCAAAGTGCAACACATTTTTGTCATTTTCACCTCTACTTGTTATGTTTCATGTTCACAGAGAGAAAATGAAGAGCCAAGAGGTTACACTTGGTATTGCAGTCATATTTAAATGCCTTTTAAGATCTCTAGAATGCCCTTACCATTTATCCTACTCCTTCAAATTAACTTCGTCATAATTTTTTTGCTACTTTACAGCACAAATTTCATATCTGCCTCTCTGGCATTGTCTCCCTTCACAGGCTTTTGCATTATTGCCCTCTTCTTTGTTGACCCCCCCCCATGCCTGAAACTCATGGCACTTTATAGGTTCAGTCACTGCAGGGCTGCATCAGGTCCCTGCAGACCTGTGTACCATCTCTTTTATATTTTTTTAATTTATCAATCTCCCTCAAATCACCCCTTAAAGTATCCTCCCCCTCTCCCTCTACCCCCGCCACTTCAAAGCCTTTCAAATTTAACCTCAGTAAAGACTCCAAAATTTCTTCACCACCCTGGGTATGTGCTGTCAGTCAGTTTTTAATGGGCCTGAGCTGTTTTGCTTATGTCTGACCTACATTGCAAGGTCCTTAGGGTAAGCTCTGTGTCCTCTTACTTGTTTGTACAATGCTAAGAACACATTCACCATTCAGTCAATAACACAGTACATAATAAAATGCCATCTATTTTATCATCACAGCTCTAAGCTTGAACTTTGGGGGAAGGGAGGATGTAAAAAGACAATTTGCTGTTTGGGAAATTGCTGAATTTACAGCCTGAGGGTGGAAGAAATCTTGTTTTCCCAGGACAAGTTCTTCTTTTTCCTCCTTGTACCTCAATTATACACAGGTTTTTTTTATGTAATGTATTTGGACTTGCCCTCCAGTCTCCTGCAGATGTTGAGACAACTATCTTTCATATTCTTTCAAACTTATTTCTACTCACATTAAAAAATAATTTGGCCCATTAGCTTCAGAGCTGTACTGAAGCCTTACAATTAACCCTGAAACTGGATGAATTAGCTTTATGTTTTATTATAACCTTACACTCGAACTCCATTTACTCAGCTTCATTATTTTCCCATCTTTGTTTCTTGAGAAGCCAAAAAACCTCCAATCAAGATTATTAAGGAAAATGTCATGTTAATGGAAAAATTTGTCCTCTACACAACTTCAAACCAAAATGACCCAGCATGTTGCTTGGCTGTTCACTCCTCCATTCTGACCTCGCACCAGAGATGTAAGGTTTTGTCCAGTGGTGATATAGTAACGATACCCCCTTGGAGCAGATTTTCTTCAAATAAGTTCTGACTTTCAGATCAGATGCCTTTCCACAGAGATTCTTTATATGGAGTTTTAGGAACCAGATTATTTCTTTTTTACATAGGTATAACCCAGACACGTTACTCTGCAATCAAATTATTTACTCCAAAGTTAAATAATGCTCTACAGAACTGAAATTCACCCTCATAGCACAAAAGACTACCAGCCACCTGGAAGAGAAGATGATAGAACCTGTTGTAAATCAGGGAGGAGAAGAATGGGTGACTGTTCAGTGCAAGAGTATCAGCTCCAGAATGAAGAGGGAAGGTCCTCAGCACAAGGAAAGACATGGACCTGTTAGAGTGGGTACAGAGGAGGGCCACAAAAATTATCTGAGAGCTGGAGTACTTCTGCTCCTGTGAGGACAGGCTGAGACAGTTGGGGCTGTTCAGCCTGGAGAAGAGAAGGCTCCAGGGAGAATTTATTGTGGCCTTTCAGAAAGTAAAGGGGGCCTACAGGAGAGTTGGGGCCTGTAGCAATAGGACAAGGGATAATGGTTTTAAACTAAAAGAGGGCAGGTTCAAACTAGACATTACCAAGAAATTTTTTACAATGAGGGTGGTGAAACATTGGAACCGGTTGCCCAGAGATGTGGTAGGTGTCCCATCCCTGGAAACATTCAAGGGCATGTTGGACGGGGCTCTGAGTAACCTTGTCTGGTCAAAGATGGCCCCGTTCATTGCAGTGGGGTTGGACGATATGACCTTTCAAGGTTCCTTCTATGATTCTGTATTTCTACTTTTTTCAAATTTGTATTTCATCCACTTATGCCTCCATTTCTCTAAGATAGGGCATGGGCTACATAAGGAAATCCAAGTCAATGAAAAAGATTTTCATATTATACCACCTTACTTCTGGCTTCTGAATTACAGTCTACTCACCAAACATGAATACACCCAGACTGATCCATCACCATTTAATCTGCTGGCAGAATCATTACAGTCATGTTATTCTCCTTAATTCTTCCTCTTTAATTTTCCAATAATTCTTATCTTTACTTTTTTTCTTTTTTTTTTCTGCTTAATCTTAGCATCAACCTATACATGAAAATCTGCATTTTCACTGTGATCTCTTTGGCACTCCAGTCCAGTTTTCAACTAAGTTTTAGAATCCAAAAGAGTTGGATGTACCACTATGGGATATATACCAGTAACAGGAGGGCAAATTTTGCATGTATTTTTTGTGTTTAAAAAAGATAACCTAAAAAGAAATTGAATGTTTAGGATTTCATATTTGAAACAGCTAGGATTACACAATGACACAATACAATGCACAGTAACAATGTGTTTGTTTAAAGAAACTATAAATTGCACAAACTTTTAAGATGGTTTTTTAAACTTTGTAAATGCATGTCCTGTCCTCTGGAGCCAAATTGAGCTGACAGTTCCAAAATCTAAACATCTGTATGTATGTCCCTTGACCAGAGACTATTTTTATACTTAGAAGGCTTTATTTAATTTAACCTGATGCAGAAACAATGTCCTCCTTTTGCTATTGTTGCCTAGCCATTCTTCAGGAAATACTAATAATACAGAAATCATGTGCCAATTAATTCATTGTGAATTAATGTGAACCTGCCTTGTCCTAAAGATGACCACCAGATTCTGCACCTTATCTCAGACTCTTACAGACTACTTCAGTTATTGTGAAAAAATTCTGCTCTTCTGTCATGAGGAGACTGTTCTCCTGAATGAAAATTTCTGGAATTTGGAGATGTTAAAAAGGAAAATGTATCTAATAATAAATTGTTACTGAACAGGAAAACCTTAATAGTGACGCTGTTCCTTTTGTTGTTGGCAAACAGGTGAGGTGGATGCAAGGTATCGGTTTGAAACTTAAGAACAGGGAAACTAAGTCAGAAGTTGCAGCTTCTCTTCTTTACACTGCTAATGAGACTTACTGTATGACATTGCGAGAGGCACTTAGCTTCATTTCCAAATCTGCAAATTAGATTAGTGCTTGCCTACCTCATTCATTTGTCAGATGGCAAAGTCAATGATGCATATGAACTGTTTAGCAATTTTTAGAGGAAAAGCTTCTTACACAAGTGTATAGCATAATCTGATACGGAGCCATAGACTTGCAGATAATCTTTCTAACAGAGATTTGATTTTGCTAGTTTATTTGATTACAGTAATTTGTATAAAATACCAAGACTACACTTGCTTCATTGTTTATGAATTTCTGTCTTCAGTGGATGACATTTGGGTGTTCATTCATGTATCAGTGACTTCTGATGGTAGTGCTATATAAGATTTTGTTTGTTCCTCATAGATGTTAGTCAACTTTGTTCCTACCTTTAAATCTTTTCTTAGATGCTAAGGTTAAGAAATAACTCTATTTCTGCCCTCGGTGTGCCCCATGGAAATATTTCTTGCTCCATCCTCTTGTACAACCCAGAACTAGTAAAAAGTTTTTCATAAGAAACCTAGAGGCTATACATTTCTAATGTCCTGTTGACAGCTAGCTCATTCCCTTTGTTGTGACATGCTTTCTGATTCAAAGCCCTTCACACGGGTAGCAGAGGCAGCACATAACTCTCAGTTCAGAAAAAACAATAATGAAACCTGTGGTTCAGAGGAAACAAGGAGATGCAGCGGGGTTATTTCTGCTCCTCTGCATACATAATTTCTGATTAGATTCACAAATGTTATTAACGATCAGGTAACAACACAATCTTCCCTTTTCATTGCCACCTTTCCAGGTGCCTTTTTGAATGCTGACCAATAATTTTTTCCTGAAGATACTGTTATTCCACTTCGTTCTGTTTAAGTTTCCTCTTCAATTCCACTTGCAAGTAGGAGATTAGGAAAGATAATAAGAAGTGCTTTTCACATTTGAAAAGCAGTACCAACGCTTGGAAACTTTGACTTTCTATTGCCTTGCAATGAGGCTTGCTTGGTCTTGGAATTATATCTCTTACAGTATGATGTGACCTCAGATTAGGGTTTAATTGCAAGGTATGCATTTGTTATTCATTAAACTTAGGCTGAATATTTCCAAAAAGTGAGGAATATTGAAGATCTATTTTCAAGTCTCTAACCCCTTTGATTATTTTCTGTATACAAAAATGACAAAAAAGATAGATATTTCCATACGTTTCCTTGAAGCCCAAGAAAGTCTTCCTGAAGACCATTTATCTGTATCATGAAGGTAGCTAATTAACCCCATTTGAAAGAGTTATTATTTTACTAGGCAACATTGTACTCTATTCACCCTTTTTATCATCTATTAAGGAGAAGTGCTGTCAGCATGGTTCATCTCATACCCATTCTATTCATAAGTAATAGAAGCTTGAACTCTGTAAATCAGTTCAGCTCATAAAAACGAGAGGCTGATAATAGGCAGGCATACAGCAAACATCACTGCATAAGCTTTTTGTCATAGCCCTTGTTGTCAAAGTTGTTCAGTGAAACACATTCATTGCAACTCAGTACATCTGCTTTATTTAAGACCAAATACATGCAGCCTTTCAGCTTCTGAAGTTCAGTCACAGGATTGTGTTCTTTCCCTTTTTCTATATATTCTCTGTCAGTACAACATCACTAACATCAGAGAACTCATGGATTTTTGCAGAGTACATTAGATAGAAAAAAAAGCAAATCTTTTTAACTGCTTCCTCTGCACAGTTCCCAATGTCTGGCTTCAAATGACATGGTATCTAAAAAGTTTTGATAACTATGCTAGTTAAGTTATATTGTGGATACTATCGTACATCTTCATTTTATGCCAGCTTGGCTGGCAAAAACATCTCACTCTCTGTACTTACTCTGGTTTACCTTTGTTGTGTTCAAGATACAGAGAACTATCGAGGTAGTCTATATTTTAATAGAGTAGGTCAGTGGTTTTGTACGCCTCAAGTTTTTTGGAAGGCTTTTTCTAAAGATTCCATATGTCATTTTGAGCTTGAACATCAAAATCTGTGCTAGCTGTGCCTTTACCTTACCAGCTGGTGCAGAGCAGAGTGAGACATCATGGTCTAATATGCTGTTGGTGTGGTTTAAGGACCACAAGCCCACCACACGTATATATTGCCATTTGCCAACCATAGGCAAGCTAGATGTGTAGAGAGGTTCTGGAAGATCTTACATCCTCATTTCAAGTGGGGACCTCGAGCTGGAGTCCTGTTAGGTGGCTTCAGCCTTGGTCTCCCCAGGAAAGAAATCACTTCAATGTCACCTGTGATGTGCTCAAGTGAATACTGCGCAATAGTCACAATATTGCACGTATAAGTGCAAGGACTGCAACTAGCAGAACCCCTCTAGCACCCTAAACAGCTAATGTAAATGTACTTGTTCTGCATCTAGGGTACTAACTTCCTGTGTGATAAAGGTATTTAAAAATATAAGAAACAAAACTCCTAGAACATTGTCTTTTTTCAGGACAGCAAACCCTCCAGAATGCTGCCAGACATCATAAATATGTCCAGCTCTTCACATGGATCAAAAATATTCCAGAGGAAATTTACTGTTTCTAGACAAACAGTAAAGATGGGGAAAAACTATGTTTAGCATTGTCTATATGAAAGTTAAATCACCAATAAAAGTGATCAGTTAAGCAATCCAGCACTAAACCAAGCTGAATATTGATGTTTTTCTAATACTAAGCGAGTGCTAATTGTCCTATAAACCATAAGGTGTACTAAGCATTCACTGATCTTATTACAGATTATTTCCACTGTTTCAATGTAAGAAGCAACACCACTTTGCCCTCTTGTTTCCTTCCTTCTAGCTAAATCTGGAATCTTTTCTGTATTGCCTGCCTTTGGGATGAGGTCCAGTAAAGACAGATTTAAATCATGTCTCAGAGTTAAAGAAAAAGCTATTTATTCTCCATATGAAATTCCTTTTCCTTTTCCACTGTTCCCTTTCCACTGTGAGACTTTCCTCATACCATATTAAAATTGAAATAAAAAGTAAAAATTTAGGGGTTGTTTGCCTCTTACTTTTTGTCGTGTCATACACCGTTCTGTTAAATCTGAGAAAAACAGGGAAAAAAATTAGCTCTAATCATACTGACAGTTAACAACTACATTTTCTCTTGCTTTAATCTCTACTGGTTCATTCCTTCATTAAGTACAGCATTAAGGCACATTAACTGTACTGTTATAGTGACATAATTCCACAGATTAATGTCATGTTATAGGAGAACGGAAAAGATCTCAGTAAAAATTTTCACAAAGTTTCCAAAAGGGGGAGGTTGTTGAATAGTTTGTCATATTACAAGTTAAAAATCTGTACATGTACAACAAACCAGAGATCAAGGCAGGCACTATAATTAGACATTTTGAAATTTTCTAATTGCAAGTTCTAGGGAAGTGACGAAAGTCAAACATTAAACTCCAGCATATTAATTAGCCCATTTTCCCAAAAACAAATTCTGAAAGACAGTCACCCAATTACCATATTTTAAGGTAATAATAAAAAAGTTAATACAGACTTGTAAACACTGTTGTTATTTGCATTTTTCATTACGAATTTAATTCTGCAAATTAAATGATATATTTATACATTAGTATACTGCATTTGAATTAATCATATTCATTTATTTGTTTATTAATATTTTGTTACTTAAATATATAAATAAATCAAGGGGAAATAAACATATCTGGTTATTTAATCAGATTCAGTACTGAACTTCCAGAAAATTCTGTAGGAAGTTTGGACTTACATCAACGATATAATGAGCGGCAAAAAAAAGAGAGGTTAAGAAAATTATTACTTCTTAATTTATTATATTTGATTTGTGTGTCTGTATAAATCTGAAGGTTTAAAACAAAATAAGACTTTTATTTTTTTCCAGATCTAAATGGCTTTAGCTAATAGAAGGACCCCTTTCTATGACCTTGTTTTTAGTGGCAAGGCAAGGAGAACTTTAAAAAAATGTTTCTTGCTAAAAAGAAAACCAACCTGATTTTTACCAGTGAAGTGTCCCATTTGACACATGGTACATTTCTCTTGCATACTGGGAGAAAAAATAAGTTATCTAGATTTAAAAACCATTGAAAAATAAGGAGTTTAAGTTATTTCTCCTTTACACAATAACCCATTTCTTAGTATATACATCTACAGTAGGAGTAATTTGCTTCAGAAGATACGAATGCATATTTTTCACTTCCCCCAAACATGAGATTCTTTCATCTTCCCTCCCTCCCCCCTCTTTTTCTATCCTGTTGACATTATTGTTCTATTTTATGAAAAATATTTATATGGTCATTAAAATAGAAAAGTAGTTTCTTTGTCCTACTGGATCAAGTGTTCATCTGGAAGATTAAACACATGGATTACCACCTGCCATTCAACCAGAGAGACTCAGAAAATCTTGGCAGTTGAAATACTGTCTAGGTAGGTAGAAGGCTTCTGTATTTATGTACCCGCTGTCTGGGAAGGAAAATAAATGTGTTTCTCTGTTGAGCAACTTAACCAAGGTATGGGATAAAAGGCAAGTGTCTTTCTCCTGCTGAATTTAAGATTTCTCCTCTTGACCTAAATCAGAAAGGTGGATAATTTCACCAGTACTGTTTTCTACCAAAAAACTAAGACATTAAACATTTAAAAATGTTTTTGAATGCTTATGTAGACTCTGTTGCTGATCTATGTCATGTGACCACGGAAAGATGATCTGTAGCATGAATATATTAATTTCATTTATAATAAGTCACCAAGAAAGAAATGAGGAGGATGGCTAAGGAAATTCCACCTCTTCCCAGACACTCAAGAGTTGTAAAAAACTGTGTCAGCTCAGAGGAAAAGTGGCAAACCGTAAGAATTTACTCATTATGTTATGCTTTAAGTTACTGATTTTCCATGATTCACCAAAAACTGTTGCATAAAACGGCATTTGGCCATGTTGGGTAAGGGTGAGTGATGTACAAGATACAGTAGCCCAAGGCCTGACTGTTGTTGTATTTACTGCAACATTTTGCAGCATGACAGACAAAGCTGAACCAACTGTGATTTAGCAAGCTCAGAGTAACCACAACAGCAAAACTTGGTGATATGACTTAAGCATATGTTACAAAAGCCTGCCAGAGACACTGGGTGTCAGTACGGGCCAAACATATGGGCCAATGCTGTCTGCACTAGTGAGGGGGAAACAAGCACAAATACATTTACTGGAGTGAGAAATTCTACCATGGGATGATGAAACACAAAAGGCTTAATATCTGCAAGTTGGGCTAAGGGGAATGAGAGATGATCTCAGAAAATAGAAAGGAAGGTGGAACTAGGCCATAACCATAGCATTTTGCAGCAGAAAGAGGTTTCTATCCATAGTAGGTGTGATTACAGTCGAGCTGATATAGACACCTCTAAAAACATCTGACATGGATCCTGCCAAATAGCAGTATTTGAGAGAAAAGAATATGGAAAGAAAATTGTGCTGAACTCTGGTTGTCTCTGACTGCCACCACAGTTCATCATATTTTCCAGGCAGCTGTGAGAGAAGGTATCTTTGATATGGTTCTGATTTATACCAGTGGACAGAAAAGCTGCCTACAGACGCATGACCAGAGGAATGCAGAATTACCTTTTTCAGCCCTGGCCCTGCCAACCATCTAGCAGGTCTGGCCAGATACACAGCCAAGAGTTCTGTGCAGACGGCTCTCTGCCACGTGGCCTAAATAAAGGAAAGAGAACACAGCTAGTAAATCTGCACCAAGGAAATATTGGCCCTTGAAACCAAGAGAAATTTCTTTAGGAGACAATGGGTTAAAAGTTCCTGTAGACAGCAGAAAGAAATTATCCTCTGTACAGTTTTCAGGGGCTAGTTGCAGAGTTTTATTATTAGTCTTAGGTATTAGGTATTTTCTTTCCAAAAGTATCACCTGCACAGACACAACAATGTCTGAAAGTGTCTTCTGCCTGAGAGGCGATTCTTTTAGAAATAGGTATATTGAGGGGTGACACAGGCATCTCATACCTTCATAAAGTTATATTTTCTGCTAACTCTATATTGAGAGCGCAGACACTAAAAGTATTCTGGCTCTTGACTTCCAGAATAGGAGACAAATATCAGTATTTGAACATAAAGCATCTCCAAACAAATTAAATTCTATTTGAATAATTTTCCTTCAGAATTTTTAAACTATTAATATCACATCAGTAAATACAACTAAGTTTCACAAATTACTAATAACATGAAGGGGCAGAACAGCATTAAGTGAAATGGTGTTTAATCACAAACCTATTATTATTCTAGGACTTATCTCACCAATTGTTATTAATATTTCACCAATTCTATTAGAAATGAAAGAACAGAAAATGGATTAGAACTCCTGTCCAAAATAAAGTTAAGCTGATTTTAAAAATCTGTCGGAAAACAAAAAATTATAAAACCCAGTATTAATTCCCACATAAAAACTGCCAGAGGCGTATTTCAAATTCTCAAACACAGGTGGAAAATACACTGCATGTTTTCAGTTTTGATAATATAAAATCCCACCAAAATAGATTGATTATTTCAATATGAAACAATATCTTCAGGCTTCCTTCTTATCTACTCTTCTGCAGCAGCTACCACAGCATTCAATGAGAAGAGAAACACTGTGATCTTCTTTTTCTAACTTCATCAATTTTAATGTTTTTTCTTATTATTATGTCTATTAGACCTTTCTGTCAATGCTCAAAGTTGGCTTTGATGCACTTGTTCACAAAGCCCTGAGTGAAAGCATTATGCTGTTAAAAATCTTTTAGATCTTGTGCCATCGTCATTAACACGGAGTTCCCGTATTCCAAGGAGATGCTCTGTTAGACAACTATATCTCTAATACCATATCACACTTTGTTATAGTTCTTGACATTTTTTTCTCCAGAGAAGTTGCAGATTGGATTCATGGAGTCACTGAAAGTGAAGTCTGGAAGGTGTTGCCAACGATTATGGAAGAAGAACCACATATATTGTCCATATTAAGCCAGGAGCAGTTTTTTACCCAAGAGCCTCTGTGAAGTCAAAATGCAAGTAACAGTCAGGAAAATGCACATCTGAAATTTAAATATTATTGCTATTGTTATCTGCAAACTGCTGTAAGACTATGATGGACTCCCTTCAATTTTAGCTGTAAGAAAAGGGATCAGTTGTGACCACTGAGAAAACAACAAAGTAGTATAAATCACGGTACGTAGCTGCAGAAGAATGCCAGTAGCATCAAGAAGGAAAGGTAACTTGTGTCTGTTCCCTATGAAAACTTTTACTATAGGGATGATATTTAGGAGGGTTTATTCTGTGAAACATGTTTCTGCATCACAGATTGTTAGGGAGACTCACTGTGACAACATGGCTTTTAAGCATCATGGTTTATCTCCCTCTGAGTGCTTGCAGCTGAAGGCAGTCTACGCATCCCAGGAGTTCAGGGGATGTGATATCCCAAGCTGCATGGGTTCAGTGGTTGTTACCTACTCACTGCTGGAAAATACTCCAAGAACCCAGTCAGGCATTAGCCAAGGACATCATGCAACAAATACCGTGTCAAATGCACTTCCTTACACTTCTCAGCATTTCCCGTTGCTTACCAGCAAATACTCCTGATAAATGCAATTACACAATTTTCTTTCACCCGCTGCAGCTAGACTCTGTAGTAGCAAAACAAGCTGTTAACACAGAACTAGAAGTTGTCTTCTTGGATTATCTTAGTTTCCTATATGTCTAGTTTCCCGTATAACTGATTTTCTTGAGTCACAAACAAATAAACCATTTCCATTATAATCACTGTGTTAGATAACGAGGCACTTTTTGGTGAATATTTGAGCTAAAAATGCATTCAGATAGTTCTGTAGCAAAAAATCTCTCTCTAATGTCTATAATGTTTAGTGACATATACATATTATATATATACATATTTCTCCTGGAACTCCAGTAAAAATGGCTGGGAATCTAGAACTTTTGGTGTGTGTCATAATAACATTATTTATTCTTTT
>JAOXJM010000033.1:71248846-71266646 GCA_026413425.1 Tringa solitaria
AACATTTGGGATACTAAAAAATAACTAAATTTTAGTGATAATTGAAGTATAGAGTATGCGTCTATGTACCTAAATAGAGCTTTTTTTGTTAATGACTTCTTTTTTGATTTGAAATGTATTTTGAAGGAAAAAAAATGATGAAATTTTGGTACACAAACTGAATGCCCTGAAAGATTCTGAGGTAACAACAGTGGAGAGCAAGTTTGGTTTTTATTCCTCCTTTGCATGTGTAGTGACATTAAAGCTCTCCATAAATCAGCTGGCCTCAGGGCTACTTGAGAGGGACCACCCCCATCAATGAAAGCCTGCTTCAGTGTAGGAGCCAAGGTCTGTGGAGAGAGGTAATACTTTTATTAGACCAGCTTAGGCTTGGAGTGAATTCAGTCTTCCCTAGAGACTGCCAACATGGGAGTCCATTAATGCCTGTTGTGATGATGTTTTCTATGGAGTGGACGACCAACGGATCACTGCGGTGCATCTCTCAGGTCTCCGTCCCCTCCCACCCTCCATTTCCCAGGGGTAAACTTCAGGGTGATTAAATTAATGGTCATGCAGCTTAAGTGCCTTCTGTGATGCACAATGGGGCAAGGTTAAATCCCCTGTGGACTGCGGGCAATCAAATTCCCAAAATAATTCTCAGAATAGAAACTGCCAGATTTTCAGCTTCTATTTGTTTAGAACCTATACAGCAGTTTCAGGATTTAATTGTAAACACAGGTATCCTGACAGATGTTTATTATTCAAGCCTGGAAGACACAGTGGGTTCTGTAGTGCTACTGAAATGGGTACTAATATGAGCAGGAAGAAAACCAGACATTTTTAGAAGTTTGTCAGAGTTAATAGTTAGCTATTACAGTTCATATGAAATGAAATGTTTTCTGATCAATCAATGTTGACATTATAAGTAGCTTGTTTGCTCTTATTTGCTACTGCATGGAGTATTTTCGTGTGCTTCTTTTAAAAGCTTTCACTTTATTGAAGGCTTTATTTTGATTTCATAAGCACTACAGAAATGAGAAAGTCCTAATTCTCAGGGGCTTATTGACATTATTCTGTCTAAGAGTAGAAAAGCAGCTTAGCCAAACTTTTACTGGTGTAGGTTCAATTATACCAAGAACTAGTCCTACCTGATGAATGTACACAGCATGTGTGAACTAGGAAACAATATCTGAGCTGAAAAAAAAAAAAAAAAGACTATTCCACCATCTTAGGTGGAATAGGCTATCTGTCTATCTGTTCCCTTGTTACTCTGCTCCTTGGCAGCACTGAGAAACTTCCCTGTAGGTCCATAAATGGAAAGTAACTATTTTGCCAGCTTGTTCAGGGCTTTCTCCCAGATTTATTGTACTGTACTATCTGTACTGTGCATTCACAAACCATGAGAGAAGAAGGACCAATGAGTTTTCTGCTGTTCAGCTGAACGAGGTTGTTTCTTGTGCTTGTGCTCATGCTCTTCCAGCTGTGAGGAAATATTGCCTCCAGATATGGGCACTGCACATGACGGCCATGGGCAGAGAGCAGCCAAAGCCTCATCTGCCCCATTTCACCAAAGCTTTTGAAAGTCAAGATGCTAATTGTTGCTCAAAGGAGGTATGAAATACACGGGACTGTCGATTGGTGGTTCTGCTGACTTAAAAGAAAACACTTTAAAGTGTCCAAGAATTATAATTTTCATTCAGAAGTTTACAGACAAAGACATAGCTACCCTTTCCTATGTTTATCCTTAGCGATATGAATTCATCTCTCTTAGCTTCCTCCATGGATTTCTAATCTTCTTCATTCATTCCCCTTCACCCCAGAGAAGTTGAAAGAGGCTCATAACTTCTCTTGAATACTTAACCAACTACATTACTGAGAAATCTGCAGCCCAAAGGGCTGCTGAATAAATGGGTTGGAATGAATTAGATACGTTTTCCAGAGTATCTTCTTTTGGGAGAAGAAGATGGACCAGAGAGAAAAAGAAGGAAATATTTCATAAAATTAAGTGCAGGATAGGCAGAAGTTTACCAGAGTGAAGTATGCTTTATTAAGCATCAAATTGCACCATTGCTATTAGACCTGTTTCAGAAATGCGGAGCTAAATATTTTCCGCTATGAGGGAGACTGGTGGTGCGATATGAATCACCATTTTTCACAAAAATAGTTTACTCTGGGGATCATATTCCAAAAAGAATGGTGAGATAATATGTTTTCCTAGAGGCCAGGATATTTTCTAACCCACTGATGCTGCTTTAGTATATTCAGGAATTCCCACTGGTTTTTTGTCATTGCTTCACTGCTCCCATGGGACACACTCTCTGACAAGTTAGCCCTCTCCATGTAAAAGTCATCCCTGTAAACGATGCCTTCACAGTTCTCTGAATTCTCCCTCCAGAAGGAGGAGAATAAAACTCACCTTTGCTGCTGGCCCAAGGCACATTTTAGAAGAAAAAAATATCAATACAGAATGCAATTTAGAATTTTGGTTTTTTTTTTCCAGACACTTCCATTCTCCTTAAAGACCTACAAAGAAATAAAATTAGTCATGATCGTAAAAAAAGTTCAATGTTTTAAAAAAACAGGCATCAGACAGTAGGCTTTTTTCTATAGCAAAGTAAGTCTGAATGTTTCTTTGAACTAAGAATTTAATTAAAATCTACACTATGTTATTTTATTTTTTAATTGCTTAAGATTAAAGAACGTACCCAGTATCAACGTCACAGAAGTCAACAGCAGTCCTTTTCCTTTCCTTACAACCCACACAACCACAGTTTTAGATATTGACACTTGTCAAGGTTCTGTTTAAACCAGACAGTGAGTTCAATCGGAAAACAGAAAAATTCCATTCTGGTGAGGAATTAACTTTCTCCTTTGGGAAAAAATGGGCTCAGGAGAACCAAAATAGCAAACAAACTAATTCTACAGCAGAAGACAGAGGAAATTACTTAGGACAGGCCAGTCAAGAATAAAATACTCTCTGTGTCACTAAGCTTGAAAATACTGCAGGTACCCACAATAACATGGGCCAGATTTGAAAAGTTTCAAAGGGATAAAACCAGAATCCTGAACCAATTCAGAAGTTAACAAGGAGATCATTAGGGCAATTTCTTAATTAGGTAGTCCTGGTCCAGAGAATTGGGAATATATTATTTCCCTGAGGATTCAAGATAAAGAAATTATAAAAATCACACAAAAATTCAGAGATACTATAATAGTCCCAAGAAACTTTACTGTTTCACAAATTCACAAATAAGTAAGGTAAAATAATTGCCTCCATCAATTCCTTATTTATAAGCTGCATTTGGTAAAAGGCTTTTTAATAGATATAGGACATAAAGTAGCATGATTATTTATAATCTCAGAAGAACTATATTTTCAGTTAACAACCAGAACAAAAAAATTAAGAGTTAACATGTGTCTTGTTTTTCAGTTAAGCATTGTTTTTCTATATACATATAAACACACTCGTACAGCTAAAAGTCTTTTTAGAACTATTAGCAATTTAAAATAAAAAAATAAAAAAATGTGCAATTTTAAGACCAATCAGTTCTTAATTGGAAATTCAATTAATATTAATCACAAGTATTTTACTGACTAAAAGGAGCTATTTCTACAGACGCCAGATTCTGGATAGTTTGACCGTGAAAAATGGCCCTAAAAAGTACTTAAATGAACAGCCAAAACCAGTCTACTACAGAACAGACTTGCATTTTTTCTATTATTTCTCAGAGGCAAGTAGCTTTAAAAGGAATTCCCAGAACTTGCTGGTGGTGCAGTCCCACTGGCCCTTTGGTCTGGCAGAAGGGCTACTGGGAAAGGACCTATCAAAACTTTTCCACGGGCCAGCATGACTCCTGCAAGCCTTCCAGCTGGATTAATGACCTTGGCCGGAGAGTGCCAGGGGCTGAGGTCAGCTCTGTGCTCACAGGCATCACTGCCCAGCCAAAAGAGACAGATGGTCATGCAGGGTCAGGTAGGGCAGATGAATTTCACTGTCAATGACAAACACTGTCAACGCAAAATAAGAAATACATCTATTCTAAAGGAGAAAGTGATTCTGGAAGAAGTCAGTTATCTTCTCCTGAAAACTGCTCCACAGTATTTTTCAGGCTCCTGGTTTTACTCTTCAGTTTCGTGAAATTAGCAAAATATTACTCTATTTACTGGAAATAAATTGCATGGTGGAAGCGATGCTTTCCCAGGCAGGGCAGGAAACTTGACAGAGTCAGAATGTTTATCCAGACACGTAATTGCATGTTAAAGCTCTTCCTTACAATTTGCCATCTTCTTAATTCCCAAACACAGAAGAAGGAACATGTGCCTTAAGGTTTTTAATCTCAAAATCTTCATAAATACTAATATAATCAAAGATAAATTAATGATGAAGAGCCAGAGAGGCTTATCTTTCTTAGTCTGCAGTGTCAGAGAGAGAAGCCCCCTCACACTAGCAGAAAGGCAACACAAAGAAAAGCACACAGAAAACTATAGCCATACTGTAGTTAATATACCTAAACCTGTTACATCAAAGTCCCTAAAACATATTAAATTAGTTATATTTTCAGATAGCAAATGCCTCATACTTTCTGGGTGTCCTAAAAATTCACTAGATATCTTTGAAAATCTTAGTAATTTGTTATACTCCTAACTCCCGCGTAACAATTTGTAATATTCTGAGTATTCATCTCTACAGAACTACAATAATCTCCCGGAGACTGTCTTCCTGTAATGTTAGAGAGAGAGAGATATTAACTACCTGTTCCTTCTCCTCTTTCCTCTAGTAAAAACATTTTTTTCAGCCATAAGCAAGCCTTCCCCAACACTTTTATAAACACAGATGTGTTTTTTCCTTTCACACATAAACAAGCAAATAAAAAAAATCATTACATTATTATAGTTTTCTCTCCTGCTCGCCCAGAGAATTTTGACTAAGTCTTAGTTATTGACAGCTCAGCATCTATGATATCAGCTTAGACAGAGAATTGCAGAAAAGATGCTTGCTTTCTCTGTTAAGACAGAATCTGCATTTCTTGCTGTTATTCATTTTATTCAATAAGACACACTTCACAGAGCAGTTCCTTCCTGCCATAATGTCCCTTCTCTCTTAAGAAGACACCTTGATTATTCTTTAACTTCTGAATCATTTCCATTTCTGCAAATGTTTTTTTAACGACAAACCATTTAAAGAGTAGATGACTGCTATCACCCTTGTTTTACAAATAGAAAACTGTTGCACCATAAAAATTGCATAGCTAATCGAAGGTCTTGCACCACAGCCAAGAACACCAATATCCATTCCCAGGGCACTGTTTGAACACCTCTCCTTCATGCCACCGCCTCTGTTTCAATAGCAACTTAAGTCAGAGATTGCACTAAATGTTTCGATAAAGGCAAAATACTCCCTTCCCTCTAAAATACAAAGTGTAGATAGAAAAAGGAAGGGGGTTTATCAAACTTCCCGAAACTCCTGTTCCGTGTATCCCAGAATCCAGACTGCAGTCAATGGCCAAAGCTCCCCTTCTCTGCCTCCCACCCCAGGCTCCCAACACACTCCCTGCCTGTACATGATGAGAGGAAGCATACCAGAAATTTCAACAACATACATCTCACATTTTGAATTTGAAAGTGATTGCGTATCAGAATTATCTCTTACCTAGGCTTACTACCCTTTAATAGTAACCTTCTATGAGAAAAGTAGTGCCTCATACAATTTAAAAGAAATGTTTAATAATTTAAAATGTTTCCTTTTAAAAACAGAGAAAAAATTATTAAGCTATTTAATAGAAGTTTAATATTTGAACAGTCTTTGGTCATTTTTATTTTTGCTTTATTTATACCAGATGGACTCTAATCATGGTCTATGGAAGATGTGAAAGATCTTGGCATTTGGTATTTAATCAAATTGAATGTATTCCTTCCAGAGGAGCTACTCCCATCTAAATAATATGCTACATTATGTCAATGCACAAATGACAAGCCATATAGTAATCTTAAAATACACTGACACATGAGTTTACTTTCTTAGATCCTGCAGTAATTCAATTGCATTTAATTATTCCATGTCAAAATTTAACCCTCAAATGCTAATTAAATATTACAAGCAGTTACAAAATAGATCAAATATGAAAGGTTTCAGTTGAGATTATTCTCACTTCCACTGCGACAACTGACTTAGCAGGGGATTTCTGATTACAGGTAAAGCATTGCAGGGACTACTGAGTGTGCCTAATCTGTTTGTAAAAAAACCCACAACAAAACAAGCTCCCTCCCAGCAGAGCTGAAGCATATAAAAAATTTAATCCACTTATGAGTAGAAATTCAATAGAATATGAAATTAACAGTATTAAAAAAACCCTCCGAAAATATTGCAAAATATAAAGTATAGCTTTGCAAAATATAAACTTTAGCTTGTTGGGATTAAACGGATCTTTTTGCAAGACCTGCAGTCTCCTTTGAGGAAAATATTCACTGACAGCTGACTTCAGTGTCAAATGTTAGTTGGAGTATTACAGATTCATAGGTTAATAGGCAATTCTTAGGTTAGTCAGCAGGAGAGGCTTGCACCAACATTTCTCTTTTCTTTATATTTTGTGAGAGTGGGATAAGAGAAGAAAATTACTAAGGGCATTTGCAAAGCAACAAAAAAAAATAAATAGCAGGACTGAAAGGTTTGGTGAGTGTTGCAAGCATAAGGCTTTACTAAAATACTCTTTAATCATTTCCACCTTGAATATTGGACAGTTTTTATTTTCTTGCAGTTTGTTGTTCTTTCAGAGCAATAAGCTGTAAGACGTTTCTCTCGAAGATTTACTGCGCCAGACCTAACTGTAAAAGCCTGAGCTATTTGTTAAGAGCACTATTTGGACAGAACTAAGGAGAAGGGGAAGAAGACCATGGTGAGTGAGATACCATTCTCTGCCAGTACTTAAAAATTGGGCCTCACCACTCTCTTGCCCGCTCTCTGGGGGCGGTGGGAGCCCCAGAGCAGCCCCCTAATTCTTTACGGGAGAAATACCTGGCAATCTACCCAGAGTGCCACAATCTATTTTTTGTGAAATATGGCCTCGAGTACAAAGTAACACATTCTGTTCAGAGTGAATATGCTTTCACATAACTAATGGAGACTTGCAAGATTTATTAGAAGGCAGAAAACTGTTCCTTTCTGTGCTGATCTCACTGGATATTAAACTTTCTGTGAGTCCTATATCATGTATAATGTTTTTCTATTAGCTAAAGCAGCAGGTTGGCTGGACAGAGATGGAGAGAAAGGTAGGTCCAGGAATTTTGAATGGCAATTTTTCTTTATGCAAATTTGATATGAACTAACAAATTAATTGTATTAAAAATTCAGGAACATATTTTTGCATTTAGTGTTCAACTAGTGTTGCTTCATCAGGATTAGGAGAAAAATGCAATGGGTTTCAGTGGGTTTTGTATCTGCTCCACGTTTAGAAATGCTGTATTTTAGAGGGAAAAGAGACTACACCAGATAAGAGACATGAAGCCAATTTTCACTGCATTCCTCCAGCATAAATCCAGACTAACTCATGAAAGATTTACAGTGGTAGGCTGGTGAGCAACATTTGATCCACAAATTAGAAGATATAAACCTGAGATGAAGAAAGGAGGGAGAGACGCAGAGCTAGAGTGTGTCCTAAAGGACAAAAATTAGTATTCCAGATAAAAGTAAAACTATCAACATTCAATGAAAAATAAATGTTAAGTATCTACAAATAGAAGAAGTAAAACACACAGTAAAGTTATAAATTTTCCGAACAGAGAATTTTTCTAAAGGGCTAAGACAAAAAGGAAGAGCATAAAAATTAATAATTTAGGAGCAACACTGAAAAAGATAAGTCTCTGTGTTACTTTATAGTTCTTTATCTTGTGAATCTTTCTTGGTATCTTCTTCATTTTTACTGGCACTCTACGTTTTTTTTACCTTGGGGTAAATAATATTATAAGTGATAACTGATTAATTATGTTGACTGTACAGCAATTCTATGGTTATATTACAACAGGAAGTGTTCAATAACACATTTGAGACATACAGGTGAAAAATACCTCTACTTATTTCCTAGCAAAAAATACAGAGGCAGGATGCTGAGTAGCCCAAAACATAAACTAAAGTATAAACAGAAAGCTCTCTTTTGCACTTTCTGAAGTACTATACTGTTTTGCCTCTGGCTATCACTATAATGTAAATTATAGTCGCCTGTACTGCTGTTCCAAAAAAAAAATGGCCACAGATGGTCTATACTGTATTAGCAGAAGTGACAAGACCTTTAAGTAGAGAAGAGAGGCAGAGAGTTAGAGAAAAATGTCTACTCTGCCCTTTGAACTAGAGACATTCGCTTGGTAAGGAATATCTCCATCTCATACCACAGTTTCTTGACAGGTCAACATTCAGTTGTCATCTTCAGATTAAGGAAATATTTAGCATTATCGGAAACTCTCATTGACCTTTCCTTATGAAAGAAGAAACAGTCACTTTCACTATAAAATGCTGATGAGGTTTATTTAAATGCTATTGTTACATAAAAAAAAAAATACATGGAAAGACAAAAAGGTCCTAGGGGCACTGCCCTTAAAGCTGACTTACATTTGTTCATTGAATCTTTTCATTTTCCTACCCATCCTTATACAGATGTTGTCTTGACAATATACTTAGTTTCTAAAGGCTTGGCTCTCCTAGAAAAATTAGAACAGTGAGGATCTNNNACTGGCCTTTTGACAATACAGATATGAGTTATAATAAAAAAAAAACAAAACAGTATCTTGCGTTGATTATGTCAGTGGTGCTGCTTTTAAATAAATAAATAAATAAAATAAATTCTTGGCCTGCTTTCAATTAGCCTGGAAAAATAACCTTTTCTATTACAATAGAATTATGATATAAAATCATTGGTACAGAATCTGAAAAAATCAGTGTGCTAAATGAAAAGCGTTTGGTTTCTGTTAAGGTAATGGTAGGATTATTCATCTAAACAGAAGTAACAAAAAATGAAATCTTAACATCTCAGTGACTGTGGATTTCACGTTCATTTTCTATGCATAGCACAATATTTGTTATGTATGAATATTTAGATCCAAAATGTGTCATCATCAGATGTTTTGACAAGATGTTTTGACATCTGGACATGTTTTGAGACATGGCTCTGGCTCTCCTGCCAGCCGGATATCCTGGGGCACAGAAAGACAAACTGACACAAGACTCCTGTAGTCTTTGGGAAAATAGAAAAGGATTTTGCAACAAAATGAAGAATTTTATGGACTGTTTCTTTTCCTATATAGTTTTTCTGTTGCTGACAAGGTTTTGCTGACACCCACTCTGGTTGAGGCTAAGACTTTGGATATTTAAAAATAATGACAGTCTAGATTCTCTCTGTGCTTATACCACCTTTCTAAGTATTTAAATGGACTCCCTTTTTGAACTGTCCTGGCAATATAAACACATAAATCTCCCTATTTATGCTACTAGGTATCATATAATGCTTAACCAAGTTAAGATATGAATTTTTCACTGAGAATATTACT
The DNA here is from genome assembly GCA_026413425.1 of Tringa solitaria. NCBI lineage: Eukaryota > Metazoa > Chordata > Aves > Charadriiformes > Scolopacidae > Tringa > Tringa solitaria. The sequence goes on from JAOXJM010000033.1 coordinate 71,258,360, forward strand.
GGCAGCCATAAACATTAAAACATTAAAAGGCTCTAATCTCATGAAATAGTTTGCAAAATGTCCAGTTTTCTTCTTTCTTCTTTCTATACTTTACTGCTGGCATGAAAGTTTACTTTCTCAAGATTTCGTTCCTAACTTGAGGAACTCAATCTTTCTGGGAGGCCGGGGTGGGGGAGAAAAAAATGAACAAAGTGAGGTGAACAGCTCAGCCATCTGATTATAAATGCTAGCTCTCAAAGTAAAGCATAAAATACCACTGTTAAAACACAGATTGATACAATAGACTTCCTTTGCAACAGCTATTCTTCCCACTTATTAAATTAATTCACTTTTATGTCTTAAATCAAACTGTAAACTTCTCAGGGCATGGCAAAATTCTTTTTCAATACAAAGTTGAATACAGAAGAGGCCCATTCTTAATTGGGATTCACCAGCTCTTCTGTAATACAAATAAAAACCATAATTAGAAATGTGCTGAGATAAAAAGAAACAAAAGGTCCTGTAAATACCACTGAATGTTTCTATTATCCTGTGGCAGTAAAAGTTCACTGCTCATTTTGTTACAGAGCAATTAAAGGCAGATACCTTTAAAGGCTCAAAGAAAAAGGAGCGAAGACTTCAGTGTGTGTTCTCTTTCATGAAGCCAAGGACAAAACCAGATGCCAGACCTGAACCAAAATCAAGAGGAGCACATTAGAATTGGTCTGAAGGATTGTCTTGAGGTATTGTGAAACTTCACAGAACATAAAGGTAAATGAAATTTTAGTTGTATAGCGTGTTAATTTTACTGGGGGAAATAAATCAAATGAAAACAGCATCTCAGGTGTCAAAGATCAGTGTTTAACCTGTTAATGCTTGAGGAAGTAGGCGTTTACCAGACAGAAATGCTGGAATTAATCCAGAGTGGAAGACAGAATCACATATTAGCTACTCCCCCAAGTGAATAAATAAAGCCTTTTGCATGCTATACTCACTACACATAAGACAAATCTATCCATCAGAGGGTAGATACATTGAATATGGCTCTATTAGCTCTTTCCCTCGAACATAGCTATGAAATTCATACTACAGGGAACAGAAGGCATTTATTTATCTTCCAAGCATAAGGCTATAAAAATGACAGTTTAGAAGCAGAAAAAAATATGCAAAGAAATGTTCTATCTGGCTAATGTTAATGCATAACCAGCATTTGCTTTATATACATAATGCAGTGAGAAATAAATTAAATGACAGATGGCTTCTCCCTCCTCTGCTGTATGTTGTAGCATGACTAGACAAACAATCTAAATCACAGGCAGATACGTGCTATGGAAACACTGTGCAGAAGTAGTTAATTACTCCTGTCAGAGAACAAAAATGCAATTGCATTATTTATTTTGAAATTACAAACACAGTAAACTGTGAAATAACCATTACTAGCATAGAGGTAATTCCATATTCGTCTCTGGGAGTAATCAATGAATCCATGGATCCAGTAACTGAGATATCTTTAGAAGTGAAAAAGAAGTGTATAAGTGAAAAATATTTATGGAGGGTATATGAGTGCTCCTGACATAGGACCAACAACATTTATCATTATCTTTTTTAACTAGACCCTGATGCAGATATACAGAATATAAAACATATTCTGTTTTGCAAAAAGAGAGGAACACAAATTAAAAACTTCAGAGGCAATCCAAACCTCAATAATTGTCAGCTCCCAAGTTTTTGGGGGCAGTTACATGGACAGATTGTCCTTTCTTATAGTCTATGTTTTGCTATGCCTCTCTTAGAGGCAAAGCTGTCACTTACTACAACAAATATATCTATTTCCTAGTCATAAAAGTGAAAAAAAATAATCTTCAGAATCAAGGCTAAAAAAATAGCTTACCTCACTTCTAGTTGATTTTCTAGTTCAGTCCTAATTCTACTCCTTTGCCAGAGGAGTAGGTGCCTCTAGAGCCACCTGTGTTTCAAGACAATGATGGACCTACCAGAGCATATCCTCCTTTCCCCCATGATGTTCAGGTGATGTGACTTGCTGGGAGACATGGCACAGACCCCAGCTGGGATGGAGGAGGAGAGAGGGATGCGTAAAGTTTTTTAATATCTAAGGAAATTCACACTGATAAAAATCCAGAAGACAGAGCAGGCAGCAAAAAGCATTCATTGCTTTTGACAATTATGCTACATAGTGGTCATTCTTTTAAGTCCAGCTGTCTATCCTATACATTAAAGTCTGTGTCATTCCTTACTGCTCAATGTACAGTAATGGACAGGAAAGGAACCAGTCTCTTTATTTTTTGTACAAGTATTTTCATGAAGATAAAAGTGCATGTTGGAAATTGAAACAGAAACGGTGAAGAAATATATGGTGAATATATATGGCTTATAGAGTCTTACTTGCCAACCATCTGTGCGTAAACGTACCCTACAGCATATGTTTTCACCAAACAGGATAAGAATATGTTTCTACATTGGAGTGAATAGTATTCTATAAGATATTTTTATGATTATAGCAGTGGGAGATTTTAAACTGAGAGAAAGAGTCTATTAAAGGCAGACAGCCTTTACACAGTGCTATTAGTGCATAATGCAAATGATATTCATGTCAGCTACTATGATTTTAAATGCCAGAGCATCAGGGGAAGAAATTCTTCACTAAGTAATTTACCTCAGCTTGGTCAGACAACCATTTCTGAACAGAGACTGCCGTATGCGAAGCAAAGGCAAGAAGGATGATAAACAGAAACTATGAATCATTCCTGAGGCACGTTCTGCATTTTGTTCACTGGAAATAATCAGCTGTCTCCGTAAATGTAGATTCCTGATAGATAGGCTTACACAGTCCGGGACTCAAACTCCATCGCTCTGTTTGCTGCACTCTCTGGTTTCCATAATGACATAAGCAGGACACTATTGACAGGAATCATCACCTCTATTAATGCCACTGTATTGGTTTCATCTGTAATTCAAACTCCCTGTCCTGTAGCAAAAGCCTTCCAATGAGTTATCTCAAGATACTAAAGCAACCGTCTCTTTAAGTACAACAATTATGTTCCCCTGGGCCAATGAAACTGCTGACTACTGGGGGAATGGACATATTTTTTTTATTGGGAATACTGTTTCCTAGCCTGCAAAAGAGTATTCAACTCAAAATAACTGTCAGATTTATTTAATTTTAATTTGGTTTGGTATAGCAAAGAGTTATATGGAGGAGAGACACAGGCAGGCATGATGGTGATTCCTCTTCTTAAACAAACTTAAAAAGTAGCTGCACTTTGAATAGCCATGATTTTTCAGGTAGTGTGCATTTACTAGCAATTAATTTATTCTGGTAATCAGAATATGGGTTATTATTTTACATTTGTAAAAAAATGAGGAATTATTTTCTTACCTTAGGTAATGGCCCACTTGAGATTAATTTATTCATCTTTCGAAAGCTGCAACAGAAACCCTGCCACATTTGTGATTATAAATATAGTTAGAACTGAGATAATGACGAAGAAATGGGTCTCCATACAGATTTTACAGAATCCTGCAGTTCTCAGTAGGGCAAATATGTCATCTAAAATGCACCCCACCAAGAGAAAAAAATGGACATGATAATAAGAAAGAAATGAAACAGCCATTTTTCATTTGTGGTCCAAGTGTTAACCTTAGTATCTGCACAGGACAACACAAGGCAGTAAACTGTTAGTGTTGTTGTATTAAAAAAGGCAATGGAAGAAAATGAAAGTAAAAAGAGGTCATAAGATTTTAAGAAGGTAAGTACTATAATCTTATTGCAATTTAATGAGAAGGTGTCTTAAACTTTCATCTTAGAAAAAATATCTGAAGAATAAACATCTAAGAACTAAATGTGTTGAGACAGCAAGAGAGAATTACAAACATATACAAAATTCCTATGATATAATATTTGTATAATATTAAGCTTGAAACTGTGTCTAATATTCAGTTTCATTATACCTCAAAATCAATTTCCCTGGGATTGGTCACAGTCTGCTGTCGCTCTCTTATAAAAAAACCCTAATTCTCACTAAATGAAATTTTTTGTTATTGTCTTAGCTATTTGATACCTTCAAATGAAAATGCTGATATACCTTCATAGACCCACTAGTTGAGCTACTTGAATTTCCTACGTGTCTGTATTCAAGTAAGTCAATTCCTCCAAAAAGAAAAAAAAACACCAAAAAATCCAAAACAACAAATCCAGATCCAAAATAGGCTAATTAATCCCTGCGCATCTAACCAACAGTTATTATAAAGCTTCTTCTTGCTTTTCTATAATGCAAAATTCATTCTTCCTGCAAAACATTTTCATTAACTCAAGAAAAAATATGCTATCAATGCAGGGGTATTTGTAAAAAGAATTGGTGGAAAGTTTTTCCTTTACATGCTTCCACACCAATAGTAGTCAGGATTCATGGTTTTTTAGCAGTGTTATAGGCTTGAGGTAAGCAGGCTTCCAAGATCACCTTCAGAAGATTCAAAGTCAGGTTGGTAAGCACTGAGGTAAAGACATGGTATGAACTGAATATAGAAAACAGTATTGTTTATGTTTAAATATTTCCTTTAACATATTTTAGAGGTGAACAACTGAAAAAGACACTATGTTGGGCCAAAAGAATGTTTAAGTGAGATTTGATTAAGCAAAGTATGCAAATAACATTCATTTCCCTCTTGGTGGGGTCTCCTGCAGCCAACCAGCTGTGGCAACGCTCTGTCCCACATGGATGGGAGCAGCCCTCATAGCCCTGCACGCTGAGCAGAAGGAAGATACAAGCATGTGCTCTAGTTCTTGTACCTGGCTGGGGACTCCTGAGTGCCTCTTGCTGTGATGCTCTAAGGTTTAGATGGTTTCCTGAAGAATAAGGAGAGAAATAGGGATGCAAATAGGTTGGATAGGATTTGCCTTAGCCCCATCTTCCCTTCCCACCCCCTTCCTCTGATAAAAAAGTTCATGGGAATTAAAATTCAGGAAAACTTATCCTTTTTTTATCTTTTTTTTTTTTTTTCCCAGAAAGGTGAGGATTTAGGGTAGAGATCACAGAAGTTTTTCCAAAGCCTATTTGCAACTCACTGCAGTTCAGAGAGTAGAACTAAACACCATGATAACTGACTAAGACTAAAGTCCCAGAATTTTCATTCTCTGAGTGTTTTTTAACATCTAATTTCAAGCAATGTGGCTTATTGTAGCTGCCATAAATAAGTTTTCTAATCATGATTATGAAATGAGTTAGAACATACGTAAGGATCTTTCACAGAGCTTATCGGTAAACATATTGGAGAATAATGTATTCTACCAGAAAATCTAGGTATTGCATGAGTACTGCACATGCAAGAGAAGAAAGAAAACACATTTACCAGTTTAGAAACATATTTCAATATAGGCTATAAGAGTGGACTAAAGTGATAATATATATAAAAAAAAAAGGAAAGTAAATACAATACATAAAGTTAATAAGAACAGAATTATTTCATGCAGAAGAAAATAAACATACAAAATAAACAGTCAAAATTGAAAGGCTGGATTTTGCCAGAAAATAGATAAATTTCACACACTAAGCAGTTAAGCTTTGAAGGGAATACATCAGAAAATTGGAAAGGGTGGGTACAGCAGTTCAAAAAATATATGAGCACTACCAAGAAAAGCTTCAAATCATTGCTGAAAAAAAAATATCAAAATATAACTGCCAGTAATGTTGGTACTGCTGTGTTTTGCTGGAAGGGAAAGGCCTGTGGAATTTCACATTTGAAAATGAGCAAATGAACAAAATCTATGTTTTGATCATAGTGTTTGAAGTCTGAGTCCTAAGAAAAATGTCAACTCAAATTCCATATGTTCATAAAAGGAAGAAGATGGCATATTTTTTTAATTTACAAGACAACTTCAATGCTACTCAAAAAAACTATTAACATGAACATTTTGAAGATGTTACAGTTCATGAAAGAATTTAGGAATGATTCACAAATATTGCATTTAAGAGGAGATGAAGATCCCTTGTTATATATATAAGTGCATAAAGAAAAGCTCTACAAAAATTACCACAAACAAGCAAAGCAATGAAAATTAAGATTGGTGAGGAAAAAGCATTGCATGTGAGAAAACAAAACTTAGGAGGTTACCACGAACACTGAAATAGACAAGAGAATTCTTCAAATTTATTAAATATAGAAGAATAAGGAAAAAAGTAGGACAACTACATTGTAAGTCTGCTTAGAGACTTAAGATTGCCAAAACTAAATTAAAACTATGCATTCGATAATTCAGTGATTTCCACAGTGTGGAACCACGATCAACAGATGTCAGTCTCATTATTTAAGGCGCTAGTGGAAGTATTTGAAGTATATAGCTGTAAGTGAAGTAAGTGTTACACAACATCCCAATTAAACATCAATAGAACACTACTCAAGACTTACTATATAGAATATTAGGCATATACTGACCCTCCCAACATACATCTCATTAACTGGCATAGCTGACAAGACAATAAAGTTTGAAGATTTGGGTGTATACAAATGGCAGCCAGGTCATACGGGCACCTCCTGTATAAACACTGTAAATTACTTTCTGGTTAAACTCAGGAGCTATATTTTGAAAGAGGAACTATTATTTCATGGAAAATAATGAACAGTGCTGCCAAGAATGGCATGCTGATGCTCACGCTAGCTCCTGAAGAGTGAGTTGCACTGACATCTCCTGCAGTGGTACTCCATCACTGTCTGGGTCCAGGAGGGGCTGAGGCACCCTGCCACCTCTCCACAGCCATCAGCCAGCTTGCAGGGACCAAAAAAGCTCAGAACTAGCCCCTCATTTCCACATCTAAATGTAAAAGTCTACAGGTAAAGACATGGCCGTCGCAGGTCACTGGAGCAGCAACATAGGAAAATAAAAGAGAGTTAGACACCTGATCTAGAACCCGGATGGAGTCTTTCCAGTTTAGGAAGACCAGTAGAGGACCATATTTTTTGCTGTGCATTACACCTTTTTTTTCCTGTAGGGAAACAAGGGATTTCACCTCCCATGGAAATTCCCGTGGAAACATGAAAGGATGGAGGATGGAATCCAATACTGAGATGTGCACTATGAGATACTCAGAAGCTGAATTTAAATGCAAGTGTTACAAAGATTAACGTGATAATGGGAAATATAAAGCGTATAGAGGGATAAAAAAGGAGTCTTACCATAGGGACCATTTTGTGAAAGTATATAGCAGCAAATAAATAAATGAGAGCGGAGCATTTGGTAGCAGGGAGAATGAAAATGAGGGACTTCCTCTTAGGACTGCAAAGCAGGGAAATTTGCATTATTTCTGGCATACTAATCTAGCACTTGCAGAAAATACAGATAAATTCAAACCTGTCACAGGGCACAATATTTTCTTCTGAAGAAAAAAAATTTTAAAACAATTCAGAACAAAACAGAAGTAAGCTGTGAACTAAGAAATTCAGGCCTTTCACCTTTTGTTTGACGAACAGGTCCCAAACTCTTATGTACTAGAAGTGCCAATGCTTTCTTCCTTGAATCCAGCCTTTATTATCTTGATGTTTCCTTCTGTCTCTCCCTTTCCCAGCCATTTCCTAATTTTGAAAATTGGGAAGGACAGGTTAGTTGCTGTTCAGCGAGGGTTTGTAATTGTATAGTTACATAAATAAAATGCTTTTCATGGTTGCGCTGTTTTGACACAGCAGTAAAACATAAAATCGGTGAGAACTAAAACACTACAATCATTGTGGCTCCAAATCTGGTGTGGGGAACATATTTGTGCCTCCCCTCCTCGTAACACAGAACAAAATCAGGATGAGCCAATATCAGAGGAGAATAATTGGTTTGAAAAAATTAAAATGGATGGATGAATTTGTCTTCATTTTACAAAAAGTTACATGAGCAGCACAAGCATTTGTATTTTTACGAATATACTCCATAAAATTTTATGAAAAATTAAGTTCAGATGTCACCCTTGTCACAACAGTAGTTTGTTAGCAACCTCCAGAGTAATATTTTTTTTATAGTATATCCATATCCTACCTCTTATCTTGGGCCATAGGTGAACGGACAGACAAGGAGGAAGCAAAAGTGAAAAAAAGACGTCAATAACATGCTCAATAATATTTACCAACTGGCAGAAAGTGCATATTCAAATCAGCCATGGCACCTACATTAAAGGTAATGTTCCAAAAACACGCTGCAGACATAGCAAAACATTGAATCATCTTTTCTAGAGCATTACATCATACAGTAAATGTCTTCCTACTTGAAAATCACACACCTCTATATTATTGGTTCATAAAAACAATATTATTA
>JAOXJM010000033.1:71333794-71347871 GCA_026413425.1 Tringa solitaria
AGGCTACTGAAGTTATTATAGTCCCCATCATCTGAAATAGTGCTAAGTGTGTTACCTTCACTAAATGTACTTAGATTTTAGTTCTGCTGAAGGCATACTTTCAGCACGCATGGTGCGCTTGGTTGGATAAGGAAAGGCAGTGTGGAAGCTCCTGAGCACCTTGCTTGGAGAGATGGTGGGCAACCCTCCTTCCTTAAGGACACAATTGTGGGACCACCTTAGTGAGACCAGTTTCACAAAACTTCTCTCCTTCTCAGTAATATGCTCCAGGATTTCTGAGAAACATGATGGTATAAAGACCAGCACTGCTTTGCTTTGAAAATGGCAACAAATTCTACAGTTACTTGTCTAACCTTGTATTGATTAATCCTCTTTTGTCCCACAAAACAACGAAGCTCAGACTCCTCTGCTTCTTATTGTGGTGCTGCTAATAAATGCACGTCCTTTGTGCACCCAAGGTTTCCGGAGTTAATATATTCATGTGTTCTAGAGGAACAGCTGAAAATCCAGGTAAGTACATAGTGCAGATGAAAGCATGAGGGTTCATGTTCTCTTGCACGGTGAATAAAATTAGTATGCAAGCAAAACAACTATGTTTATGTAGAATATCTCAAATTGAAGGGATTATGTCCTAGTTAGATAAAGCAATTTCTACCAGTACAGCAAGTAGATAATAAGAAAAATGGAGGTGAAAAAAGACATGTATCCTTATAGGGGTAAGGGAAAAAAAAAACCACATTCTGAAAAGAAGGGCCTGAGATCAAAAGATGGAGATGAGTTCATTCACATAAATGATTTTTAGTCAAAAGTAACCGAGAGCTGAATCTGCCCTAAGAAGCCATTTGCTGTCCATTGTGTTAGTCACTGGACAGTGTCCTGCTGCTCGAGTACTCGTATGAGGGGAGATGGTGGGAACGGGTAACAAAACATCTACCACAGGGAAAGAGCGAGATGGTTTTGTTGTTTCCAAGCCGGACGTAATCCCTGGGAAAGGGACTAGCGCTTGTCGTGACTCCACGTAAGGGGACGTGGAGCACCACGGCCGTAGCACCTTGGTGGGTCTCTGGCTCATTTCTGTGCACCACCAGGCGTTTCACAGTGCAGCACGAACACCTGTATCAGCCTCCAATGCCTCCAGACGCTTGGAAAATGACAACCTCATGCTTCTGTTCGGCCAAGCAATTAAACGTGTGATTAAGGAAATCATTAATGTCTTTTTCAACCAGCTAAGTCCACGTTCAGCAGGGTAGTAAAACAGGTGTCCCCGCGGATTATTTAAGAATGTAAAGCAGGGTACATAGATGCATGCGTAACTGGTGCCTTAATCTGTTTGTTCAATAGGTACGTGGAAATAAGGAGCAAATTTGTAACAGTCGGTACCAGATTGTGAATGGAAAAAAAAAACACCAAACCAAAACAGGTGCATTCATCAGCTGCTCCATTTCCCATAAATAATTCAGTCTGCTGCAAAAATAACCACCTTTCCAGGAAATTTACGGACTTAGTGCATTCGCTTGCCACCTGATTAGATTAATAGCAAATCCCAATTCTGAGCTTCAAATTACTATTTTAGATGATTAATTAAATTAAAATATGCATAAATTATCTAATCACATACAACTTTACTTGTCAGACTATTTTAATAGAAGCTCCCTGAGAAAGAGGTCAGTTTATAATATTAGCTTCAATAAACAATTCTTTTTACACTCAGATGTCTGTATAAATGTGCAGTCAACTTACAACAAAACAAATACCAGGGGCTTTTATTCAATCAGACAGACAAAAGTTATTTGCTCTTTCTGTTTTCCCCTGGATTTAACTGGTCAGTGCAAAAGAATTACAATGCTATAAATTATTTATCTGGTTTAGACAATTCACAGTTCTTTAAATGCTTTTTCCTCGGCCGACCTTATTTAACAAACCCAAACTATTTCAGAATCTCTACATAAAAATAGATAATCAAAATAAATTTAATTCAAAAAACAACTTAAATGTTTGAATTTTTCCACAGGAATAGCAAGCTTGTAATTAGATACTAATCTCCCTCAAGAATCCTTTTTGATATTTGTGACTGCATGCATTTACTATGATGTCATAAATCCATAGGAGAGAAACTACATATGATTTTTAAGTATACCTCTCACATTATAAAAAAGTAATCCACACTATTCTCAAATACTTTAAAATATAGTAACTACACTTTATAACTTTAGTGGTCAGAAGTAGAAAAAAGTATTTATTGTCTATGACAGTTTTTTCTTGGTTTTTATTCAGACTTTCGAATAAGCTATCTATTAAGAACAGTACCTAGCTATACCAGCTTAAGAGCCCTTAGGCATGATTTTTTTAGAAAAAATAATTAAGCTACATTTGATAAACTGCTCTGCAAGTATCTCAAGTGATATAGAGTCCTAGCACCACAATTATGAAATCTGTATCACACGGTGTGGTTGGTCTGGTGTCCTAAACCTAGGAGAAGCAGAATTCAGTGCTGCTTCTGATGGAAGGATTGCAATTTTGAGAAATAGTATCACAAAGTTCTTCCCTCCCTAAAATATATGGTGAATATTCTTGCCTTACATCACAAAACCAACAAAATGCCAGACAATTTTTGCCAAACCCAGAAAGGTTTAGTTATTTACTTACAATAATACTTGTATACTTACAACTCTTACAATGGAGCTCAGGTGCCAAGGAGTGTCCTTTTGATAAAAGCTGCACAGTTTGAAGAGCTACACAGAAAAATCTTTTCCACTAATTGCAAAGTCATTTTACAGACCACTTCTTGAATAATTTACTTTTTCTTCCTTCATATATATGTGTTTAAAGATGCTGATTCCATAAAACTGAAAGCTGACTATATTTTCTTGTCAAATTTGTGTTGTGACACACTTTCTTAATTAGATTTGCTGATTTATTGCTAATGAAGATAAAATGTCTTGCTGCAGACATAGTTACTGGGTTTTGCAATCGCTTGAAACTGGCACATAAGTAATTTTATAGAAGTTTCAAAGCTGTCTTCTAATTCACTAGCTCTTCTACTTGGCTGTTAAACTTATTCTCATCACGAGAGTGAGTAGACAAAATACTCATCTATTTTTTCTTTCCAGAAAAATGTAATGACTATTTCCATGAAAGAATTACATCACTGGTGGTAAAGTTTCACTTACAGATTTCACAAATGGTTTTCAACAGCTCAGAATTTAATAAAAGTAATTATTTACTAGTGGACATAGCGTTAATGTTTAAATTTTGCAGGAGGAAAATTAGAAAAAAAGAAAAAAACAAAAAAATTTCATTTCATATATAAATTAATAATCAAACTATCAGTAAAGACATTCTAATTCATTTCAGTTTAATGCCAGTACCAGTGCAGAAGGGGACTGGGGAAGATACAGAAAATTTACTGATTCCTGTCTAATAAGTTTCAGTGTTATTATAACAACAGAATCATCTTGCAACACATTTTGTGTAAATCTCTTGCAGGTCGCCATCATCTTGCACGTGATGCTTACACCTGCCACTGTCAAAACCAGGATATGGTTAAGAAGAGAACTACTCAGTTAACTTCCACTCAGTAGTTTTTTTTACAAACTCTTGAAGTATTTCCCTGAATAAATTACTCAATGAATCTATTTTTTTTATCATTTGTCCAGATCTAGTTAACATTGAGAGCCCTCAGCCAACTTCAATATGCAAATAGCGTTTAATTTCAGCAACATCTAATTAAGATGCAAATGGGCATTGGAGACCACAGTCAGACTGATAATTCCATGATGAGGTACTCTGAGGTGGGTCTAACAGGCTGTCTCTCACCTTCTGCTCCTCTGCAGCGCTGGCCACCAACAGCGGCTGGATGTGCAAACAAAATGCAACTCTGATAGCAATATCTGGGAGAATCACATTCTTTTTGTCTCGCAGTCACAGTGGGAAAAACCTTCCTTTTTGCTGTTCACATTTCTCTCAGAGAAAAGATTTGGCAGTTTGTATGTTATAAGCTTTCAAATCAGACTGTTCCGAAATAAAACTAAAAGCAAGGTAAGCCTGGTCCAGAAGAGAACAAACCTAGGCTCTGCTCTTGCATTAAACATTCCATAGGTAGACCCTTATCCTTCCTAAAGACCCACTTTCAACATCCTCCATTCCATTTTCATATGTTTTTACTGATGCTATCAAGTATTCACAGAATTCTGGAAATAAACCTATAACAATATTAGAACAATTCTCCTGATCCAAACAAGTATCGTAATAAGAAATACAACAAAAAACCCAAACTGTTTTGTCTCATGGGTACTAAGTATCCATTAATCTTTCAGAGACTTATGCCTGTAGTAGGAATACAATGTTTTCTCTGCGTTCTGTCTCTGATAATTCAAAGAGAAGTTACTATAGGAATATGCAATGATGATCAATATCACACAAATAATTGGCATAATGATCATTATGGTGGTCAGACTGACAGATGGCATTCCCAATCCCCTCCCCCCAAAAAGTGAGGCGAGGAAGAGATAAGGAGATTGAGATCATAAAATAATATTTATATAGCTACCCTGACCTCCCTAATTAAAAGAAATCAGATTTCTTATGATTGTAAAATTTCAAATAGGTTTTAAGTAAACTAGTTGGAAAAAAAAAAAAGAAACTGAAAAAGCATTCAGGAAAATTTGGGCTTAAGGACGTGTTTGTATGAATATATTATTAATGATAATGTACCTATGTATACATATTGAAGACTTTGTTTTAAATTAAATTTCAAAATATTCTGTAACTATGATTAAAGCAAAATACTAACAAACCAAATAGATTATTCACCACCACACAGAAAATTCTGAGTTTCCAAAAATTAGTAAATAGCAATGCTTGAGAAGTTGTTTCTAAATTTGGTAAAGTTACTGACTTAACTAATGACAGCAAACTCTCTCTTTAGAATCATGCAACAGGATGTTAAAGGAAGCAGTGTGGATTATCTGACAAAGTATCAGTTCTTCTGCTTTAGAATAAGCCTGACAGGAAGATTCAGACTGAGATAAAAACATTCAGTTATAAATACTGCAGATAAGAAAAAGAAAATTATCTGCTCATTGTTATTAGCAGGAAATGTTTCGAACCTCAAAGAAATTGGACTGCGTTATATAATGAAGAAGGAACGAAGTCCAAAGCTCCATTATCTAGCAGAATGAAATTAAAAGATGAAAAAAAAAAATCACATAAGTTTCAATAGCTTAAGTGGATGAAACAATCAGTTCCCAATTGCTTTCTTTTCTCTCTGTACTACATTTCAACATTAGGATTTGTCCTCTGCTTTATGTTAATAGCCTACAGGCTGATATTGCTGTCAGTTCTGTCAAACTTTACTGGAAATGTGTGTGTGGAAAGCAGGAGGCAAGCCGGCTGCTCTTTGCTCAGCATAAAAGAGAAGGAATTAGCCTCTTCTGGGCATAATTTATAGCTGGTACAACAGGTTTATCCCCTTTCTTTCTACTCTCCCTACCCACCAAAAAAGCCCATAGCCCGCTTTACAAACGAAAGTATTTATAGAGCACATGTGGGTGTCGGTATTTCACAAGATTTGTAAGAAAAAAGTCAATGGAAAAACCTGAGAGAAAACAGCAAGAAAATTCAAGGTAGAATTACAAAACCTCTGGTGGTATGGACCATGAGAAAAAGCTTATAGAAAGTAAGGTAAAGCACTGAAAAATCAAACTCCAGGAATAGGTATCTTACCAAAAAAACCACCAGAATAAGTAACAGAACTAAGACTTCAACATCATCCTTTTGTCTTAATTAAAATAACATGCTAGACTCTAAATTCTGGTTAATATATTAGGTGAGAAAAGTAGAGAAATATTGTCATTCTAATCAGTATTACTGTTTTCACAACTCTACTGAGTGGAGAACTAAGCACAAAAATCACACCGCGATTGAAAGTTTCTATATATACTTCTGTCTGGATAATAAATTATAATTATTCTTATTTTTCTGATTAGTATTTATAGCAAAGAAACATGCATATATAAAAGTTATCAGGAAGTATCCGAAAAAGCTGGATATGCAAGCCAGGCTATTTATTTTCTTGTTTTAAAATGAAAAATGTTCTGGGTACTAAGCTTCTACATCCACTGTGTTTTCAAGACCTACAGGATGCTGGATTTAATCAAGTCTAAAGGTACTGTGTTGGAACACAGACACAATGTACATAAACAATCAAACTTACCAAGAGCAAAAAGATGAAAGGCAAGAGCTGCTGAAGGAATCACGCAGCAAGTTTTGCAAGTCCAATGAAAATCTTTGTGTAAGCAAGTGCAGTATTCAAATTGGTATTATATATGTACTGGAAATGGTCGTAACAGCCCCTGATCTACCTGCCTCTCTCTTCCAGCATTTCAAGGGTGACTACAAAGAAGATAGAGGCTCCCTCTTTACAAGGAGTCTCATGGAAAAGGTGAGGGGTGATGGGGACAAGTTACTCCAGGGGAGATTCCAACTGGACACAAGAGGACAATTTTCCACAATAAGAAAAACAAGCCATTTGAATAAGCTCCCCAGGGAAGTAGTGGATTTCCCAAACACTTTTGTCGCTTTTGAGATTGAGCTGGACAGGGTTCTGGGCCACCTTGTCTAGACTGTGCTTTTGCCAAGAAAGGTTAAATCAGATGATCCCTGAGGTCCCTTCCAACCTGGTATTCTATGATTCTATATAAAGGCTTCATTTTCTCCTGGTCCTGATATAAATGTATGAATTGATTGGAGCAATTTTTTCCTCCTGTTATTTTTTCCTCCTGCTTATTTTATATATGTTGGAAAGTAAAAGAGAGAGGAAAAAAGTTTAGCACTTGTGTTTTTCTAGTATTATTCGCCTAAGAGATCAAGTGCAATGGCATAGACTAAAGAATAATAATAGCCAGTCATATTAAACCTCCTGACAAAAGAACCTACTAGATTGTAATTTATATTACACAGTTCTCGGTGCTTATGAACTAGTGATACAGGTCACTTGTAGAATAATACAGGAATAAAATGAAGCTATCCAAATCTCCGTAGACATTTTTCTTAGTTAACACCAAACTAATTGGTGCTTCTGTTTCACAAAACTGAAAAAAGGCAGAGTGAGGATAACCGACTGAGAACAAATCCCAACCCTCTGACTTGTTCTAGCAATAAGAGAAAGAAAGCAAAAAATTTACAATCATTCCAATACACATTGGCATACTCCTGTTCCTTTTATTTCTTTATTCTTATTCAGGTAAGTGAGGACAAAGTTTGATGTTATAAGCTTCTAGATCTGGAGAAGGAAGTTGTTTTTTGCTTGGCTCTATTTGATTATGCAATTGCCTAATAATTTGGTTATATCATCCAAATGCAGCTCTTTAGTTCAATTCTGGATTTCACTTTGTGTAAATTTTGAAATCCATCTGGACAGCTGGAACCTTTTCTGTGTAAATGTGTATAGAATACCTTCAGTATAGATTGTGTTATAAAAATAATTAAACCATATTACCTTTGGAATGGGCTGCTTATTGCTGAATATTACTATTTTAGAATTTCTATTAAATGTCTATTTATTGAGTTTCTATCTGTAGGAAAAATAACCTTCTCAATTTAAAATATGTTCTTCATTTCATTAAAATGTTGTCGATATTAAAATTCTGTTTTCAGGCTTTTTGTCATGAAATTTTTGGAACGATAATGACAGTGCAATGGGAGGCTTTGAGCATTTGAATGGGGAAGTTTGGCCCAAGCTGTATTGACTTTCATTAACATTTTATATAAACTTATGTAGCCTATTGCTCAGTAGACATTCTGCTTCCCTCTCTCTGCTAACTCCACGTCCTGGTTGGAGACAGCCCAGCCTAAACCATGACACTCCATGGAGAATATAAGACCCTGAAAGGCATCCTTGCCTGTATATTTAACTAAGTTTGATTCATTAAGGCTAACCTGCACCTGGATTTACTAAATACCTTGGGAATTTTGCCATAAATGTCACAAGATTTTATCTGCAGACAGTGTTTTACTTTCAGATATTTTGTTCTGGCAGTTCAAATTCAGGACTCCATTAATAAATCTAACTAAAACATTAATACTACTAAGGAATTATTATTTGTTTCTTTGGCTTAATGGGGAGAAATGAAAAGGAAATTATTTCAATAAGCTAGTCTCTGAGCCAAATTTTGTTCTCATTACTTGAAAATAATTTGTTATCCAGACTCATTATCTAGTGTTTTACAAACTACCCAATCATTCCCTTCTGTTTCTTTGTTTTTAAGTCTGCTATGTTAAATAAACTGAAAATTCTGCCTACTGCTTCTCAGCCAGGCTCCAGAGTATCATAAAACATACGATTATTGTAATAGGTCATCAGTGCTAAATAATTTTTATTTAGGAGAAGATGCTCCATGCCAAAGTAAACTTGTCAACTCTAAAATAAATAAAAAAAAAAGTAATGAAGTGCTGAACCATCGCCATTTAGTGATTAGACTCACTGTAAACGTATTGTGATGGTTAGAACCTATAACAACTGTCTTCCTAATCAATGCAAGAGGCTGTACTTATGACAGACTGAGAAAGTGGAAAGGATTAGTTGAGGACAGACTTCCTCATCATTAAATTTAGCAAAAATTGCTCACCCTTAGAAGCATACTACAGGGTTTTTACTTTTAATTAAGTTTTAACTGCTGTTTATGCAAATTCTCCTCTAAATCAGTATCAAACATGTCCTAAAGCCATTCATACATATAGCTAATTCATTCTGTGCTTGACAGTCCTGCTGCTGAAGCAATGTCAGCAAAATAGCTGATTATACTAGATTTGGTTGAGGTTCATTTGCAATTTCTGATTAAACTGCTTTTATTGTACTGGATTGTAATGCTAATCAGAATTAGCTAGGTGCTGAAACATGACCAAAACTGATCACAGAACGAGTTTTAAGAAGATCAGACAGAAAAGTATAAATGGGACTAACCTGCAGTGTGTTTATTAAGATTAGCAATAGAGCAAAACAAACTACTATTCACAGAAATTTTAATTTTGAGATTTCATTTTATATGACTCAGAGGTAGAACTCAATAGAGGTTCAAAGGCATGACTTTGTGTTTTAATTAAAATTATACAAGGCTCCAAGGTAAACATTTGTACTTTATGCTTAAACAAAAGGATTTTATTCTGTGTTTAAATATAAAGCGAGATCAGTACCCTGCATAATATTTTTCTTTTCTCCTGCACCAAAGTAATTGCATACATAGGTCTGAACATTCACAAACTCACCATTCAATTCAAACTCCGAGGAGTGGATAACATTAAGCAAACCAGATGAACGTGCTTCAGGCAAATTTTTGTTATGAAAACACAATGCTCTTAGTCATTTTACAAATCAGGATATAAAATAACCAGGAATCAGGAATAGCACTGTTTAAGCAGATCATTACCATATTCTTTTTTCAGTACCGATGACCAAGATGGTTGCCAAGATTTGGAAACAAAACTTCAGGCTTTGTATGGGGTGACTTAGAAACACTGAAACAGAGCGAAATAAGGTTCCTTGTCACAAAAGTGCCTGCTACCTGCCGTAGCACAGTGGAACCCTGGGTCCAGTGTAGTCAAAGTACTCTTGACTAAATTTTACTGGAGCATGTAAGACCAACCAGTTGGTTTACAACCGATCAAAAACTCCTGGAAGTTCAGATAGAAATCTGTTATCTCACAGGTGAGCCACCTCATCTTAGGAGTTTGAACCAGGTGCCCTCTCCAGAGGAAACACCTTTGAGTTCAGTGGGAAAACCTGACCTTCAGAAATCTGCAGGTTTTGTCTCAGGCTGCACTGTAATGCAAAACACTGGGTTCCAGAAATGCCAAAAATGATGCATTGTCACCCTTTTATTTTCTTACAGCTTCCCAGTGGTTTTGCTCATAACCTTAGGATCATAAAAGAAAAAGTCATCTGTGGCTTGGCAAAAATTAGCACACAATAAAAACTGTACAATCTTTGCTGAAACCCTGATGCTAATTAAGCTGTTGAATTAGACTGTCTCTAATTAGAGGTAATCTCTCTGTAAACAAGAATGAAGGTGTCAAATGTGACGAATTAAAATAGTTCACTGATTATGTGCTGAAAATCATGAAACTCTGTGTTTCATTCAGTATGTTCACACAGCTCTGAAAAGAAAAAATACATTTCAAAAATATATTTTTCAAAGCTATTGCTATTTTGATTTCAGCTGTCACAATAATTTCATGGAGTTCCCTACTATTCTTTTCCATATATAATTCCTGTAAAACACTGAATCAAGATATTACAATTCATCAAAAAACAATCATTTTCCTCCAGTAGGTTTTGGGTTCAGTTTCAAAGAAATGGATTTTCTTATTTAGTAAAAAAAAATTAATTATAAAACCTTAGGTTAAACAAGGTGACCTCCAGAACACTCATCACTTAGAAGGACATCTGTTGCAACTGAAGATGTTACCTCAATAGTCTCTGCCAAACGTTTTTAAAGTCCTGATTCAAATATGCCCCAAGAGTTTATTTTCAGCATCAGGGCAAACTTTGATGATCTTTTAGTAGCGAAATAGCATGCTATTTATCAGTCAAATGTAGGGGCTGACATTCTTTTCCATTAGCTTCTGATTAACTTGAAATATTACAGTGACAAATCAGCAGAGAGCTTCTGACAAATACTTCATCTCCTCTTGGATAAAAGAGATTAATGAAATCTACTTGAACCAACTAATTTTGGCTTTCATTCAAGTGCCGTGGTAAAGCAATCACAAACTTCTAGTCCATGACAGACCCATGCAAGGTGTACCTCAGAGAAAGGTTGTCTGTTATTGCTATTCCAGGTAAGCAGTGTGCACTCTGCTTGCTGCACCATGGGGCTTGTTTGGAGTCATCTAGATACCACCATCACTCTGTATTGCCTCATCTCTGTTTCAGAAATAGACACTTTCAAAAGTAAAAACCTAAATAAGCAAAGAGCTACGTTACCAGTTTTAGACTGACACAGACACATTTGTCAATAACCTGCAATCAGAAAAAATTAAGAACCCGATAACTGCCCAAGACTGAAATCTCCATCATAAGCAAAAGACCTGTGCTCTCTGTTAACAGAGGCAACAAAATATTTGTTCCGACTTCTTTCTCCACTCATAACTTCTGTCTTAACAAGATGACAGTCACATGTCTAATCTCAAAGGCTCAACATGGCTCTGAGATTTCTTTTATAGGGCAAGTGTTACAAACTTTCTGATTTCTGCAGAAGTGAGGATTTACAGCAGTCTGTGCATGATGCCCTGGAGGCCCCTCAAACCATCGGAAATGGCTTCAGAGCAGAAGCAATTGGTCTTACACATCAGAAGCTTTCTGGAGAAAGCTTGAAATAAATGGAATAAGGACACTAGGGAAAAAAACTTTAATTTTCTAACACAAATAACAAGCACATCATTAGCTATGCCTCATGGTCAGTAAATTAAAAAGAAGTGGCAGACATAATGAATCTCCAAAAATAATGGTTTTTTTTACTAATAATATACCCAGGCCTGATATAGATTAACACAGGAGAAGTACACCTCAAGAGTGCAAAAGCATTATGTGAAGGCAGTTTTTGAACCAACACAGCATTTCAGTGGCCAGTACCTCTATTCCCAGGATAGTTATAATAGTTCAACTCTTTATAGAAGTAGGCAATGCAAACTGTAGAAGTCTTCACTTCAAATGGGAGATGGGTAGACAGAGAGACGTGCCTTCATATTGCTGGATGGAGCTGAGAGAAAGACAAAAAAAACCTGCATAGAAATCAATAACCACAACAGGTCCTAGAAGAAAATGGAAGTCAAAGAGATAAAAAATGTATCCAAGTGACTGCTGGATATGTATTGGCTATAGAATATGTGGAAGTGAAGTCAGTGAAAAAATCTTCATTTGTTCAATTCTTCAGGGAAACAACTTTAATTTTAAAAATTAAAATTAGAACATTTTCAAAGATAGAAGCATCCATTTCTATTCCCAGCAACAAAGAATCCAATGGGCTCAAATCTTAGTCAGTCTAAGGGTCTAGTCTTAGTCAGGGCCTAAATAAATATAAGTTGCTGAACAAAACTTCAGCAATAATTTTATTCTTCCAAAATCTCTTCATCTGAAGGAAAAAAAAGGAAGTTGGTAAAAGCAAAGTAAGCCTGAGGACAGGATGAGTATCTTTCTTTTTTTGTTGTTTCTTTTCACATTCCAACTGTTTGTTTGGACTTCTAAAACTTCCTCATGTTAGCTGAAATAAATTATTCACAGCATTATTTGCCTTTAAACTTTTCATCTATCTCTTTGTTTTTATTGTTTTTTTCATATTTTAAGTACTTATTTGAAAATATTGCAAGGGGGTAGAATAAAATTCAAAGTGTGCAGCTATGACAAGTAATATGTAGGGGTTTCTAAAACCCACAAAATGTTGTCACAGATGATAGTGCTTTTGCAGAGAGACAGTGCTTTTGCATGTGGGATCTGCCAGTATCACATAAAAAGCATGTCCTTACATGGTACAAACTTGTCCCCTCCTCCTTGAAAGAACACAATCTAATTCATAGCTTTAATAAAATTATTCTTACCTTGCATTACACTCTTTTTAGCTAGTCTTAGGAGGAGACAATCACTGTGCCCGTCCCTTTGCTAAGGATTGGTGTATATCAACCATTTTTTCACCTCCCCATCTAACATACTTTCCTTCTCACTCTGCAATTCAAATAATGTCTATAATGTCTGTCAGTTGTTTAGCATCATGAGTACATTGCATTCTGTTCGTCTGAATCAGAAACATCTTGTGACTAAACATATAATTTGAATTATGCAGCATTTAGTCTGCATAAGATTATTGTTGCATACCAAATACCCTCTGTACAAAATGTCTTTCCATTGTCCTTTTTGATAAACTGTGATTTATACAATCTAAAAAGGACAGAGATAATCTGATGGAGAAATAACATCACATGGAATAGAAGCCCAGGCGTTGAACAGAATTTAACTCAACTGTTTACACACTTCACTGCAGAAAAATTAGCTGTATGAAGCATCGGACTGCACAGAAGTGTCAGGCTGTGCTGATGGCAAAAGAGGTATCCTCTAATGCATTATAACAGGTTTTGTCTTACCTAGGATGCAAAGTAACCTTGCAATTCCTCCCACATTTTAATGACATTTCAAAAGGTATTTGTGAGTCATTTGCTACAGCAAAGCTGTAAAAATGGAAAAAGGCTGATTTTTCAGGAGAGACTAAAACTGATGACTAATTTGAAACTAAGTAGCAGGGTTGTTCACTTGTTTGGCTATAATTTAAACCAATATTGAGAGAGAAAAAAGGGTCAGATAGAAAAATCTCATACTTTCCTGCAGGGATATACCCCGTGTCCAGGATTCATCTTGCTCATGCCATGAAGGGAGACTAAAATGTGAAAGGAGATGGGACAGTGTTCCTCGTGACAGGTGTTTTTTTCATGTTTTGGGTAGCTTTTTCATTCTGTTCCTTCCCCTTCATCTTTTCGGGTTCTTATTAAACATTATTAACCATCTTCCTGTGCCCTGCCATTATCATTTCCCATAACCTGAAAACAAACAGGCAGCACAAGTAAACGGAGGACAGCAGTGCAAATAGGTCTCTCAACAGGTTTAGTAGAGCTCCAGCTTCTACCAATTTCCCTGCTTATAGCAATGGGAAATAGATGCCGCAAACACATTAACACACATTAGACTGCCACATCTCAGCTGATAGGATACTAACTTTAGAAGCAGATTTTACCCAATACCACAGGCCCCTTCTTTAAGACTTGCCTAAATCAACTTAGCTACTGAAACGGTCTTCAACTGCTTTCAGTCCTGGAAAATCAAGACACAACATCACACCCCACACCCCCCAAAAAAAAAAAAAAAAACCCAAAACAAAACAAAAAAAGGAAAATCAATTTAAAAGCACCTTTCTCCTTCCCCTTCCAAACTCCAGTTTCTGGTAAAGCTGAGCTAGATCTTTATTCTCATGATAAGCATTTTGTGCTCTTTCTCAGGCAGGGTTTGCTTTACAGATCTAAACAAATATTCGTATCT